>OZ010577.1:133753040-133898040 GCA_963932145.1 Acanthosepion lycidas
AATAAGAATATAAACATTGGCGCATGCTACGTAACATTACGTTTTCTGCCATTTATGGCCTCTTAAATATATGTATATACAAATATATATGTTGGATATACGACAACTACATTAACAAGGCGTCTTGCATATGTCTGAACATTCGTCCATTGCGAGACATATACACCAACATTCCTGTCTGCATTACTGATGGATGACACAACTATTCTACACCAAGAAAATAAGAAATTTAAACTACAGATCCTCGTAGCAATCTACATTAATAAAAAAAATAAGGCCGACACTGAATAGAATCAGTTACGAATACTGTAGTAAAGTTCTGAAATGCCTATATTAAAACAGTTTTTTCAAGCTTTAATGCACGCATAACCATGACATTACAACACTGAAGAAAAAATTACATACTGGATAATTTTCTTTCACGCTAAGCATGACTGTCAAACGTTATATTTAAAAAGCAAAAAGAAAAAAAATTACAGTAATGGATAGCATCACAGTTTTTTTTTTTTATTACTACTTGCACATCTGACCAACACACAATTTTATATTACTACTTGCAACCCTGCAGATGATCTGGGAAGAAGATCGAAAGTACTTGGAAAATGAAAGCGATTTTCACAGTAACAGCACATTTCTCACATCATTTAATTGCAATTCACGGGAGGTTATCCGTGTGTAAATAATGCCTTTAATTTATTTAATCAGGCATGCCTGAAAGAGAATTCATTGCCTAAATATATATATATATATATATATATATATATATATATATATATATATATATATATATATATATATATATATATATATATATATAAAGAAATGGACAAAGTCCGACAATTTATTTATTAAAGACATTTTTATGTTTAACGTTCTTTTTATAGATACAAGTATTTAAGTAAATGCTCTGTTTTTGAACCTGCATCCTATACGGAACCGTCATTCCAATCAGCGTAAATGACGGTTCCGTATAGGATACAGGTTCAAATCCTGTCAAAGGACGAATATTTTCTATAAAAATTTCTCCGACATTCAGGCCGGTAAATGTTATTTAATACTGTTTATTATAAACAGAGCATTTACTTAAATACTTGTATCTATAAAAAGAACGTTAAACATAAAAATGTCTTTAATAAATATATATATGTGTGTGTGTCTGTGTGTATATATACTAAAATACCTGACATAGGCATTTTACATATGCATTTTTGCATCTCTGCTCATATGCAGACATTTAAACGTCATAAGAATAAGTTTACAGGTAATAACATGGAATAATTGTGACCTGAAAAACTAACGAATGTCTATAAAAAATTTTAAAAATAAGATATAGAATGAAATGTTTTGACTTGTGATTTAATGTCAGGAAATTTAAATAAAGCGAGAAGTGTCTGTTCTAATTGGATTTATTTTTTAAAAGAATGACACATTAAACGTTTATTAGAATCATTCATTTTCACCGTAGTTCTCACCATTAGAAATCAAGTAACACTAAGTCTCCAGTATTTTATTAGTATTCACTCTTAATGCAACAATGATGTCTCATTATTATCGTCATCCTCATCAACCCAATAACCAGGCGTGGCGAAAAAGAATCTCCGTCCATATTGTGTCAGTATCGGGCCAATATCTGAGGACCTGTAAACGATCATACACACCCGCGCTGTGACGTAGTAAACACATTACTTCTTTTTACTTAAAGTTATTACTTGTCGGGTTATAGTGGAAAGATTGTTGGCCCTTGTCACATAGCCATGCCATACCAACAAAGAATGGTTCTGAGGCACTTAATTTCCAATTCTTCGCTGTAATTCTGCTATTAATATCCCAGATTTACAGACGGATTGGTCAAAGCATATAAAAGTCTGTTCTTTGGTTTCTGGCAAATGTTCTTGTCTTTCTAGGTAAGATGTCGTCTTAATTCTTCCTCAGATCTATAATTCTTCGAAAATCTTTGCAGAGGGATTTGAGACTCTTCCTCGTATACCAGAGATTTCAGGTACTACAGTCATGTTTATTATTGACAACTCCGGCAACTGTTGAACAAGTGACTGAAATTGATCTACTATTATCAGTACAAATATTTCTTAATAGCATAAAAATGTTTCACGATAACAAATATTTTTCTCTGTAAAAGACACAATGTTTAATAAACACTCAGAGACGCGAACGCATAAATGTATAGGTTTGTGTGTGCGCACCTCCATGTACGCGTGGGAGTTCGGGCGCGCCTCCTTGTATGTGTGTGGGGGGTAGCTATTTACGGGCGAGAGAGAAGATTTGGATTAATAAACTGATATTCGATATTATAGACGATCAGTATATATTGATTTGCCGTCGTTTGAAATAAAGCCTAGGGTTAAGATTGAGCTTTAAGGGCAAAAGGAAAGTGATAAATCCTGTTTTTAGTCTAAGGGGTTCTAAGATCGGATTTTAAAAAGGAACAGTCACTGCAGTACATGTAATTCTGACGTTCGTCCATTGTGAACTGCCTAGCCGAACAGCAAAATCTTTCACCTACACACATTACACAAATCTTCTCCCGAAAGAAATCTGGATCTCATTTTGTGCATCAATGTTTGCAGGCATTTTCGGTGGCCTGATCTACTTCCGCCTGTTTATAGATAGGCCTGAGGCGTTTATTGAACAGGTCATTCTGAACTTAGGCCGATTACGTGACAATGTCAATGGACCTCGGGTTACACGCCAACAAATTAGAGTGTTCTCCTGCTTCTAGCAGTAAATGTTCGTGCTTAACAGGAAATGTAAAAAGGAGTAATAATTGCTTATATATCAATACACTGAAACTTTCTCCGATAAAATTCTCTTAAAACAAGAATTCAAAACGAAAGGCTATTAATATAGCATAGGAATTTCTTTATTCTTCTTAAAAATGACTTTAAAATAGAAAATTGATTTGGTATATATTTTTCTGAATATGATTATATATATATATATATATATATATATATATATATATATATATATATATAGATTCTAATGTCTTGCATTTATAATGATATCGTTCACAACTTTAAGCGGATATTGAATTTTGTGAGTGTTCATTGCTATCTAAGCAGAACAAGTAAAAGCAACCCTGCCTTATCAAGAAGCATTTCATCTAAACGTCTTTTGGGACAAGAGGTATTAGGTATCGACGTTATAATTGTTCAGAAATTGTCTTAATTTTTCAATAATCCGTTGAGTTTCTTTTCGGCGCGTATTTAAATTGAATTGCTCAATTTCAAAGCTTCCACATTTAATATTTTGCTAAATTTCATGCAAAAAGAATAAACAAAAGCATATCTATTCTATTTGATATCTATTTAAAAGCATTGACAAAAACATATTTTATTTCTGTCTATTTTTATTATGCAGAAGAAAATAAGGGCAACATACATTTTTATTTATTAATAAATGCATCGAAAATACAAACACTCATTTGATTAACAATGAATAAACAACATCGAATAGAAACTTAAATTAACTTTATTCATCAAAACTGAATCTCTAATTGGTTGGTTTATTGAATTATTTAGCGGCATATCAAGCCATCTATTGGTTATTTAATGCCAAAGTCTACATATTTTCAGGGTAAAGTTATATTTTGTATTTTGTTAGAAATATAGTTTATATATCATAAAATGTATTGTTGGTACTCTTAATATATATGAATATATATATATATATATATATATATATATATATATATATATATATATATATATATATATAAAAGCAACTTTCGGATAATAACTGTGACATTCCTCTATTTATTGAACAATTTAGTTCATGCCACATTGACTGAAAAACCTACCAGTAGAAAAGAATTCTCTTATTACCATATTAGTACAAAAACGCACAATCTTAAAATAGAAAAATTCAACGTCAGCGTTGCGACCGCACGCTCCAAAATTTCTTATAATTAACAATAACACATTTCTAAAAACATATTTCAGATTACATCTATTCTGTCCTATTGTTACCGGGATGTAAAAAACGAATCTATTTCCATACCTGATGATGTATGTATGCACAGATGAAAGCTTGTAAAAAAACTAAAAAAAGACCTTATGAAACTGTAATTTATAAACAGGGATCATAACATTCATCTACAGGTTCAGGGTTAATGTACTTTATTAAATTTGTTTGCAAAGATGTATTCTCGCCATTTATATCATTAACTTCAATATCTGTTTTTTGTATGAATGATTCATGTAATGTAAATTTAACTGCACCACATACTTGATATATATATATATATATATATATATATATATATATATATATATATGTGTGTGTGTGTGTGTGTATATATATATATATATATATATATATATATATATATATATATATACTTTTTGTATGTTGTAATGATTGTCATTTTTCTATAAAATATCTATTGTTGATCATTTTATTATAAAAATGAACTGTTGATTTTTTGTGGGGAGTTCACTATTTGCCCATAGCTGCGACCCTAACAGGTGCTACCACCCCGGGTCAGGGAGAACCTGGGAACAACAGCAATTAAGAAGTTGTTCCACACTCACCAAAATCTCTAATTTCCCAATCAGAAACCTTGCTGCTGGATGTAGGTATCGTCACACCAAGGACGACGAATCATTAGTAAGTAAAGAGCCTTTTATAGAGGGTGCTTAGTATTGAAATGGTTAGGATCTGATAGGTTTAGTATTATCAATATTACATATATATGAAGAAAATATTATTGTGTCAGTTTACATAAAGGCTCCTTGATGTTCAATAAATGTTGATTTTGTTACGTTTTACACCGCTTGAATTTTTGAATATTTACATTATTCGGACTATTGTCCTCATCTTTGTCGCCATATCTATTACAACATTTCGGACGTTGTACGCTCCGGCCTTCTTCAGGTAGTTGGAATGTCGAACTGAACCCTGTATTCCGCGCACTGGGGTAGACTGTTCTATTTCCACGTGTCATGTTTAATGGATGTCACTTATCAGTTATCTCTTGTTAATCCATTAATCATAGCACGTGGAACTAGAACAGTCTACCCCAGTGAGCGGAATAAAGGGTTCAGTTCGATATTCCAACCACCTGAGGAGGGTCGAATAATGTAAATAGTGTACATAATACCTCATCTCAGAAATATAGACAGATACTGAACGGCCGAAACGTTGTAATAAATATGGCAACAAAGATGAGAGCAATAGTCCGAATAATATAAATAGTGTACATAATGCCTTATCTCAGAAATATACACAAATACTGAAGGGCCGAAACGTTATAAGAAATATGGAGACAAAGATAAAGACAATAGTGTGAATAATGTAAATAGTGTACATAATACTTCATCTCAGAAATATAGACAAATGCTTGTATTCTAATATTATTTTCAGCAGTTTTATTGTGTATCGTAGAACTTTCTTGCTTGACTTTCTTACTAATTCTTTTTAATGATGGGTGCCAAATTTTCTATTAGATTAATATATGAAATTTATGATGGGGGGATATAGCATTGTCATCTTTGAAAGCTTTTGTTATAAGGTGGGTAATTATAAGCACTGCAGAATGTTACTTAGTTTCTTGGTTTTGATTCCTAAGACTCAAAAATCGACCTGTCCAGGAATTTGCTTTATGTATCTTGAGAGATTCCATTTTGAAATGATATGGAATCATGTCATCTACAATACTATCCCAAATATTACACCCTCCCTACGCTGTTTTCTAAATCATGTGCAACTTCTACGTTATTCATAGCTAGAACTCACCATGTTATATCCACGGAATCAAATCTCCCACATTTCCTCGGTATTCTAAGGAGGAAGGTCCGTTTTTTTTAATCGTTATCTATTCTCCTCATTCGTATAATGTTTACTCACGGTAGAATAATGGATAGCGGCTCTGATTGAGAAATCGAAGAGCCGACTTCGAATTGCAGTGGAATCCATTACATTAATAACCTTAGGAAAGCTATGAATCCACTTCTTCTGCTCCAGCTATGGATAAATAGCAGGACAGACCGGGTTCTATATCTTGGGGTGGCAACTGGTCTACTGCAGAAAAAATGGCAACCTACTGCGGGAAAAATCTGCCTCATCAGTCATCTATCGCAATAAACATGATCGCTTAAGTGTTTATCACGCATGGCACACAACTGACTTCCACTTGAATTTATATCACATACCTTATTCACTATCTAATTTGGCTATCTCTAGAGATATGTAAAGGAAAAAAAAATGTCATTAATCAAGCACTGTTAACCTAAAAGTTTGATATCATATCATTTTAAACAAAAAATATTCGTTCCTGATATTCCAATGAATATTTCACTATTAAAAAATATTTCTGGTAGCCATATTGTAATTATTTTTGCCTTAATATTCTATAAGAATCGGATATTTCTGGCCAAGCATTTGTAACACTAGAACAAAACTTCTTAAAAGAAATGAACTCATCTTGGTCAAATCAATAGCCTGTAGCCAATATCACGCATCACTTGTAACTCTGTTATCTCGCCGTCTTGCCTCTTGGCACTTTCCAGATAATCCCTAAATGCTGACAGATAAATGTACCGCTTATTTTTTAAAAAAAAATCTGTTTTGACGCAGGACCATAGAATTTTTCAGTTAATCCTTTGAATATTGTCATGAAAGTAGTTTGTTCAATAATAATTACTTCTGAGTCGCTTAAGGCTGTTATATCTTTATTTTCTGGACAGATTCCTCTCTCCGAGTGTGGCGAGCCCTGAGGACTTGCTAGAGTTAGCTTTTGGTTCGAGATTCCGGCGTATGAATGAAAGCGTATATTAAAATTATTTGTTATGTGGACTACGACAGAATGGGTGGCAGTCCGCAAGACGAACAACCCAGGATGCGAACAAAGAACCCAGGATGCGAACAAGGAACCCAGGATGCGAACAAGGAACCCAGGATGCGAACAAGGAATCAAGCAAGGAATTGAAGGGTGCATTGGAGTAGTAAAAGATGCCTTTTAAAAGCTAAGCAAATTATAAACAAACAGAAAAAGTTAATTACAAAAAAAACAAAAGAAGATTAAACTGTGATAAAATATCGGTCATGGCAGGAGAGGTTGGACAATTTTCGCACAAATGAAGAGGCAAGTTGTAAAAGAAATCTTGTACTTGAGAAAGATGCTGAAAATCCCGTGCTCTGAACACGTTAAGAGTGATGACGTTTTACAGAGGATGGATGCAAAAATAACGCTTTGAGTTCAAATCAGAAAGCGACAGTTTAAATTTCTAGGACAGATGATAAGAAAAGAGGGCTTAGAGAATCTGACACTTACAGGACATATTTAATGAAGGCGAGGAAGAGAGCATGTACTGAACATTGCTGCCAAAGCTGATGTGGTGCTTCTGCTGTGTAATAAGAAATGTAATATATAAAGTATAGTGTATGTGTGTGCCCAAGCAATTCCTCCGGTCTCACTGTTCCATTTCAATGATTCATAGCTCATTCAAAAGTCCCTAAAAAGTTAGACGGAGGAACGATTTTCGCTGAACTGAGATTTAGGGTTGCCAGATTATGCCAGGTTAAAAATATATATTAATATATTATACTAGCCTTTATCGTTGCTTTCATGGTTCAAAGGGAGTAACTCTTAGGTTTATTTTGTATCGAAAATTGAATGCACGTTTTTTTTTGTTTTTTTTTTTGTTTTGTTTTTTTTAAACTAGCTTAAAAGCCGCCGGATAGGGCGGCATTTAAGATATCTCCTGAAGAAGACTCTTGGTTTGGCCATCATCACAATATCTAGGGAGGAGTACTTTTGATAGGAATCAATAAACTACAGAAGAACTCAAAAGTGGTCGGTGCATTTAAGCATTGAATTGATGTTTAAGCTTACCTTTTAAAAATTCAACGATAATTTTTCTACTGCCACTTAATTTAAAGACGATTTGATGTACGTAGATCCTTATTTTCCGGATAAACAATTATTTTTATTTCATGGGTGACAGTACAGGGAACAATTTATAAGATAAAATTAATATCGTGTAAAGATAGGAAAAGAAATTAGAAATAGTTATACATTCAACATTTGAAGAGTTACAGAAACATAATAGGTAATTAAGTAAAACGTATATTATGGAATCTATATGAATAAATTGAATCTAAATTCTCCCACGAATTCTGAGGTTAAAAGCTCCAGTGTTACTTAAGAGTAATTACAATTGACTCAACCCTACACGAGGTCATGTTGTGACACAAGCTCGGTTTAATTTTGGTGAGTCCGAGCGCGTACATCCGGGCTAGGAAAAAATTGCCGAGATCCAGCAACCGTCGGTTGCGCAGGCCTCGGTGTGATCACCGACCCTTTTCTCTGGTCCAATGAGTTGTTCCCTATACCTCTCAGTATAATTTTTCTCAGTTGAAACTCGGTCCTTTGGCGGAGCTGCCCCGGAGTGCACTCTGCCTAAAGACAAAGACGCAACTGAGAGATGATAAATTATAAATAGATGTGTTACAAACTAATCGAGAGAGCAGTCTAAACACTATGTATTTACTCTGTCTCCCCGCTAAGATGTGTTGTGACACAAGGTCAGTTTTTAACATCCGGGCTAGGAACAAAAATTGCCGCGACTGCCACAACAGTCGGTTGTGCTGGCGTTATTGCGAAAACTGATCTCTCTCTCTCTGGCGCAATGAGGGCGCGGCCTCGGACAGCTGTTCCCAATGGCTGGGCACCTCTCCGTATAATTTTCATTCAGTTGTGACTCTGTCCTTCAACGGTGCTCCCCTAGGCACACTCTGCCCAAAGACAGTGACGCAACTGAGAGATGAGGATGATAGGGCGTTACAAACTACAGGATAGAGCAATTTGTATTTATTTGAGTTTAAGTTTATTTCATTAACTGTCCTTCATTACTGCTCTTTTATTCGAGGGTCGTTTCGATTTTCATATAAAAAATAGTTCTGTTTAGGAATATCGACTTATATAGTGCAGAAAATTGTTTGAAATTTGCATTTTACTTGGACTTCAACAAGTTGGCATTTGTTTGTAAAACTTTCCTTAACTATAAGATACCAATTTATGAATGAAATATTCATTTAAAATTTTTATTTCTAAGATTTCAAGTAGTGAATATATCTTACTTTGCAAAGCGGGAGAATCTTGCTAGTTCTTTATAAGATATATAAAAACAATTTTTTATTGGTCCTGACCTAGTATCTGGTCATCTGTCACATTCGCAACGCCGTAACATAGCTTTCTTGTATCTTTTTAAAATAATATTTTCATGGGAGTACTCCTGATGAGCTTTCCTCTTCTGTACGTAGACTTTATTAATTTAAGCCCAGTATTAGAATGGTGGCAAGGTCTTATCCTTTTACAATTGAAATGGCTGCATTGAACCGCAATTTCTATGGTAACAGTTTCTTCTATCGCGCCACCAGCTTGTGGAACTCTCTTCTGGGTTGTTACATTTCACTCAACTTTGATCTTAAAAAGTTTGAATACAATATCAATCTTCTGTCTTCTTTTTTATAAGCATGTTTCAATGGTGCAAGTTTTTTTTCATAGTGTACAAGGTGCGATGGATAAATTGTCGTCTAAATGAAAATAGCATTGACATTTTATTTTAACTCATATCTTTACCAAAATTTCACAAACATATCTTGAAATACTGAAAAGTAAATTTCTTCAATAAAATCGGTATTGGTTTCAACTACAGCCTCCAGACGACTTCGAAATCTCCTGCAACTCTTCTGGACGGTCTCCTTGTTTAAGTTGGTGAATGCTGCCATAACCCATGCCTTCAGTTCATGTTTGGTGTTACAAGGAGTTTTGTTGGTCTCTCGCTCAATTGTGCCACACAAATAATTACTTCCTAAACTGGAAAGTCCAAGAAACATTGAAAACTTGTAATCGCTAATTATATGCATGTGTAGAATCCTCTTTTTAAAATGGCATTGTGCCATACTACTTCTTATGAACGTACGAATTAATGCCCAAATTTCATGTTTTGTCCTCACACACTATATCGTATATTCTCTCACTCATACAGGTTCTCTTTTTTCTTCTTACTCTCCTTTTATATTACTTTATTTCGTTTACTTTGACGTCTCTTACTCTTTCTTTTATTCATCTCAAATTTCTCCACTTTCTTTATCTTCTTTTTCGCATCACATTTCTCTCCTCTCTTTTTCTCTTTCTCTCTCTGATTTCACTCTCTCTTTTTCCTCTCTCTTTCTCTTTCTTTCTTTATTTCTTTCTTTCTTTCTTTCAAATCCTCTCTTTACAGTTGATGATAAACGCGAAAAAGATAAAGAGAAAAAAAAAGCGATAGGAAAGTTTTATTTTATAGGAGGATACGATAATGAGACTGGGTAAGAAAACATAATTTTGATATAAATACAAACAAACGTGTTAACAAAATAAGCACGCACACCAAAGGAATTTTTTTAACGTTTCATTCTCTCTCCTCCGCAATTGTTAAACCATCTATCATGACAACGCAGTCAAATTATTTATTTGTATTATTTCCCGCTCTTTAAATCATGTTTCTCCGCCATTTTACATTTCTTCAGCGTCTGGTATATTATATATATATATATATATATATATATATATATATATATATATATATATATATATATATATATATATATATACAGGTGTGTGTGTGTGTTGTGTGTGTGAGTTTGTGTATATACTCGACACGCGAACTCTCGGAATAAACTTTCCTATTGAAAACAACAGAAAAATAAAATAAAACTTAAACAGTTAAAACATAAGGAGAAATTACTAAAAACAAAATGGCTAAAGAAGTGGACGAAAGTGCTTGGAACAAAGAAAATTATGGAAGACTTCTGCACCCCCTAAATCCTACATAAAGGTAAATCATGAGGGTGATGGAAAAACTGAAAAAAAATATTAATTGAATCTTCCTTGTCTGCCGCATTTAATGAAAGATGTTTAAAAGAAAGGTTGCTGCCCATATATTATAGATTAAATAGTATGAGTGGTTAGTATTCCTTGAATTTATATATATATATGTGTGTATGTGTGTATGTGGGTGTGTTCAAGTTTCGATAGAAACGACAGAGATGGCGCTTCCTTGAACAAATGGGAAACGCTGTTTTAGTCAAAAAAAATAAATAAATATAATTCATTTAGCCGAAGATGCATTAAAAGCACAAGGTCTATGAAACAATTAAAAGCACAAGGTCTATGAAACAATTTCAACTAATATGTAGTCGGCCTATTTCACTATACAGTCAGCTTATTTCAATATATCACATTTTCTTACGAAAACTGTGCTGAAACAATCTGGGACATTTAAACTTGAAAACGAAATACGGAGTTGAAATTATTTAAGTTCCTTTGTAATAAAAATATTTTTTCTGGTGTCATTGGATCACAAGCAAAACATTAAAAGGTAAAACTTTTACTAAAGTTACAATTAAAAATCATACACATGGTAATAAAATTAGCACCTCAGACCTCCCCCTCTAGCTTGTAACCATTCGTCACAATAAAATAAACGGGTGCCTGAGCTGAACTAGCAAAAGAAAGCGCCGTAATATTACTATATATATATATATATATATATATATATATATATATATATATATATATGTATATATATATATAAACATGTTTCAATGAATAATAGACACACACACACACACATATATATATATATATATATATATATGTGTGTGTGTGCTCTTTTCATCAGTTTGTAGTGTACACTAAAATCTGATACCATAAACAGTTTGAAAAATCCTGCGAATATTAAAATTTGTATGTGAAAATTGTCACTTACTAAAGGTATCTTAATTCCAATTGTTAAGTAAATTTGCTCTGTTTAAGGAAAATAAAATTTTGGGCGCTCTTTTCTGGGTCAGTTTTAACATATCCAAATTCTATGTTGCGTTAACAGTATTCGCCTGGATTATACCAACGAATTACTATCTGCGCCACATCTAAGCTACGTTTGGAAAATCGCTATATATATATATATATATATATATATATATATATATATATATATATATATATATATATATATATATATATAATGTGTGTTTGTGTGTAAACTCATTATCATTTCCGATCTGGATTTTTCCCATTTCGTCCTCGCTCGCACCTTACCTTCAAGCCTGTTCTAACATTTATACCCAGTATTGATTCAGCTAACCTCTCTCCCACCATCAGCCTTTCCAGGTTGCTAACTATTTTCTC
Organism: Acanthosepion lycidas; assembly: GCA_963932145.1. Taxonomy (NCBI): domain Eukaryota; kingdom Metazoa; phylum Mollusca; class Cephalopoda; order Sepiida; family Sepiidae; genus Acanthosepion; species Acanthosepion lycidas. The sequence continues at coordinate 133,765,234 of OZ010577.1, forward strand.
CTTTTTTGCAATGGAGATACCATTTTTTCAACAACTCACTTCATTTCTTCTCATAATTCTATATTCCATAACTATTTTGTAACTTAGTCCGCTCTCTCTCTACATATCTTTCTGGAGATTTTGGGCGAGGGAGGGTGTATCAATATACCCACTTTTGTCATTTATATTCTTTGTTTCTCGCGCACACGCACATACAATTACCTCTCTATCGTCTGTCTTCTAATCTACCAGGCCATCCACCTTCAACCACACGCTTTTTAAATGGTTCCACCTTCCTCTCCTCCTCTTTTTCTGATTATTTGCAAATACTTTACTTTCAATGTGGCAATTTTAAAATTAAATCCACCCACTGTTCCCTTCCTGAAACTTCTGGAAAATTTCGCACACACTTAGAAATATTCTAATGCAATTGCCTTTTTCTGTCGACGAAATTACATTCCTTTTCAATCTCTTCAGCTAAAAATCAACTCAATAAGTTATCTCCCTTTCACTCCTCCCTTTGAATTTCATGTTAGGCTTCTTTCTGTTTTCTGATTGGTTAATATTTTTTCTCTTAGACTAAGTCACTTTTCTTTCTTCTCTCAACCACTTCTCTACTCTCTCGGCTCACTCTTTTCTCTCTCATTCATAACTCTTCACTTTCTTTCTCGATTAAAAAATAATCTCCACTCTTTCTCTGTTCCTCAAAGGATTTTATTAATTTCTTCCTGCTCCTGCAAATTCGTTTCCTATCCCTTTTCTTCCATCAGAGTTAGTCTCTCTCTCTCTCTCTCTCGCTTTCCCCTCTCTCTCTTTATTTATATATATATATATGTGTGTGTGTGTGTGTGTGTGTGTGTATATATTTGTATATATATAAGCAGTATATATATATATATATATATATATATGTGTGTGTGTGTGCATGTATGCCGAATTTTCTACTCTTTTTCATTGTTATTTTGCTTTTTTACTTAGTTTAGGTTAGAGTCTAATACACGCCCGAATACGTAGTAAAAAGACTGTACTTGCCAAGTGAATATAGTATGTCTGCCTTTAAAATAAACTTTCAATATACTATTTAGATGTAGTTGTTAGCAAATTCATTTCAAAGATCCTTACTACTATATCATGAGATTGATTTTTATTGCCTCTCCTAAATTTCTGACTTTATCCCAGACTAAGCTAAGAATAGTAAATATCGAAAAATGTGGAAATTTACCAATCCTACCTCGTTTGGTACAACGTCAACAAAACGAAGAAGAGTATGAATTAAAACAAATAATTCTAAAGAATAATTTCGCTATAGAGGTTCGAACATTGACTGTACAAGGCGTTAGTTATATGTAGACAGCTACTTTAACCACCAAGTAAACCACTTGTCTTATGTTCTTTCTCTTTTTTCTAGACATCCGTTCTTTGTCTATTCTGTACTTTGTCCTTTTTTCCTACCGTTTTCTTTTTTCGCCTTCCTATAAAACCCAACTAAAAATGTCTGCCTTTCCTCATTATATATATATATATATATATATATATATATATATATATATATATATATATATATATATATATATATATATATCACATCTCTAGTGTCTCTTTTCTTTTACTCACACTGCGTTATCCAGTTGTCGACGTTTTTCTCTTCCTTCTCAATTTTCTCTAGACGTATTTGTTTCCATTTTAAACCCCAAACTTTTCGCCCCACCTCTGAGTCACCAGGTCCTTCCTCTCTCTCTCTCTCTCTCTCTCTCTCTCTCTCTCTCTCTCTCTCGTGCTTTTACTTCCAGTTTAACACTCTTTTCCCGTTCTTCGAAGCATTCAAGCTCTTTCAGCAATAGTCCCTCCCTCTCTCTTCGAATTCTCCCTCGCTTTTGCACTCCCTAGTTCCTCTTACCTTAACCCTTTTTCATCTAGGTCTCATGATTCAAATAGTCTTCATGTTACCATTCCCCCTCTGCTATTTTCCCCACTTCATCTATCAATCCTTATGGCCGTCACACATTTTTCCCCCTCTTACGTCCTTGAACTCCTCCCTATTTTCACGCTCCTTAAATTATTGATTCCTCAAACTGCCCCCCCTTCGTGGATTTACTAACTCAGCCTATCCCTCTTTTGGGTCACTCTTTTCCTTATTTCCAAATAAGAACACCTCTTCTCCGCCCACCTGCCACTTTTACTCCTTACACTCCTTCCCGTCTGCTGTGTCCGGTTCCTCAGCAACACCATTGATTATGCTTCAGACTCTTGGACCACCCATGTGACACTTTCTGATTGCATGCCTTCCTGCTTACTTCCCCTTAGTTCTTTTTCAATAAATAAATAAATAAATAACCGCTCTACGTATTTTACCTTTTCGTTTCTGCCTGATTTTCTTTCTAGCTCTTATTCATTTTATCTGCTCTAAACATCTCTCTGTTTATAGCCGATAAAAAAAAAAGACAGGCAGTAAAAAGCGAGGTTTATTCTTGTCGAGAAGAAGGCACGTACGTACACACACACATACAGCGACACAAAAAAAATACACACTTACCAGCATACGCACACACACAGCGTACATGTAGGCTAACGATTCAAATAACGGTGAAAAAAATATTTTACTTTTGCCCGTCACTTTAAAAAAATGCGTAAAGCGCAGTGAAATAATCAACTTGATATGGTTTTGTTTTCGAAATAAAACATTTTCAATGGCGGCCAGATTTCAATTCGATGTCCATTAAGTTTACAATATACTTATCCCTATTTTTCATGTGTTTTTTTTTTTTTGTTTTTTTTTGTTTTTTAATTTTGCATTTTGTGATTCTCGACACAATCAGTCTGATCCTAATAGCCGTGAATATGAAGAGATTATTAACATAAGGATCGGGACGAGAAAGGTATAGAAGCTCTCCCTAACACTCTGCTTAAGATTAAACTGTAGTAAACTGTGAACCTTATGTAAGTTTTACACATACATACACACAATATATATATATATATATATATATATGTGTGTGTGTGTGTGTGTGTGTCTGTGTCTGTGTCTGTGTTATCTCTCTCTCTTTCTCTCTCTCTCTCTCTCTCTCTCTCTATATATATATATATATATATATATATATATATATATATATATATATTTATATATATATATATATATAAGCAAGGCAACAAAACCTGTAAGACGTATTGACTGAATGCAATAGACTATAAGAAAAACGATAAAAAAACATACATTTAAGGGAAACATAACGATTGACATTGCTCTTAAATATATACATATATATTTATATGTGTGCGTGTGTGTTTTGTATGTGTGTGTGTCGTGTGTGTGTCGTGTGTGTATGTGCAAAGTTACATAAGAGTTCAACGCAATGATAAATAGATGTAATAATTTGCAACAATAATTCTATTTTGACATGCTACTCGTCATAGGAAACAATTGTATTTCAGAATAAAAAAAAACTATATTAGCCATATAAAAAAAAACTATATTAGCCATATAAAATAAAGCTATATTAGCCATGTAAACCTCGTGACTGCGTGACACGGCTAAGTGCATGTGTTGTACTTAAACTGCAAAATATATTATGAAGAACCTATTCGAAAGTTGTTAAATATAATTTCCCCAACGATAAAGTAGAAATAAATCCAAACATTCAACAACTTAACGTGAATTCTGTTTTATCTTCCTTATAAAGAATTTGTTGATGTAAAATAAAATTCTGTTCCTTTTTCTGGTGACGCCAGGGTTCATCGATGATACACACAAAGAAAAAAATGTGTTTTTGTTTTTTATATCTCGATATCAGAGATAGAGTCTATATAAAGTTGGACACTGCGATCAACACCAAGCACCGACACACAATCTTCAGGCCATGTGAATTATGTATTTGGCTCGATTATTTATATATGCTCTTCAATGGTGCATTATGTGTAGCAAGATCTATGTTATTAACAATTCTTGGCTTCTTAGGTAATGGGGAACTTTCAAATCATTCTAGAGACAATTGATTATGAACAACTGTGGATACGAATGTCGTTTTTTGTATTTATTTTATTATTTATTTGTTGTTAACTTTTTACTCGTTATTTATATAATTAGTATATATAATAGAGTATATATAATATAGAGTATATATAATATAGAGTATATATAATAGAGTATATATAATATAGAGTATATATAATAGAGTATATATAATATAGAGTATATATAATATAGAGTATATATAATAAAGTATATAATTATTTGTCGTTTATTATTAAATTCAGCTTTGTTTATGTTTGCATTTATAGTTTGTTAATGGGTTTACTATTTAATTTGTAAATTTATTTATGTAAATTTTTGTTTATTTCATTTTTTGTTTTCTCCGTGGTTGGTTCTATCATTTCTTTAAGATTAAGGTAATTGCACTGTTTACATCATTCGGACTATTGTCCTCATCTTTGTTGCCATATTTATCACAACGTTTCGGCCCTTCAGTATCTGTCTATATTTCTGAGATGAGGTATTATGTACACTATTTACACCATTACAATAATGTAAATAGTGTACACAATACCTCATCTCAGTAATGTAGACAAATACTGAAGGGCCGCAACGTTGTAATAAATATGGCGACAAAGATTAATCCGAATAATGTAAATAGTGTACATAATGACTCATCTCAGAAATATAGACAGATACTAAGGTAATTGATTGTCTAAAGCATGTTATATTATCTGCGTTGTGCAGAGTGTATATGTAGTTGCATTTTCCATGGTATTCGTTTTTCGTTTTCGATTTTTAAGTAACATAGTAAAAATTTGTTTTCGTTTTGATTGTTTATTTAATTATTTGAGTTCGTCTGGGAAAGTGAATATAACTATTTTCTACTCTAGACAAATTTTACATGTTTTTTTTATTGTTGTAGGCTGATGCTGTTTTCCTTATTTGCCATGATATTTTTTGGTGTAATGTTTTTGTTTTTAATTTCGTATACTAGTATATGCTAGTAAAGAGAGAGATGGAGAAAGCGTGAGAAAGAGACAACCTTATTGTGCAATTGAATGATAATATATATATATGATATGTATATATTTTTATTATATATATATATATATATATATATATATATATAAAAGTGAACATAGAAGTAAACACTTAGAGGCGACAGTCTGTTTCATGCTAGATGCAATCGTCAGGCCACTATATATATATATATATATATATATATATATATATATATATATATTATTCTCACATAGTAACATATGTGAAAAAACGACATTATTTTTGCACCAACATTAACACACAAACAGACACACGAAAAAAATTTTGAAGTGTCGAATACAGAGAGCTTGTGTACTACGTACCACAAGGTCCCCAAAAGACTCTTCCGCAGGTTTTAAATTCACAGTTGTCCTTATCCTAAACCAGTTGCCATTCAAGGTCATAGAACGCAGTTTGTTCCCAACACCGTTCCCAAGTCTATTAGTACGTAAGTGCTAATACTGGAATTCGAACTCGGCTCCCCGTTATACTCCATATATATATATATATATATATATATATATATATATATGCACACGGAGATATATATCTATGTGTGTGTATTTGTATATGTGTGTTTGTAGGAAGCATAATACTATCAGAAAGAAAACTGACGATGAATATATATACATATATATATACACTCACACACATACACACATACACACACACACATATATATAGCATATATACGTTTTGCCTTATGCATTTGCTGAAATATATATCGACAATTTCACTGAATTAAAATATTTTTACAACACAAGATAAGAAATTACTGCTTATTCTCTCGCAACTTAACCAAAATGTCCTCCGTTCTTCACTGACTTTTACTTTTAATTATGTGCGAGGTTTGCTAACCACTGCGCCAAGGCAAGGCATAAATCTACATCCTATACTTAGATTAGCCAAGCACAAAGCCATAAAGATGCAACACCCGATGAGGGTTAAATTAATTGCAGTATTGATGTACAAAATATTACACTACGGTAAAACATCGTCACTGAATTGATATGTTTTTTTTAAAAAAAAGCCCTTTGCTTAATGGTAAGTTTCTCAAGGTAACTTAGGCGAGCACAAGGCCGAAAGTATGGGACATCCAGTAAGGAGCGAACTCACTACAGAGTGTCAAGTGTTTTATCAAAATAAATTTTAATTCGTAACGGATATCTGATCTCAACACCTTACCTCAATAAGAAATACCGGCTAATTTCTGATGTTTATAGTGAAAAAAAAACTTCTATTCATATATCACAGAACAGTGAACAATTTTGTGCTTTTCAAAAAATCTTTATTTTACTCCGACATCTCAACTAAATACAAAACATAAAAAATAAATACAAAACATAAAAATATTGAAAAATACTATTGTCAGCCAATTTTACAAACACATTAAATACATATTTCTTTTTTCTTGTCCACTTGCTCACTTTTTTGTTTTTATTGAAAGATCGTTTATTAAGCAAATACGTTACATCACATTCTTTATAATTTATCCTTCCCAGGGAACTTGAAGAATATTTATGACCATATTTAAGTTTTAAGATCCAAACGATATTTTTGCGTCTGCTTATAGATACTTGTTTCAAAATAAAATCATTATATTTGCCCTGAGAAAGTCCATCAGACGGCGAAAGGCGTCGGGAAAAGGTTTTCCTTTTCTCTTTATTGACACACACACACACACACACACACATATATATATATATATATATATATATATATATATATATATATATATATATTTGAAAGGCTCAAACACGAATATTCCCTGGTTATAATTTATTACATTGGAATCGTAATCACGATCCAATTCATCAGGCCTGCAAATTAAAAAAAAAAAAGATTTAGCTTTTTACACAATTTCCCATGTGACTTTTTTTTTCTTTTCAGATGATAAATTATATGAAACTATCCGAATGTTCATTTTTTCCGAGCACATTCGGCTATACATTTAGTCATTTTTAAGTTGGAAATATATTAACTGTTAACAAGTAATAGATTGTTACATGTATGTATTTATATAATTTTTTCATTTTTCAAAACACGGTCAAGATATTGTGTCCATGTTCATAATTGATGTTATTTAGTGTTGTTTTTTTGTTTTTTTTATTAATAAGGCTTCCATTATTTTTAACCTTTTTTTTTTTGCATGTAGATGATGCAATTATATCGGTGTTGTCAACAAGTATGTTACGAAATAGTGTCCGGTAGGGTCCCCATGAACATCATATAAATATATGCATACAACAATTTCTTTTTTATTTCATTTAGAATTTTTTTTCTTTGACTTTCCATCACTTTTGTAAGTAGCTATCCCACATTGTGACAAAGGAAATTCTGCCGGGAATTCGTGACATATTGTAAGAGGCCGGGCGCAAATATACTGTAGATGACCTGGCAAGCAAAGCACTCTCTAGACATTTTCGTCGTAGTGAATTGGTTTCTCCTTTGATCAAAATAGCATTTTTTATGTCAAAATTGTAGTCAGGCTCTTAATGGTGGACACCCAATGCATTTGATGCATTGTTTTGTAAAATGTCTCTTTTAGGTTCTTATAATAGATTGTTTAGATTCCTTGAGGTTTCTCCTATGTAGTTTTTGTGACAATTATAACAGGCAATCGAGTAAATTCCTCCTTAAAATTTACAGCACCCCTCGTTTGTGCGCATCTGTAGTCGCACCAACATGACAAATTTAGTCTGATGAAGTCCTACAGAACGAAACACGTCAAAATAAATATTTTTCAACTTTGTTATACATTTTCCCCAAATATTGTTTTTGAAAAATATTGTATTTAAAAAGAAACTATCATCATAAGTGGTATTAGGTTGGTGCAAAAATAATGTCGTTTTCTCACATAGTAACATATGTGAGAAAACGACATTATGTTTGCACCAACCTAATAATAACAAAATTAATTTTTGTCTCTTTATGGCAATTATAAAGTTTTGTACCACTAAACATTTTTTTTAATTTTTTGTTTTGTTTTATAACATTTGAACGTAAGTGAAATGATAGTGTGTTATAGAATTTCAGGAACGTTTTAGTGCCTAAATCATGCGGCTATTCGTATAGGCATCTTTAAGTTTTAGACTCTTCTGACATCGGCGAAGATGTTAAAACTTCAAACGTCATCATTTTATCTGCATTATTGAACACTTTCTCCTTTCTAATGAAATTGAACTCTACGTCATCTTCATCATCATTATCATCAGCAGCAGCATGATGATCTATTGGCGGTGGCTCACTGTATTGTCATGTCCGTTCACTCTTTGATATTATCGGACCAGCTTTTGCGCCGATGTCCTCGCTTACGCCAGCCTTCAACCGTGCTTTGCATGACAGTTTTGTAGAAGCCATTATACCGTATGACGGGGCCAAACCATGCCATCTCATCCGCTTAATAATGGCGAGGAAATATTTTTGTTTGACATTGCACCGTACAGAGTCATTGGTTTTGTGCTCCTGGTAGCCTTTCTCTGACATTTATTCTCGAACACCTGGATCCTATTTTCTGTTTCGACCAGGAATGTCAATGTCTCACATGCATAAAAGAGGATTCCAGTTGAGTTTGAAATTTGCTATGAAAGCCGACGTAGGGTATGCTATTCCCCATTACACTGAAATTCTCTCCGTCAAGTTCCATGCCATATGCGCCGGCTCTTTCAACAAGTTTGATGCTCAGGTCTTGAAGCTCAATGTTACTTCCCGCCATAACGTTAATATCGTCTGCGAAACGCAGGTTGCAAGCAGGTCTACCATTCGAACCAGTGATGATCATGTTCAGTTCACTAGTGCAAGGATCATATACTCTCAGGTTTGCACCGAACGCATAAAGCATTAAACCTTTGAAGTTTTATTTTTAAATAATTATTTCGAGTTTGTATCCTTACCTTGCTGCAGTAGTAAAAATGAAAAAAATAGCAAACGATATAGTTTCAAAGAAAAGTCGTTGTATAATAGGTAAAACATATCACTTATGAAGACTGATTACGCTGAGGAGACACGGTGGAGTAATGGATAGCGGATCGGATTGAGGAATCGGAGTTCGAATTCCAGTCGAATCAATTACATTCACTTATGTGCTAATAAGAGGTAGGAATAATTTTCTTCTCCCTCCAGTTCTGGGTAAATAGCAGGACAGACTATAGCAACTGGTCTACGGCAGAAAGAAATGACAACCTACTGCGGGAAACAATATGCGTTGTCAGTCATGTATCGAAAGATACAGGATCACCTAAGCGTGTATCACACATGCCTGACTGATTATGTTGTGTCTTAAATAATTTTCGTTTTTCTTTATCATATTGAAAAATAAAGTAGAATTCAAATAATAAAGTATATTTACAATTTATTCAATGTTCACTATTAGTTACAATGTCTTGTTACCTCTTATCAAGAAATACGGCCATAGATTTTCAGTAAAATTTCGCAAAATTCGACATGAAAAAGATATTGACAAATAATTTAATTTTATTTCATTAGAGAAAGTTTTTTTCCACCCAAGAAAAGCTCGAAAGCAACGACATTTGTGCCTGGTCAGTATGGCGGATGGGAGAGAAGGGTTCAAACAAGTTTCAAAATAGCTTCTTTTTGCTTTTTTTGCTATTTTTATTGCATGAATATGTTGTAGAGGAGGAAAATATATATCTTCATAGAAATTCTTTTTCTACTTCTGTTAATGAAAATACAGACATTACATCATCAGCTAGGCTAGCCATTTTTCTCGTTTTTGTAGGGGTCATGAAGTGTGTGAAGAGATGGTTGCACTTGTTACACCACCTGAGGTAGTACCGGGGGCGGAAATATGTAAAGCAGTTGTGAACGAATCATCTACTCAACAAATTCACTTTTCAAAGTATTATCTGTCACAACAGATGCGCCCCCAACATGACAGTTGAGAAGGCAGGATTTGTAAAAAAGATGTTGGCCATCCACTGATAGGTTTCATTGCATCACACAAGAGGAGGCTTTGTGTGCAAAAGCGAACCTAAAGAAACTTCAGTAGGTCACGCAAACAGTTACCAAGATTGTTAATTACATTTCTGCTCGGGATTTAAATAAAAGACTCTGATTTTACTGAATGAGGTAGAATTTGTATGTAGAGGACTGAAAATGTACAACAGCATTCGTTGGATTAATCGAGGTTTGGTTTTGAAACGATTTGTTGAATGCTTAGATAAGATAAAGCACTTTTTGAAGTTTCTTACCAATAAATATCTGACACCATGTGTGTTTGTAAACTAATGTTTTTTTTTCAGATTTTTGTGAACTTTTAGAGAACTGGAATATTAAATTACATGGCTCTGATAAGACACTTGACGTTATGTTTGGTTCCAGAAAGGATTTTCAAATAAAACCAGAAGCTTTAAGAGGGTTGTATTATGTAGGTGCAAAAAATAATGACGTAATAATATCGTTTTTTGACGTATTTTTTAACGTCAAATAACGACATTATTACGTCAATATTTTTGCACCAACATAATATTAGGTTGGTGCAAAATTAATGTCGTTTTCTCACATAGTAACATATGTGAGAAAACGACGTTATTTTTGCACCAACCTAATAGATAACATGAGATTTAGATACTTCCCAAGCCTAAAGGGATACATCAATGATCCCCCAAAAAGGCGGCAGAACAGAAGGTCACTGTCTTCAAAAGATGTTTGTAAACATGATCTACTGACGAACGCACGTCGTTTTTACACAAAACATTTATCGACACGTTGCAGCTGCTGAACGTATAAACGTGGATTTATTGTTTTATTGCGGTTTAAGAAATCTAAATGAATAATATCACGATGATACCATTAAACCCCTTTCCACGGAATCCAGATTTTGAGGTTGATTGTGGGGATTCATCTTTGTCAACCAAACGTCTTTTACGTTGAACATTGTCGCAGGTTAGTGTACTCAATATTTATTCTCAACTGCCACACGTATGTTTAGCCGTTAGGATGATAAATTACTTATTACAATTCGTTCCCCAAAACGGAAATTACTTATGACTCAACTTAATATTAAGCTTATACAGCTCTGTAAAAAAAAAATAATAATTTATACTGTTGATCAAAGAATAGACAAACGTTCATCAGTCTTCATAACTAAATATTTTTAATTTATCTCATTGGTCCACATGTGTAGAAGAGTGTTTAACAAGCTCATCTCATAGATCAGAAGAACTTTGGTGAATGCAATCCTGACTGAGTAACGCCAGACTAATCTATATAAATAAGAAAAGATTTGTATAGTTCAATTTTTACACACTCTCGCTTACAGAATGTCAGTTCGTTTTTAATACCAAGTAAACTCAGGCTGTAAGCAGTTAACAGTTTTCTGTTGTTTAATATCTGTTATTTGCCTCGACTTCTTCGAAAGAACAATGGTGTCGTTTTCACTGCATTCTACTATTCTTTTGAATCACGTGTCGTCCTTCTCGACGTGTTTTGTTACTAAGGCTAATATTTACTCATGGCAAGAGGGAATCGCTATCCAACAGCAATAGTGCGAAATGAACGCAACAACCTCTAACAGAATTTGAATTTAACTTGCTTAGTTGTTTTTTTTTTTTCATTTTCCTCGCTGACAGTTGTCATATTTTATACCTGCTCGCGCCCTAAGCCTAACCCTAACCCTAATACTCCTCTCAGTCTTGAGGGGAGAATATAGTTACCAGCTTGAAGACAGACAAAGTAAATAAAGAAACCACACGGGCAAGATAATCGGCGAAGAAAATTAAGTGAATTCACCTTGGCAGATATAAGCAAAATGACGCTAAATAAAGACACTTGAACGTCGAGAAGTGGTAATTAAACATTAAAAAAAAATAATAATACTGTCATTGAATCCAATCCTAATCCAGTGGCTCTCTACGAACTTATGCCAGACTAACCTACTCTACGTAAATAGCTTGATATGACCGTATGTTCATTTTGAAACAAAGCTCAATCGTTTTTGTTTTTTTTCTTATTGATCAAAGGAAAGCAAGAAGAAAGGACTAACCATTAGTTGCAAGAAAAGACAATGTACAGTCGTCAGCAAGAGGGATAGCCGAAGGTGTGAGTTACGAATGTGGGGATGGGGGGGGCTTCATAATCTAGCAACTACAACAAGTGCCTGGTTTGTGTCGCGTCGTAAATGTGGCACTTGAATCTGTAAGGGCAGTGTGGTTTCACGAAAGTAGACTTCCAGAAAATAAGCAAAGGCTTGAGAGATAGGAAAATGTCGTTGGAAAAGAAAGAGAAATGTGATGAATTGTCAAGTAATACTTGTCCTCGTATATGACATGAGATCTGGGCAATTCTCTCACAGGTAAAGAGGAGACGTGAAGCAAAAATGATAGGGTTCCACAGGAAGATGTGGAGAAAAACAACTGCGGAATGTGGAAAGGAAATTCTGAACTTAAAGGAAAATATTGCTGATAAAAAAAGGAGAGTTTACATTTTGTGGACGAAAAATGAGGAAAGAAGGATTCGAGAATTTAACACTCAAATGGCACATGACAAATAAAGGCAAAGTGGGTAGTAAAAAAACGGAAAGTAACTTAACGTATTTGTGTAAATGGATGGTAGAATGGAAGCTAGGAGGGTGGATAAGAAAAGCTAAAGTTGCTTAGAAGACAGGAAGCCGTGGAGTGCCAGTACCATGATCCTGAATGGGGACAGTATATAAAAGAAAGCATTCAGAAATATAGACTGTGCCATGTGTCCTCAAGTTAGTTAGATCCAGTGAGAGGACCCAAAGAGTGTGAGTTCAATACCCGATTAAGGCAGTGAAGAACTTTCAGAGGGAAATTAACAGGAGATAACTGATAACTGGCATCCATTAAACATGGCACGTGGAACTAGAAGAGTCTACCCCAGTAAGCAAAATAAGTGGTTCAGTTCGACATTCTAACCACCTGAAGAATGTCGGAGCGTACAACGGCCGAAAAGTTGTAATAAATATGGCGACAAAGATGAGGACAATAGTCCGAATAATGTAAATGAAAACATTTATTATATTTAGTTTTGTCTATTACAAAGCGACATAAGCGAATATAGTTTACATGCATCTTTTTACCTTGTTCACACTGTACAAGGCCCAAAAGCCACTCGTGGTAGAGTAAGAGGTATAGTTTAAGGGGAGGCTAAGATTTGTAGGCTAAGATTGTATTGATCGAGGAAGCATCCGCTTAGGAGTCAGTTTTATAAAGCTGTGGTTTGTAGGAAGAAGCTGCTCAAGTGTAGCATGCATCTCACCAGTTGAATACGTAAAGGATGAGGATAGTTAGCCATGATATGCGGGTCATGGCTGGTCTTAGCCGTGAAGGATAGAGCTAGGGGAATTAAGGAATGTAGTTTTTCTGAATATTTTCCGTAGAAATAGCTACAGAGCAGCAAGAAGGTTGCGACGTTTCAGCTATAAGGAAGTGCTTATAAAATGGAATATAATTCGTTATCTTATATGATGCGGGCATCGGGTTCAAAACAGCGACAAATGACGTCGGTTAGAAATTTGAAAACTGCCATAGATATGCAGCGAACCCAAAATTGATTCAGTCATTCGTAAGGTTCGATGAGGTGACACCCAGTGAGAATCGAACTCATAAATCCTCTGAAAAACTCGAATTTAATTTTGCTGCGCAATCGGCATTGACTTATTTCTAGTTCATCCGTACAGGATCATAAAGAGAGAAATGTCTGATTGAATGATAAATACCAAATATTCTATCTTCCCATGGACGTTCTTGTATACATCGCTTTACGTGCAACTTTCTGAATGCATGTGTGTTTATGCGAGTGAAATGGTTAGCCTGCTTGAGTGCTTGGCACGTGCAACATTTACTAACACATTTTTAAGTGCAAGCCGGTGGATTGGGTTACGTTAATCCTTGAAAAAATTTGAAATATCTCTGACAGAAACCAACTTTGTACAAACGCACCCACTTGATGTAAGAAAAAAAAAAGGGGCAAAAAAGACACTTTGTTCGCAAGTGAAACTGAAGATTTATATGTTGTGATTAAATAGCCGTTTGGGTTTAGATATTGGTTAGTGTCGCTCATTAAATGGCCGCATAAACGCATAAACGCATGAACAGGTTTTACTGAGTCAGTTTCTAAAAATTAGCAATGAATGCATATTTTGGTGTAAATGCAGCTTTGTCATTGTTTATTACTCTTGATATTACTAAGAAATTTTATGAGTCAAATGAGGCCTTAGCTCAACCTACATATCAATACGCATACATGTATCCATTAACTTGAAGTATGCAATTTATCTATGTGAGTCTGTTCATTATCTATCTATCTATCTATCTATCTATATTTGTCCATATATATCTATCTTTCTATCTTTTTTCATATCTATCTATCTATCTATCTATCTATCTATCTATATATATATATATATATATATATATATATATATATATATATATATCTGTCAGTCCGTTCGTGTTATATATATATATATATATATATATATATATATATGTGTGTGTGTGTGTGTGTGTGTGTGTGTGTGTGAGAGAGAGAGAGAGAGAGAGAGGGAGAGAGAGAGAGAGACTGTTCATTATCTTTCTATTACAATGATATTACTCGAGTAAACATGCACCCGGACTTACTATAGCAATGAACATAATCAGATATATAGACAGACAGACAGACAGAGCGCATGCTTAGATAGATAGATTAGAATGAATGCAAAAGTTCCAGGAATACAAATCCTGTTCTCAACGTAGTCTCCTTCCCCATTTAAATAACGGCACGTATCGCGAAAGCTTACTATTAGGTTGGTGCAAAAATAATGTAGTTTTCTCACATAGTAACATATGTGAGAAAACGACATTATTTTTGCACCAACCTAATAGTTTTATTCCTAGTCCTGTGCGAGTCACCCTCTTTCACCTCATCAAGACACGAAAGTGTTGTTGTTATTGTTGCTCATTAAGTTCCTTTCCCATGAGACTAAATAGATGTATGTTGTTGCCTGGCAAGAGAGGCAGACAAAAACAATTCAGAATATACTTAGTGAGCTTGAATAAATGGATGGCGGAACAGCGTTTAGGAGAAATAAGAGAAAGGCAATACGTATTAAAAGATTAGAAGGGACAGGACGATCGCCTACGCCCTGGGGCGACACGGAACATAAAAAGAAAGAGAAAAGCACACGATGGAATCAGAATTGGTTGTGATGCAACTGGACATTACTCCAAACAATATTAATTCACTGTGGAGTTTGTCTCTTTTAGTTTCGTCTTTCTTTCTACGTTTGACCTTTTATTGTATTGAGCCGTATTATTCCGCTAATATCAAGTGAAGCGTATCTATAAATGTTCAATAATCACCTTTGAATGATTGCAACAGAAAACAAATATTCTATGACAGTTCTTTACTTACTACTTGTTTCAAGAAGTGCTGCCATTTTGAAAGAAAATTAGGGTAAAAAGGTTTATTGCGAAAAAAAAGAAAAGAAAAACAACCTCAGAATTCAGAATAACATTTTATATTAGATGAGCCATTACATTTCGATTGGGCCTAATTAATAGACAAACGGGTAGAAGACGATTAGATAAAATTTGATAAGGAGTGACTTTGTAAACGTATCTGATTTTTAAACAAATCGTAATATTTCACATTAGGTTATAATAGCAAAGGTAATAACTGCTACTTCCCTACAAGGAAATATTTGGTATTCATTGACCAAGTAACCAGTATTACTTTCGGTTGAAATATATCAATTTTTTCTCTTAAAACAATTTTTCAAAAACATTGGTTCTACAAGTCCAGTAGTTGTTATTAGTCTTTCCTAACCTTTTATTTGAAGTCGTGTGGAATGTCAACATCTTGATTATGTGATTATTTCTTTGTAAGTTGTTACTACTGTTGGCTGTCTTCAAGTGTTGTACTTTCTATTATTTGGTAGAGTTCTTGGTTTGTGAATCTGTAGCGCGAGTCCACAATATTCAAAGAAATTGATATTTTCCAAGAACCCCAGGCCTCACTCGCTCAAAGCCCTTTTTCAACATTGATTAAGAAGTGGTTGTATACAGATGACATTTTAGATATGTCTGAAGGGATTTGGAACCATGGATGAGAAACTCGATTTGACAAAGTTATTTATGAACATAACTAAAATTTCTTGGTTGATATTTTGGTTTCGTAGCAATTTGCAGTGTTGGGTGAAACTAATTCTGGCACAATCTATTTTACGTCCAATTTCCTCTTCTGCTCTGCTTAATTCCTTATAGCTTATCAATACGCCCAAGTATCTGAAGCGTTTAGCGTTTATAAATTCATACATCTTGAATATTTATGATGGATTTATAGGTGACATCAATTCTTTTATTCCAATTCCAGACTATTGTTTCTGTTTGTTGGAATATTTGACAAACGATGTTGATTTTCTATTCAAGATTATTCTTACCAAAACTATGAATATCTATGTCATCAGCATAGATCATCATTTACCTTAGTTCGGGAGAATCAGGATCATTGTCTTCCAATGGTAGACTTGTTTTGAATGTGTTATGGAATGCTTAAATGGTCAGTATCTGTCTCATCACATCTGTGTCTGCAAATGCAGGGCATAATCTAAGAAGAGATTAAATAAACTGAGGCTCTCATTTCATTGTATTTCCTTTTCTTTCAGATCAAACTTTCGTTTTTAGAAACGTTTATTTTGAGTGCCGTTTCTTGGAATACTGATTTTCTTTTTAAGATCATGCTTGTCCCAATTATGAATACCTAGAAGCGCCCTTCTTCATCCGTACATTGGCTTTGAGAGGGAAATAAGGATCGTTGTCTTTTATCGATAGACTGTTTTGAGATGTATGGAAAGCGTAAATGATCAGTGCCCATCTGCTCAAATCTGGGTAAATAAGCAGGACATCGTCTCGGAATAGATTAAATATATCGCGTCTCTCATTTCCTCCTTGTCGTTCTCCTGATGACGTTTGAAATGTTTCCGTATTGGGCTCCTCGCCAGCTATGTAAGATTCTGTAGATCGGCACAACTAAATCTATTAGATCAATGAATTCAGTAGATTCGGAGCAAGGAACGTAGTTTCTAATGGATGAGAAGAGGAAGTCTCTATTGACGTTATCATATGTTAGTGTGAGGTTAGTAGAAAAGTAAGTATAGTTTCCTATTAGGTAGGTAAGCCATTTCTTGGAGTTGTTTGATGACATACGTGTCATTGTTGTAGCACTTACCAGAACGAAAACCAAATTGGCTCCTGAAGAGCTGACTTTCATAAAAAGATGAGATCTTAGATAATATAACGTTCATTAATGTTTTCACCATGATGGATCCAATTGAAATAGTATGTATGTGAGATAAACCCTACATTTTCAGGATACATTTTGTATTCCAGACTTCTTACATATAATAGAGGAATTTTTATTGAATTCATCGCGAAAATTTCAGCTTCAATATCAAATGATGATTTATTATTCCTTAGTTGTTCATCAGTTGGTTCATTATTTTTAATGTTAAGATTAAAAGTTTCCATACAGAAAAACATTCGATATTCATTGAAGTTTCCGCCATGATGTTTAATGGCATGCAGATGAATAGATTATTGTCGTGTGAAAAGACTTTGCTTTATAATTCCATAATTTAACATAATCTGGTACAAAGACACAACAGTGGAGCTATTACTAAAACACTTATTTAACACATTAGTCATAATCTGCGAAAACTGACATACTAACTGCTACTCACAAATGAGGTCAGCTAGTGGATATTTACAGAGTTTAACTGTATCTGATATAAAGCCAAAATTTGAATCGCATATTGAACAGTGAGTCGTGCGACTAAACACAGCTACTCATAACGATGTCCTCCCACCGTCGTAACATAGCTTCCCTGTGACTTTTCTATAAATATTTTCATGAAAATTGCTTTGAGAGCTTTCGTATTTGGTACCTAAACTTTATGAATTTAAGCACAGTACAAGATTTCATGATTTTACAGCTGGGATGGCTAGATGTAATTTCTATGCTAACAGTTTCTTCAGTATCTGTCTATATTTCTGAGATGAGGTATTATGTACAATATTTAAATTATTGTCCTCATCTTTGTCGCCATATTTATCACAACGTTTCGGCCGTTGTACGCTCCAGCCTTCTTCGGAATGTCAAACTGAACCCTTTATTTCGCTCACTGGGATAGATTGTTCTAGTTCCACGTGCCATGTCTAATGGATGTCAGTTATCAGTTATCTCCTGTTAATTCCCCTCTCACAGTTCTCCACCGCCTTAACCAAGTTTCTGGGTCCTGTCACTGGATATAACTAATGCCTTTATCCACAGTGACATGTGTCCTTGAGGATATCTGTGCATAAACTTTTGGGTATTATAAGCCTAATGTCTTCAGCAACCATTTTTATACCAGTGCTCTTATTGCAATTTTTGCTGTTATCATTGCATGTTTTTTTTAATTGAGCTTATATTGCAATTTTTGTTGTTGTTATTGCTTTTCTCTGGTACGCCTTATTACTGGTTCCCGTATTGTATTCATTCCTATGCTTGGTCTGCTCAGGATATTTTTGTGGCGTAGTTTACGAATTTTCCAATGATGTTCTTTGTCTATGATTTCAACCTGATTCCACAAAGGGCGACGATTTCCTTTTTCTCTCCATATGTGGTCAGCCACGCCTGATTTTTCCACTTCACTTCGTGTTACAGCTTTCTGGTGTACTTAAATGCTTACCTTAAGGGGGAGGTCTGTCTATTTCTTTCCGCAGCTGCACGGGATAACGTACGCACATTATTTAGTCATGTTCTCCTCTATGGGGTGTCCTACTCGGGAGAAATATCTGCGAAGAGTCGTCCAGCTTTTGAAGGTTGTCCTGATGTTATATGGACCTCACATCCTTTGTATTTTCTTTGATAACCCCTTCACATAAGGCAGGCAGACTGTTTTCTGAGTGATGTTGTCTTCCTATTGTACCCACCTATCCCAGTTTGAAATATGACCTCTGGTGAAAAATGATTGTTGAAGACATTAGATTTATAATACCCAGAAATTGATATACAGATGTCCTCAAGGCGTTAGTTAGATCCACTGACACGATCCAAAGAGTTCAATACCTGCTTAAAGCTGTGGAGAACTTGGAGAGTGGAATTAACAGGAGATAACTGATGACTGACATCCATTAGTCGTGGCACGTGGAACTAGAACAGTCTACCCCAGCGAGCGAAATAAAGGGTTCAGTTCGACATTTCAACCACCTGAAAAAGGCCGGGGCGTACAACGACCGAAACATTGTGATAAATATGGCGACAAAGATGAGGACAATAGTCCGAATAATGTAAATAGTGTAATAGTTTCTGTTACATTTCTCGTTTATAGAACTCTTTTCCAGCTTCTTGCTTTCTAGTTAAAGTTGATCTTTAAAAATTTAAATGCAATCTTCTGTCTTCTTAACTCATGTTCTTCTATTGTTAATTCTCCTTCATAATGTGTTATTTTTCTCATATTCTTTCGCTCTCAGTAAAAACTTCCGTTTTGGTCGCGTTATTGACTTGTCTGTGGTGAAATAATTAAAATAATTTGATATCTTAAAGAGATTCACTTAGTCATAGAGGAAGCTACAAATATGGAACGACATTGATTTCTACAGTAGGTGTGTCCTACGAAAAGATGTTGCTAATGGCTACCATCAGGTGAGAAGATACAGATGATATTTAGAGATTAAATTACTCTAGTATAAGGCCGATGTACTGAGCGCATATTCAGTTATTTGCATATTCAGTATTTGCAGTTTTCACGACTAACTTATAATGTACTCCCAGGAAGTTCTCAATTCATTGCTTAATTTAGTTTCAAAAATAGTCATTAGAATTCTCAATGAAGTTCATATTTACTACAATGATTCTGATCTGCCTAACCAGTTTGGTAATTCCTACACCCGATCGAAGTGATCGATTTGATATTTAAATTTCTAGTTTGCTCTCATTACAATAGAGATGCATATTCTATGCGAATAACTTGTTGACCAAAACTCCCTTCTGAAATGTCTTAGTACATAATTTTACACAGTTCGTCAGACACAAAGACACAAGTGTGGAGCGTCCAGTAAATTACTATCACTTTAAAATATTAGCGATTTGTCCGACGTGCTTGTTGACCACCACTCCTGGTGGAACTATCCATTTTATATTGAAAAGGCTTAGCAACGCTTCTGGATTGTGTAAAATGCATAAAGTTCTCTGCTTTTTCATGTCCTATCTGAATCCATGTCCTGTTTATGGAGTTCTAATCTAAAATAGAAATTAAAACATCTGTTTTGTGGAGGATTTGGTGGGGGGGTCTTTTGTGGAATTCACGTGCATATCGTTCCTATCCTGATGACAATCCTCTTCGTCTCTTTGTCCTGTCACTTTGTCCCAAATTAAACTACGCTTATTAGCCTCGACTTTCTTCCAATCCTGAGATTGTGACGGTTAAAACAAGGATCCTAGCTTAGTGTTAATTTTAACAGTTTCATTTTACACTGAAAAACTTACAATGAAGCTAATAAGGTGTGAATGCCGTCAGAATTCTGTTGCTCATGTTAATTAAGAGTAATGAGCACTGATATGTAAGTGGCGTTATTTCTTATCAGGGCATGGAACGAAGAAACGTTAGTGAAAAAGTAAGTAACATGATTAAGCGGTGGTTGTTCAAATAGAGAATGTAAAATGTATTTCCCATTTGTTGGATAAAGTCGATCCTTTCTCGCCAATGAACCAGTCCCGCCCCAGTATTTTACAGAGACGCTGGTATTTTTGTTCGTTGCACAGATCATTTCCGATAGAGGAGTAAAAAGAGGCGCTGATAAAATATCCTGGATGAAAATATTTTAAAAATATACATTATTTTTTTTTTTTTAAAATAGGTCGGAACTTCGAATTTTCATATACGAATTGGGAAATTATTTTTATCGAAAGGCCATTTATTATTATCCGGATTTGACAGAAAATTTAACTTTCTATTGGTTTTAGGCAATGAAATCTAAAAAGCCTTTCTTTAGGAATAATATCAAATTTCAAATATAAAGAAAGAAACAGTGAAACAAAATGCATATTTTGATTCATTTTAACATATAGTTTGCGTGATTATTGTTTGAAAATAACACGTCCTTTTTTAGAGCTCTCAATGGTCAAAAAATAAAGATGGAACAATTCAAATTCCGATTACTCTGGTGCCACAAAATTATGCCTTCATTACTGTACAGAAAATATAAAAGTTTTATTACACATACTTTAAAATGTATTCGCGTCAATATAATTTCTGTTTTATATATTATCTCTGTTGTCACATTTTATAAAATGTCCTGCATACATAAAAGTTCAATTATTATGTTCGTAGCTTGTCACTTCTTTTGTGAGTATGCTCTGACTTAAAATGTTTCATTCCATGTGATAAAATTATGATGAAAAACAAATATTCTATGCGCAAACTGTTTATTCATCATTGAATGAATGGAATTTTGATAGGCTTGTGCAACATAAATTTATTTCCATTATCATAACATTGTATCAAGTGAGGTGAAAATGTAAAAGATGATTTTGAAAATGCTGACATTCTGATTATACACATACGGATATATATGCATAGATAACTGAATTTCGTCGTTCGACATTACTTCGGATTAACAATGGTTTTAATGAAAAACGCTTAGTTTTAAATCTAGATTTTGAAGTTCTGGTCCCCGATTTATCTAAATGCACAGCCAAGCTGACTTAATTCAGGTTCCTATCACTTTTGCATTTTATCACTACACATCTCACACTGCAAAATTGCAATAGCAATAGATTTGTTAGAAAAGCACATTTGTTTTATAGATGTAAGTTTAATGTGAAAGATTCCAATATAAGTATATCTTCAATACATTTTCATCTTAAAATAATTTTCCATTTAATTACTTAAGCTGAAATTATGGTCAGACTTAAATTTTTACACACACAAACATACACACACACACACACAGATATATATATATATATATATATATATATATATATATAAAGAGAGAGAGAGAGAGTCATTCATAGACAGACGGTTTCGCTGTTTCACAGTTCATCAGTGTGGTTTGACATCCGATTACTTCAAACCCGGATCGAAACCGGAATGATTAGATATTTTTACCCTTAAGCCATTGGCGCATCCCGGGAATGAAGGTGAATATTAAACGTTTTTATTTTTAGACAATCACGCAAGTGACCTTAGAACACGATTCCTCTTAACGAAGAGTTTTCCATCAGCCGTAGTAATAGTAACCGTTTATAAATTCACTTTTCTTCTGAAGACCTCAACCGATATAATTTTTTCAAGGGCATGTATATATTGTCATCCACAGACAGACTGTTTCGGTGTTTCACAGTTCATCAGTGTGGCTAGACATCAGATACACACATATATACATATACACGCACACACACACACAAACACACACAAACACACACACGCATATATATATATGTATATATATATATATGTGTGTGTGTGTGTGTTTGAAAGGTGTATGTATGAATATATATACGCACACATGATTTACATAATTGTTCGAACTGTTGCCTTCATTTTTATTGGCATATTCACGACGTTTCGGCACAATTGCTCTGGCCTTATTCAGGTGATATACGTTGGGATTTCGAACGGAACCCTTTCGGGAATATGTCAGTTAATTCCCCCACCCCCGGTAACCCTGTTTCTTCTGCTGTGGCCAGATATTGAACCGTGGGTTAAGTTTCTTTTAGGATCACTGAACCAACGCTTTTATTCACTGCGTCATGTATCCTTGGGTGACATCAGTGTGTCAATTTTTAGGTCTTATAAAGCTAATGGAACCGTTTTTTTTACAAGATCTCATATTACAATAGTTTTAAGTTCAATACCTGGCCACAGCGTATTGTAAATATATAAGAGTGGATACTTCGATCAACATCGGCTGGCAATAGTCTCTTTAAATCTCGAATATAGATTTCAAACCTGAATTTGCTGTGTTTACTCTTATATATATATATATATATATATATATATATATATAAGAGAAATTCAAATCCACGTGCCATGTTTAATGGGTGTCAGTTATCAGTTATCTCCTGTTAATTTGAAACTAGGACAGCCTACCCCAGTGAGCGAAATAAAGGGTTCACTTCGACATTACAACTACCTGAAGAAGTCCTGAGCGTACAACGGCCGAAACATTGTAATAAATATGCCAACAAAGATGAGGACAATAGTCCGAATAACATAAATAATGTACATAATAGCTCATCTCAAAAATCGAAACACTTCCGTACACACTTTTGTCAGCTAATCACCTTAACCGTACACAGCATATATCTTTTTCTTGCTTGCGAAGCACTTTTGCTTTTACAGTAAAAAAAAGCATCAACTGTCAAAATGCACTTTATAATTTTCCATTTTTATAGGGATGCAAAACTGACACGAATTAGGCAATTTTAAACTTTCTTTCTCAAGATAATGTGTTCTAATCATAAATATAAGCATATTATATTTGTCGATAAATTGGACGTTTTCTAACGTGTTGAAACCTGAATGACTAAAAATCAGCATGAACTTTCCAATATGTGTGTGTGTGTGTTTGTGTGTTGATGTGTATCTATATACTTGCAAATATACATGCGTGTATATTTGTATATCCTTGATAGTGCCTCCATCTTAGAAAACAGAAATCCATCGAGTTTGTCTACGAAGCCTTAAATAGCATCGAATATTTTAAATTCTCCTCTGCGTCTTATTGGCTAACTCTGAGTTTTCCTATGATTTTTATGGTCAGATTATTTTTAAATGATGAAGCTACATGTAAGAGATTAGAGACCGAAATTAACGAACATCTGATCTTTCCTCTGATAGAAAGCTAAGAGCTTATAACTGTCAATACCGCTAAAACTCTTTCTGCTAGGATTTATCATTCAGTTATGTGTCATGTGTGATACACGCTTAGGCGATCATGTATCTTTCGAGATTTTTCCCGCAGTAGGTTACCATTTCTTTCTGCAGTAGAACAGTTGCCTTCCAAGTCTATAGAACCTGGTCTCTCCTGCTATCTACCCATAGGTGGGGAGCGAAGAGGATTCATACTTTCCCCAAGCGTTAACACGTAAATGATTGTAATGGATTTGACTGGAATTCGAACTCGGCTCTTCGTTTCCTCAATCCGAGCCACTATATATTACTCCACCGTGATTCATCATTACCAAGTCAATTAAAGTAGTACTACTATATTTAGGCTGGATTCGCCCGATTCTCACTTTCCAGCCTTGACTGAGTTAAATTCGTTTACACGGCCTTGTGGATGTTGATTTATTATCCACCCTCCAGATACTTTCCGCAAGGCTATAGTTAATCTATCGCGAATTCTATGGCAAATGTTCATACTTTGGTGACGCATATTCAGACCTTTACAACTATGTCTACAGGGTTGAATTACCCTCAGTCCTTCCGTAGTCAATTGGAAGTCCTACTCAGAAAACTTCTCCCCAAGAAATGCTATTTTGTGGAACTCACTTCCGGTAGATGCTTCCCTGAAACCTACACTCTTAACCCCTTCAAGTGTAGGGTCAATCGTTATCTACCATATATATCAAATTAATCTTCTCTTTCTTCTTCCTTCTCTTACGCTCATAACACTACACTGAGTGGCTCTTCTGTCTTGTATTAAGTGAACTTTGGTATAAAAGAAAAGAGTTAATTTCTCGTGCGTTTTTTACGTATTTGTTCTCTGGCTGTAATGATTAACTTTGACTAGTTTTTTATTCTCGTTGTTCTTTTGGAGAAATGCTTTATTTTTAGTTTTTGCTGTTTTCCTGGCGATCTTAGCGTTGAAATAAAATAGCAACAATAATACGATGAAGCATAAACTAATCAAGACTAATAACTTAGGAGAAACATGTATTGTGAAAGTGGACACGATGAATAGTGATAAAATCTCGGATATGATAATATATTTCTGGTAGAGCACGTGTTTTTTTCCGGCTGCCTTTCACTTTCATATCTGCTGAATGTTCTTTCTACCTAAGCTGGAAGACAATTGTTTTTACTTCTTTTCAACACTTTCTGTTGCTCACCTGGTGATGGAAGGTGACGATCATCTATATTTAGTCCGTGTAACTTTTCAGTGGCGCACCTTTGACACGTGACAAGTGTGATTGTTTCACCGAAATATAAACTCATTTGTAAGCGATAACGGAAAGGCGACCTGGTCAAGATAAGCGCGTATGTGGTATACCTCCAAGCTTTGTAAACTAGAAGATTGCAGTGTCATTAATGGAAAACATTTAGTTCATGCTAAAAAAAAATTGTACAGAGGGTGGGGGTGATGGCAATATATAGGATAGGTGACTACAGTAGATAATCCACAATTTAGTATTACACTGACGTATCAAAAGTGACAGCAATCAGGATATAATGCTAATGCTAAGTAAAGCAAACTTACATTGATATAATGGAAATAACCTGACCTCTATCACTTATGGTCAGTAATCTATTGATCCAGTTAGGACATTGACGGAATTTAATTGCAAGGTGATGCTAACTATCAGAGTTCAATTCAAGCATAATAACTTGTGTAAAACACGGCCGTCCATTTTCGATCTTGTAGGAACATTTGATATCCCTTGATCTACGGTGCCACGTGTACAAATACCAAAAATCACAACAAAAATGATTGCACGATTGCCTTAAATTTAAAGTTATGTTCCATTGCTGTTCATCTATTGAGTATCGAACTCACTACGCTGTCGTAATTGTTCTATTGAGACAAGCTTGCTAACCATTATACGACGTGAAATTTATATACCACAGACTAAACATTGTTGGCATTATCGTAAAGGTATGAACCAATACATTTTGATTCGTGTTCTTATATATTTTAATAGATACTGTTCTCGTCATTTGGTTCCTCAGACTGTATTTAAATATAGACTGTAGTAGAAGTGTATCTTGAAAAATCAATATATATATAAATATATATATATATATTCAGTTGTATGGACAAACTAATATTCATATGACTGAATATGTTAGCTCTATCACTGATATTGAGCACTTTCCATTAAGTACTGGGTATATATATATATATATATATATATATATATATATATATATAGCAGGACAGACTGGGTTCTATAGCCTTGGATGGCAACTGGTCTAGGAGAAGGACAACTTTGAAATCAAAACCTGCGGAGGGTCGTTTTGGAACCTTGTGGCATTCGGTGCATCAGGTCTCTGTATTCGTCCCTCCAAAAAGTGTGGATGGTCCTGCACGAGGCCTTCACCACTATAATCAAATCTCATTTGCCGGTGTCGGGCTGTCGGTTTCCTGGAAACTGATCTGCTTGATCGTCATACGTCGAATCTCGACGGGAGAGTCGATCATATATATATATATATATATTGTCATCCACAGACAGATTTTTCCGCTGTATCACAGTTCATCAGTGTGGCTAGACGCCCGGCTTGCCTTTAGCTAGGATCGAAACCCGGCTGAATTGGCGTCACTTCGAGAAAAACTTAACTGGCCCAGTTAGAAATCTAAAATTCTATAAAAAAAATAAACTAAAAGAAGATCTAACCAAAATAAACAAGTCAACAAATTTATTTATCGCAGCGGACAAATCAAGAAATTTATATGAACTAAGCCCCCACTACACATAACTAAAACATACAAAACAATAGATAGACCATGATATCAATAAGGAAGCTAAAGCAATCGCCCTAAAATTAGACCGAATAAGTTGCATCGGTAAGGCGCAAGACTTTATTACACTAAAAGACCAGAAAGAAAATTTCAAAACCATCTTAACATGCAGATTCATGAACCCAACCAAAAGTGAAGTAGGTAAAATAAGGAAAACGATAATAGAAAGAATTAATTCTGAGATAAGGAAAAAGTTAGGACTAAAGCAGTGGAAAAATACCAAAGCAACTACAGATTTGTTCCACAACATCAAAAACAAACATAATTACCAATTTATACAATTAGACATAAAGGAATGATATCCGTCTATAACAGAACCCATGCTAGATAAGGCCATCACCTTAGTCCAGGAAAAAATAAAAATAAACACAAACGAAATCGTTATCATTAAACACTCCCGTAAATCACTACTATTCTACAATGAAGACGTATGGATAAAGAAAGAAGGGATCTTTGACGCTACAATGGGAAGCTTTGACGCTGCAGACTTGCTAAATCATAGGTATATATTTACTACATGAACTAAGCAAAATAATAGAAATAATACAGGACTCTACAGGGACGACGGTCTAATAATCTTAAGAAACTATAACAAACAAAACACGGACAAAACTAGAAAAGAAATAATAAAGATTTTCAAAACTGACAGATTCGACATAGATATAAAAACTAACCAAAACGAAGTAGATATTCTAGATGTTACCTTCAACCTAAGAAAAGTCACATATAAAACATATAGAAAACACAATGATAAATCACTCTATATACAAACATCTTCCAATCACTCGACTTCTATAATCAAACAGATACCAAAATAGATTAACCGTAGGCTTTCCGACAATTCTTCAAATTAAACTATATTTAAGGAATATAGAAAGACTAAGAAACACTTCTAAAGGATAGTGGAATCCTGGCAAAACTCACATACTCACCACAGAGCACAAGAAAGGCCAACATGAAGAGAAATATCATATGGTTTAACCCACCGTACAACAAAAACATAAAAACAAACGTAGGAAAAATATTCTTCAAACTCTTACACAAGCACTACCCGGAATCAAGCACTCTACACAAAATATACAACAAAACACAGTAAAAATCAGCTACAGTTGCACAAATAATAAAAAAGCACAACAACAAAACACCGGAACAAATTAAACCCACGTGTAACTGCAAAAATAAAGAATGGCTTTCCCTTAAACAGTAATTGTTTAAAAAAATAAAAGGTAATATACCAAGCAACGATAAAATCACCAGATAACGAAGAAAAATATACATCGGAGCAACTGAAGGATCCTGGAAAAAATTATGCACACAAAACATCTTTCACAAATAGTAAATACGCGAACAGCACAATACTTACTAAATATATCTGGAAAATTAAAAACAAAACGCATATCACACCAAATATATCGTGGAAAATAAGGAAAAGATCATCAGCCTACAGCTATCAATCAAAAACCTGCAAACATGAGTTGGAGGAATAAATAGCTGTTATTACCTTCCCAGACCAAAATAAACTACGAAATAAACGATCTGAACTAATTTCAAAATGCAAATATGAAAACAAACTTTTACTACATTACTTAAAATCGAAAACTGAAAAGAATAAATAAAAATAAAATAATAATAAAAAGCCAGTAAAATGAATTCACCCAAGCAAATAATAAACAAATTAACAAATCACTCCCGTTCGAATAGAAGAAATATAATAAATAAAAATAAAAAATAAGAAAAAAAAGTAAAAATAATCAACCCAAATAAAGTAAATAATAAACAAATTAACAAACCAATCCCGCTAAAATAACCGTTAGAATAGAACAATCGATCCAAAAATTAAACAAAAAATAGCTATAACTGCTATGTAAACAATCAAAAAATATTTTCCTACGTTACTTAAAATTCGAAAACCGAAAAGAGTAAATAAAAATATACAAAATAAAAAACAACTAAAGAAAATTAATCCAAATAAATAAACAAATTAACACGCCGCTCCAGCTAAAATAATCGTCAGAATAAATAAAAATAAAATAAATAAGCATAAACAAGTAAAAATAATCAATGTAAATCAATAAATAAATAATAAACAAATTAAAAAAACTCCAACATAACAGTTAGAATAGACTACAGCAATCAATTAAAAAAATGTACGAAAAAATATCATTAATTACCTTCCCAGACCAAAACAAACTATTAAATAAACGATCTAAACAAATTCCCAAACACTTTTACTACGTTAATAAAACATCGAAAACCCAAAAGAATAAATAAATATATAAAATAAAAATAAAAATCAAGTAAAATAAATTAAACCAAATAAATAAACAAGCCACTCCCACCAAGATAACCGTCAGAATGGACTACCCACAATACACCAGTGACCCGTATATATAAAACCCAACACACGTGGCTTGACGATTGCGTCTAGCATGAAACAGCCTGTCGCGTCTGAGTGTTGACTTCAATTTTCACTTTTATATATATATATATATATATATATAGATAGATAGATAGATAGAATGATAATAGTCGTTAAAAATTCTCTATTTCGAGTAGGAAAATCAAGCATGCAGAGCGATTTAATATCTTAAAATGAACTTGACGGTCGAAACTCGACAGCTTTCTTATCTTTATATATATATATATATATATGTGTGTGTGTGAGTAATGTAAATTTGACGGTCAACTTATCTAAATTTAAATTGTTATTTAACTGTTGCAGTCCGCATCTTAGGTATAACTTAGAAAGCTTACCATGGAAGCCCCAGCGAGAATCGAACTCACTACTATTTTTCTGTTAGCCTAGGTCGCTGAGCTGGACATCTTTTTGATGCAAAGGTGTATGAGTTTCTGTATAGTATTTTGATAGGTGACACCTTAACCTAATCGCATATGTGTCAATTCCTCTCACCAATATAATACCTTGTTTTTTTTTTTTTCTTATTACTGTAAGGGATACAATAAAAAATATAAATCGTTGTTATTTATTACAATCATTAAAAGTTATGTACCTAGAAATTATATTTTAAAGGTATTTCCGTCTTCTTTATAGTTAAAATGAATCTGATTAAATTATTATAAATCAATGGTCTTCTTATTTGTGTTGATATCAAGATTCTATATATTTTCTATAATATTTTAAATTTGATTTTCTTTGCTCATCAACAACAAGGTTCGAAAAATTATTATTAAAAAACTTTTATTTTAGGTCACTCAATTCTTTATAAATTAACTTCTGTTGACATAAAATTATAATTTAGGCTCTACTTGTGTATTGAGTACTGTCTTTTTTTGTTTTTTTAAATAAAAACAAAAATACTAAAGAACTTCGGATTATTAACGTAACGGTTCTTTCCTATTTTCCTATATATGTGCACACACACACACACACGCGCACACACACACACATACATACATATGTATATATATATATATATATATATATATATATATATATATATATATATATATATATATATACTTTCAATCACCTCAAGTATTTGCAAAGGTTTATGTCTGTAACATAGTCAAGTAGTTCAGTTTAATTTCACTCGGTCTTCTTTGAGAATTGTCATTTTAGTTTTAAATGTTCTTTTGATATCTTACCTAAGTGACATCCTTATAAAACAATAAGATACATTTTTGGTTTTGGTTTTTAATTACTTCATTAAGGTTCACGGTGCCTTTTTCATCTTCTGTATAATTAGGATGCATCTGGTAGCAATAAATTAACAAAGCTTTTGTTTTTGTTTATATCATTCACTACTTTGCGTATTATTTTCTATAATTGGATTTTATTTGCTTATCACTCAATAAGGTTTGAGAAATTATTATTAAAAAAGCTTTTGTTTTATGTCACTCAATTCTTTATAAATTAACTTCTGTTGAGATAAAATTCCTTTAGCATTTAGCCTCTTCATAACAGATATTTATACCTATTGATTTTTCCTATAGTAAAGTAGTACAATGATGACAATTGGACTAAAACATCAATAAAAGTGTTTGACTACTGAATACTAAGTTCCTAAGTAAAGTGCGGAACAGATTAAAAGGATAAAGTTTTTTTTTTTTAATTTATTTCGGTTCTTTGCGAATATAAATATATTCAATATATTAAATATTTTATCTGGTAAAAATTATTAGAAATGTTCTTGTCTGAGTCCTATGAAAGTAGGGCCAACGGGCAACTCCATAGCTTCGCCTTTAGACTCTGTGTAAATATTAACGTGATAATCATAAAATTTTATTTACGAAATACGTTAAACTGTTTACATTTATAGATAAAGAGGTAGAAATATGAAGAGAGATGAAATCTTCAAATATTCTATTTGCACATAACTGAACCTTTTTTTAATTTCTGTTTTTACTATTTCCTTTCCTCAAAAACTCTATGAATTCATTCATTTACTTTCTATGCATATTTGACAAAACTTAACATTGGTTTAGAA
Organism: Acanthosepion lycidas; assembly: GCA_963932145.1. Lineage (NCBI taxonomy): Eukaryota > Metazoa > Mollusca > Cephalopoda > Sepiida > Sepiidae > Acanthosepion > Acanthosepion lycidas. The sequence goes on from OZ010577.1 coordinate 133,796,370, forward strand.
TAATTCTGTAGATTGTATTTTTTTTCTAAAATTCTGTAAGGCTCATTTTCTATGTTCTTCGACAAAACATGCTTTAGAAAATCATTCTAGATAAGCGTTTGTTTTATGTTACTCATTTCTGTATAAAATAATTCATGTGAAAAAAATTTACTATAAAACAGTCGACCATAGTCGTTATACCAGCCATTTTATGTCTGTGGAGACATTCAATTTGGTCATTAAGACAAGAATTTATGCTTGTTGCTTTTTATATCGTGAATTCCTAAAGCCGAAGAAAATGGATTCTGTCGGTCATATAAAGTGGGCAGAACAATATTTTTTCTCGAAATTTTCTTTAAAGTTTCTTTTATATCATCTCGATTTTTCGCGAATAATAATTGCAATATATCGAACATATACGATACATTAAGAAAAATGGTTTCAAATCTAATTTTAAGGGAGTCATGTAGTAATTGAATAAAGTGTGACTTAATTTAAAAATAATAAAAATGTATATCCTTTACGGATATTTTACAAACCATCTCACTATGACGTCACTTAAATTGAGTAACACATACATTTAAAATTATAACAATTATAAGACATGTCAGGATGTAAATTAATCCAAACTTTTCAAGATTATAAACTGATTATATTATAAAACATATTTAAACTATTTACATTGTCTAGACTGTTATGCTTATCTTTATTGCCATATTCACGACGTTTCAGCTGTTATACACTCCGACCATCTTCAGGTGATTTACGTTAGAATTTACAATCGAACCCTTTTTTTAGTCTAGGAGGTAGATTTTTTTTTTTACTTTCACGTGGCATGACATTTCGATATCTCAGTTTTCAGTTAATTCCCTTTAGTAACACAACTCCCCATGTTGTTGTTCACTTCTGCTGTGGTCAGATACTGAACACAAAACTATTTGGGAACACATGGTTCAGAGGATAAAATTGTTGCGTGAAGTAATCCCAAAAGTGACTTGACCCAAAGAATCCTGGCCACAGCAAAGGTCACTGGAACTTGTGTGTGTGTGTGTGTTTATATATATATATATATATATATATATATATATATATATATATATATATTAATAATAATAATAATAATAATCTTATAAATATAAGTAATTAAAGTCGTCTGGAAAAACCTTAGGTGTTTTGTCTTGTAAATGAACAAACCAATACTCAAGGAAAAATAAGGAATAAAAAAGAAAGAACTAAGAACATGTAATCCAGGCGAAAATAATCGACTAGAATCCAAGCTCAGAGTCCAAAGAAAAAAATATAGAATAGAAGTAAAGCAAAAATAACTAAGCACAGTGCTCAATACACTAAGTAGAGCAAATATAACTATAAACTTAAAGAGCCAGGCAAACCTACCTAGGTTTCACCTACGCGGATCGTCAGGGTACGCTGGCCAAAGAGGAACATTAGAATATAGAATATAAATAGCCTATAACATAAAAACATGACCATGTGACCAAAAAAGAGAGATAAAGAACAAACCTATACTAGTAACCAGTGTTTCCTAAGTCTACACTTACTCAAGCTTTCAGATTTTAGATTAAAATAATTAAATTAATTAGATTAAAGCAATGGTTAACTTTTCCTCTATACACAGATGACAAAATTTATTACCCGCTTTATACTTATGGCATTTCTTTATTATTTCCCATTTCAAAATGGGGTCTTTATTATAGCCTTGTTTATATATATATATATATATATATATATATATATATATATATAGGGGGGATATCGCGTGATTTTTGTGTGATTTCAAAACTAATATTTTAGAAGTATCTAGTCGACGTTCATCGTGTTTTCCCTGTTTTTGCAATCACTTGCTCGAAGAAAGCAACAAATTCGAAGTAAACGCTCAAAAATATTTTTAAAGAAGGACATTAAAGAAAGAACATAGTTTTTCTCCAAACATGTCAACAACAACAGCAGACAACAACAGCAAGTATAAGTGTGTCAATGTTTTCCAACTTTATATATATTTTTTCCTTTAAATTCAGAATTTGTTTATTTCAATATAATTCTTATTCTAAAACCATGAAGTGTCTAGGAGAGGAAATTTTTATAGAGTTACTTCCATTTTTCTACCCATAATCCTCTTTCAAAATTGATGCTTTTCTGGACATACTTTCCAAGAAAAGAACTGTCATGGAATTTCAGGTTTTGGGATGATAAGGCGCTGCGAAAATTCACTGAAATGTTGCATTTGATGGAAGCACGATACGAAATTTAATCAGTAGAGTTTCTGGCAAACTTAGAACGACAAAATTCATCTTTATTATAGAAATCGACGTAATTTCTGATCAATGACAACACTATCAATTGTAACGGTTGCTGAACACGTGGGCAAAGTTCAAGGCAAGCGTTTTTCGCGCTGGACAGTTTGAAGATCAGCTGGGCTTTTATAGTCTGATATTGAAAGTTTTCACAGCAGCTTGAAGACCAGACTGCCACAAATGGTTGGTAGAAAGCCCGTCCTCGTCTACTCTCATTTCATGACCGGGAATCCTTAGTCTTGCATCGATGTTAACCCCCATGAAGAAGAAATTCAAGCAGCAGAAGTTCTTCAAAGAGGTGAAAAGAGCCACTTTCGCATGTATAAAATAAAAATAGATAAAGCTTCTAAGAGGCGAATATATATATGTCCCCATTCAAAAGTATAATTCTATGATTATGAAAGAAACCATGTTGAAAACTAGGGTTCGAATCCTTTGTCTTGTTTTTACCCTTTTGTAATCAGCGTGGGTGTTTTACTATTAAATCTGTCATAAGAAAATATGAACAGGCATTAGCTTTTGACAGGTACGGATATTTGGCAATATTGCTTCCTTGACGTTCTAGAAGGTCCGTAAGTCTTCCATTAATTGGTTTTGTTAACTTCTTCACCGTTGTTACTTTAATATTACTTCCAATAGTTTTTATTGGCGCTTAATGATGTTCGTTTTTCAACATTATTTTCATTTCTAATTCCTTTTTAATGATGGACCAGATGTTTCCTACCAGCTTAATATCTGGAGAGTTTGTAGGCCATTTCATTTATTAAGTGTATTTCAAACATTTTGCACTAGAACGAATATTGCTTTGCATGACTAAACTATCTTGTGCTCTATTCAATTTTTGTCCAGGAACTTCCAATATTCATCCGCGTTTATTATGAGTTCGTCAGGCATTTTATAATTTCGCTGTTTATAATACAATAACCTATAACATTACTCAACATTGTCCGTGATAAGTTGATTGAGTCATTTATGAAAATAGTCAATCAACACAGTTTAGGATTGATTGACTCAATCTTTAACCCGGCCATCAAGTCTATCCAATGTAATTGTACAGGAATCTCAAAAAATATAGAGGAATTAGTTTCCATGTATTACTTCCCCCACCTCCCACATTAAATTTCGGGATGCTTACGTCAAGTTATAGATTCGTTTCTTTAAAGTTCTCAATATTCTTCATCTTTACATTCGTAACAACAGCTTCTTCAAAAGATTTCTTAGAGGCCAATCCAGTTTTTGTCCTTATTGAGTTTTACGTTGTCTCAAATCTCTTTTTTTCACATTCTTAAATATAAAGATGCTGCTGCGAAAACGAATCAAGGACTAGATAACCTTGAAAATCTGAATTCAATATCATCTTACCAACGCTCAAACCACAAATATATGAGCCGAGCTGAAAATCATTGCTACATCGGCTCGCAAGCAGCTATTTGAAATACGATCTTATGTTGTAATCAGCAATTTACAGTTTTTGTATTAAAATGAATATTTTTAGATTAGGAATTTATTTCCCCTCTCTTTTATTCTTCGCGGATTTTCATACGGAAGCAAAGAATTTCAACGCATTCAAAAACAACGTATAACAAAATATTTTATATATAAAGACGTCTATTATCTTGCCAATGAACAAACTGATATTAAATATCAGGAAACTAGAAGATTTCCTCTCAAATCAGCGAGAGAATTTAAAATGCCAATATGTTTACTTCTCGTTAGCCGTTCTCGTTAATAGATTGACACATGAGTAAAAAAGGTTTGAAAAGTTACAAATCGATTCAGAGAAATAGGAATTGTGATGACACAGAACGGATACACGGTAATTAAAGCACAAATATTGATAGGAACGTACAAATTCTTCATCCCTACATTTATACATACATGAAGGCTGTATAGTATGACGATCAGGTTCCAGCACAATCACACAAGTTAACCAACGTCGGGCCTGATCTGTATTTAGATGGGTGACCACTTGAGAAGACTAGGTGGTGTAAGCTTGGATGTGCATGTGGGGTAATGGAAAAATTGTTCGGAATTTTTGATTGGAGTGGCAAGTTTCAATTCCAGTTGGATTCGTTATATTCACTTAAGCGCAAACATTCTTAGGAATGGCATGAATCCACCTTATCTCCTCCTCTTCCCCAGCTATGGGTTATTAATAAAAACCTTTTTCACTATATCATTAATATCTTCAAAAACAATTCTTAAAATCTAAAAATATTTTCTGGCATTAAATAGCTGGCAAAGGGTTGATAAGCCGTCAAAGACGAATCAGTCAATCGATCAGTATGACACTTAATTGTGCTTCAAATGAATATGGCTTTTGAAACTAATTTTTAAAGCTTTTGTCCCAAAGTTAGCAGGGATGAGACACAAAATTTTTGTAATGAATAGGTATATTTTTGTGAATATTTACATATTTTTAAATTAATCCTTTCCACCACAACGAAATACAGATTTTCTCATTGTTACAATAAATTTGAGGATGATCTTGAAGGAGATCGAAAGTACTTGGTTAAGAAAAAACTCCGACGCCTATCTTGATGAATTCCATGTTAACATTAAGAAATGATTAGAAAATTGAAAAGGATGATTATAAAAATAAAATATTTCGCCATCGTTAGCCATCGAGCATGCCAAAACAAAATTCATATGATATCAAGCAATACACGTGCATAAAAATCTTAAACTTTGATACATTCAAAAACTGACTAAGTCAATGAAAAATTTCGCTCGCCGATCACGCATCCAATATATCACCAGAAATTATAATGGACACTATTTAAATAATGGTGTGAAAAAGAAAAACGTCTAGACAATCCAGTATCTTGAAAATAACCAGTATCCTAATTGAAATTGCTCAATATATATTTGGGGAACATCACACCGCCATTCTCTTTTCTATACAATAGAAAAATTAATAACATATATTAAAAAAGTAATAATTTTTATTGAATCTTGTATCAATATATATCAACCTAACATACACACACACTCACAAGCCGAAAGAGTTATGTAAGACATGTTTCATTAAGTTCAAGGGTTTTGAAGAGAGTAGACGAAAGCAGCGTGAGTTGAGATGCCATCAAAATCCGGCTTCAAAAAATTTCATCTCTCAGTGTGGCTTTGTCGCTCGCTGCAAGGCTGGGCTAGTATAATAAGAAAGGACAGATGAAATGTGGCTTTCCTTTACCTGATTTTCTCCACAGTAGCCCCTGCTAGCATGCATAAGTTTAAAACAAAAGCCACACTCAATTCTGACCCTTATTTATCGTTCACGATAGGACAGTCCACCATATATATATATATATATATATATATATATATATATATATATATATATATATATATATATAATTAAATATGTTTCATTGAATAATATAGATATATGATGCCTATGTATTTTTTATGATCCTTTCCATTACAACGAAATGCAGATTTCCTTGATGAATTTTATCTTAACTTCAAGAAACTAACATCAAGGATTATTATCAAAATAAATAGACATAATATGTCTATATTATTCAATGAAACACGTTTTAATGAAAATAATGTCCAATTTTAGAATCAACTTTTCGTCTGGAATTAATGTATTTACAAAAAAATTGGTCAAATCAGTGAAAATAGGAACCATGAACATTTTTGCCATCGTGTTTCAAAAATCTTTATGCCTTTAAGATAAAACTTTAATGGTTTGGACGTCAAGAATATCTTTTGGCATAAAGAATTATCATGATGCTTGAAAAAGCGGTCTTTGGTTGGCGAGAGATAAGAGGAATATGGTGAATGTGCTAAAGTCTCGTAATCCCACGTTGGTGAATTTCTACAGTATCATACTAGCAAAATATGTCAGTACATTTTCATGAAAAAGAACTGGAACTTGTTGATTAACGAGGGCCAGTTTCATTTTTCTTAACTCAATGTGCACTTCATCCAGTTGATTGGCAGGAAACTTCGGCAGTGATTTTCTGTTTAGATTCCAAAGAAGTTGTAATGGATGATGCCAATGTTTAGGAGTGATTCGTCATATGGTCAAGCCGTTCAGTCGATCGTTTACGATTGGCATAAAATATTTATATCTCAATATAAGTGACTATCCGACAAAGAAATAGGTCATTTAAATTTTGCAGATTCGGCATCGAACACACTTCAAAAGGTGGAACTCTTTGACTTTCACTGAGTTCATGTGGAAACCATTTTTCGAGTTTCTTCACCTTGCCAATTCTCTTGAGATGATCTGATATTGCCGAAAGTTGGAAATCCATATCATCTGAGCCATTTCTCTGACATTTTGACGTTTGTTTTGTTCGACTATTGTTTTCAGCTTTTAATTATCAATTAAAAATGGAAGATTTCTACCACCACGATCTTACTTGTTGAACCAACACCGTACTATCCGATCACATTTGGATCCTTTACCCCAAACCCTGCGACAGGGTGAGAAAAATTATGACCAAGCATGTAAAAAAGCACCCCATCTCTTCCTTTTTCCATGTTCAAGATGAGGTTATATATTATTTTAAGTTAAATGCTGAAAATTAACAAAAAGCACATTTTAGTCATTAGCAATGAATAATATGTTTTGCGCATCTATTATAATAAGATATTAGAGCATAAAATATTTATTCCAAAATCGGACATTTTTTCCGCAAAATCATATATATATATATATATATATATATATATATATATATATATATATATATATATATATATATATATATATATATATATATATATATAATGAAATGAACTAAGTCCGACAATTATTTTTTTTATTTTAATTTTATTGTTATACACTATATAGACACAATTAGCCTGACGTGCTATACCAGTTTAGCTGCGAAGGAAGCATCTGGTTAACTAGGCTATATGACGGTTCCGTATAAGTTACGTGTTCGATTCCTTTCTGAGGCGTCCTATTTTCTATGAAATTTCTTGTACATTCAGGCCGGTAAATGTTAATACTGTTTATTATAGACAGAGCATTTACTTAAATATTTGTGTCTAAATAAATAACGTAATAAATGATAAAATATAGTTTTATGTATGTTATATTTATGGGTAAATGTGCTCACTATCTAGGATAGAGCGTATGTAAATATAAAAGTGAACCCTGAGGTCAACACCGTATGTCCTGAAGATAGCGTTCATACTTTAAACACAACGTCACCTCATGTTATTTTTAATTCATATAAAATCCAACATTTTATAAAGAAGAAGTGATGGACTTTTTATTTATTAATCCGATAGATTTTATTACACGTTTTATTTATTAAACAGTATTTTTGTTTGTTTTTTTGTTTTTTCTGGGTTTTTGTTTTTTTTTTTTGTTTTTTCTGGGGTTTTTTTTTTTGGTTTTTTCTGGGGTTTTTTTTTTTTTTGTTTTTTCTGGGGTTTTTTTTTTTTTGTTTTTTTGCCTAATGGCCTGAATATTTGCAAAATTTTCTGAAAGAAAACTATGTGAACCTGCGTCACCCTCCCCCTCCCCCCATTATTATTATTATTATTATTATTATTATTATTATTATTATTATTATCATCATAACGATATATCGATTAGCATTATATATTTGGGTTAAGACGCGAATAAATCAGAAATCAGCTGAAATGGGAAAATCCAAATTGATTATATGATATCAAAACTTTTTTTTTTCAATTTAAATAATCATTCTTGCACACATTTCGTAAGATTGCTGTTTCATTTGTTTTGAAGGGTTCACCACGTTTTATTTTTTTATCCTTTTCTGTTCTTCTAACTTTGAGATTTTCTTCCGAAGTTCAAACGGTGATTTTGACGTTTTGCCGGGGAGGTGGTGGGGACATTTGTTTTATTTATCATTAATTCTAATAAAAAAAGAACAGAAATGAGAGATGTGAACTCAAATAAACAGAGCGAAGTTCTTCTACTGGTAATCGAGTTTATGCAAAGCAGATGTGGATTTGACTTGCTTATTTTATAAGGCATATACTTTTCCTTCTCGGTAATTCTCTCTCTCTCTCTCTCTTCTCTCTCTCTCTATCTATCTATCTATCTATCTCTCTCACTCTCTCTCTCTCTTTCTTTCTGTCTTTCATACAGACGCGCGCGTGTGTGTGTGTGCAATTCTCTGTGTGCGTGTATGCTTCCTTTAAAGGATTTTTAAATGATTCTGAAGCAAAGTTTATTGGCTTTGATTGGTGGGGTAGCAAAATTCACATATGAAAAAAAAAATTCAAGTAAACGGAATAACATAGATGAAAAAAAAAACTTTTATTACCTAAGATTTTGCTTATATTTTAACGGTTTTATTTTTCATCATAAAAATTGAAATAGAAAAATAATGATGGCAAAAATCTGAGATTCTGGAATAAAGGCAAGTAGTATTCGGAGTAATAATCATAGAATCACTTGCAAAAGATTTCTACGAAGACGGCAAAAAATTGACTACTTTAAGAACACCAGATAAAATGCTTTCTGGAAAAAAATAGTTAATATGCAAGAGAAATAAAGTGACCAACAAGAAAATACGTGTTGTAGTAGAAATACCTTCCAGATAATGCTAAAACTTTATCTACAGGATGTGAAAAAAATGTCCGCCTCTCCGTTTAGCTATCTTACCATTCTGTTAGAAGTATTGCTTGGGTGGCGGGGGCGTCATATGTGGGTGTTATTTCTGCTATGCACTTTATTTAAAGAAGCTGGTGTTATGAACGTTAGGGCGCGGCAAAAGTATTTTCTATATCAAGATAAGTCATTAATTAGATGAAAACACCCATGTCACTTGCTTAAATTCCCTAACACCACAAAGGTGACAGTTTAAAAAGTGGGATTTCGTTCCGCTACACCGTGTAGCTAATGTCTTACTATTATGTTTGGGGGGATTTCTACAGCCCCCTGTAATTAAAGTAGCCGGTGCTATGAATGAGAACAGTGACAAAAATATCGACTTTTAAGAACTGTTTGTAAATAACCTGAAAGCAACGAGACCACCACCTTTAAGGAAGCAGTAAAACATCTGATATACGTGAAAACTGATTTTAATGTCTGTGTTGAAAGAAAAGCTACATAAGATGGGCCTGAACGCTGAACAGGGCAAGCAATCACCAAGCAAAACTAAAAAAAGAACGAGACGAGATATTCCTAGACAGTGGAACACAAACAATGTACTCAATTCTAACAAAATCTTTCTGGTCCTTAAGTTTTTGCTCCGGGTTTCGGTATCGAATTTGTCATCATCTCTTACAACACTTCACATTTTTTTTAAATTTTGGAAACTCTCCCTACTTGGTTCATATTTACAGTACTACTAATGTGCATTAAACTTTATCAGAATGATCTATCTATCTATCTATCTATCTATCTATCTATCTATCTATATATATATATATATATATATATATATATAAGGAAGAGTTTATAGTAGTTCCAACGAGAGAAAAGTGTGTATATTAAAAAGAAGAGAGAAACCGCAAACATTTTTGTTGTAATGTGGATTTTTTTTTATATTATTCTTTATTTTCCATAACTTTTCTACACGTGTTTCTGGTCTCGGGACCGTCATCAGGTAAAGGGTGGAGATTTCTACATATTATTAAAAATAATTAATTTTTTTCTCTTTTATGTTTTTCGATGTTAAATATTCTCGATATGAGACATTCTTTTTTTTTTGTTTTATTAATCCGAATGTCTTTCTTGAAAAAACGTTTGCGGTATTACTCTTCTTTATAATATATATATATATATATATATATATATATATATATATATATATATATATATATAGCTTAAAGAAAAAGTGTGCATAAAACAATATTGCATTTTTATTAAATAAGTATTTATAATTTTAATCATTATCTTGTTTTAAAACAGTGATAGTATTATTTTAAATAATAAAACTTTTAATTTTTCAAAAAACTAATTAAAGAAATTTTATTGTACTAAGCTACGCAGCAGGGTAAAACCAACAATACTTTGTACCCACCTTACATGTTTGCACTTCTCTCCAAAATTTAGTTTCCACCGACCAATGTAGAGGCTGTGACGGAATGACTAATGAAATTCACAGAATTTTATATATAGATTAATAAATGCTTCATAAATGTTAAAATTGGCGCTGTACAATCGACGTATCCATTACTCATTTTTGTTGTCTACTAAGCTAAGTCCAACAAGTTAGTTCAATGCTTTTAGTCAGTATAAATCAGAGAATTCCAATGTGGAATATATTACGGGAAAAAGGCAAAGAAACACGGTATGATCTAAGAGCCTGTTGCCATTTTCTCTTGGGTAAGGATCGAATTAAAATACTTGTATTTCGATTATCTATTTCTTTAATTCATTGGTTACTGATAAAAATATGGAATCAATCTCTGATTCCATTTCGTTGTTTGATTTATTGAAAACATGTTGCTGCATATTCTGTCTTGATTTATTCAAACTTATTTCAATATCATTGCTGTATTATTGGCAAGGAAAATGAACCAGAATACAATAAAATTATCTCATTTAAGTGTCTCTTCGTACCAAATGACTTTTTGATTAACAAAGAATCGCACCCCACTCTCTTTTTAATCATTCCAAGACGAGCAAGACGATATAGTCATTGAGACGCAAAGGAGTGAAAGAAACTAAGAAATATTTGTTGAGGAGAGAGAGAGAAATGACAATAAAATTTCAAGATGATGATGATTAATGTCGTCTTACATTAGATCGTAGTTGATAGGAAAGTAAGAAGCCTGGGGTAACTTCCACGTGCGTGAAATGCAAGACTAGAACTCATATTTAAATCTAGCAATTCCAGCAGTAGACTAAATTATATATGAGAACTAGCTATCAATCTACTACTGAGATTAAATTCATTAAGTCGAGATAGCAAAGAGAAAGGCTATAACTGAAACAGTGTAAAATATCTATTAGGTTGGTGCAAAAATAATGACGTAATAATGTCATTTTTTAACGTTAAAAAATACGTCAAAAAACGACATTATTGCGTCATTATTTTTGCACCAACCTAATATAAAAATGGCTCAGAGAAGCTACGTTTCGGTGAATGGCAAAGAGACTGAATCCGAGATGGCAGGTCAAGACCGATATCATTGCAAATTCTTCTTTGGATTTTTTTCCAATTGTTATATTGCAGTACCGCCATTTTGCCAGACGTGGCGGCAATATGCAAATTGTGTACGTCGGTGAGAAAAACTGTCTGGCACAAAACAGTGAAACAGCTTTCCTAGCATCAGACATTGCCGTTGTTCTTCTCAAAGATCCATTTCACGTTAGTCCAAAGAGGTGCAATAAGTTACTAACTTGGAGGTTAGCATCAGCCATGCTGACGGAAGGACAAAAATCCATATAATTACAAAAAACATAGAGGGAATAATATTTTATTCATGTAAGAGAAAAAAAGAACATGTTGCAAATATTTACGTGGATTATCTGTCTCTCTCTGTCTCTCTCTGTCTCTCTCTCTCTCTCTCTCTTTCCCTCTCTGTTTCTCTGTCTGTCCTACTCCTTCACTTTCTCTCTGTGTCGTTCTCTCTCTGTCTTTCTTTCTCTCCTTCTCTCTCTCTTCTCTCGCTATCTCTCCCTCTCTTTATTTCTCTTTCTTTGTCTTTCTCTCTGTGTCTCTCTTTCTCTCTCTCCTTCACTCTCTTTTTCTCACTTTCTCTCTGTATCTTTCTCTGTGTCATTCTCTCTTTCTATCTCCCTCTTTCTCTCTCTGTCGTTTTCCATCTGTCTTTCTCTCTCTGCCTTTCTTTCACTTTTTCTCTCCCTCTTTTCTCTTTCTCTCTTTTTATCTCTCTCTTTTTTTCTCTCTCTCTTATTCTCTTTCTTTCTCTTTCTCTTTCACACTTTCTCTGTTTCCCTCTCTTTCTCTCTCTCTCTCTCTCTCTGTGCCATGGTTAATTTTTTGTTTTTTTTGGGGGGGGGTATTTGTTTTTTTAAGCATTTCACCCCAAGCAAGGCGGGTAGCCACTAGGACGCAAGGAGTTACAGAAAATTTAGAGCAAGATCAGATAGGAATGATAGAAGAAAGGATGAGGAGAAGGGTAGTGGATAGATCAAGGCAAATGGAGATGTCGATTGACATTACACTTAAATAGCTGGAGATTATAGCTCTCCGGGAAACTGGAATATGGAAGGGAGTTCCACAGGCAAGAGGTGCGAGACATGAAGCTATTGGAGTAGAAGAGACGGCTACATTAGGAGTTTCGACAGTAAAGGAATGAGAGCGGGAGGCCAGTCTCGTAGGGCGCTTGAACTCATGACGACTGGGAACCAGCGAATGCACCTCCTCGGAGCAATTTCCATGAAAGTATTTGTAGAACAGACAGATAGAGGCGACTGCGCGTCTGTGAGAAAGTGACTGTAGACGAGATGCCAGAGCAGGGCCAATTATGTTGCATATCCGCCTCTGGAGCCAATCTAGATGTTGAAGGACGTCCTCTTCCGGGGTTATCTACGACAGAACCTCTACTGATCAGCTTCGACTCACAATTTCTGATGGTTTTCGTATCTACTGATGCATGTCGTCCATGAACACTGCGATATTCTTTCTGAATTTGTACCACGGATTATCACGCTTCGTAACTAGATGCGATATAAACGCGCTAATCCTGACGTTGTTGCATTTTGGGATACACTTGTCACTCTGAAATAAAAACAGTTAAAAAACAAATTACCAATGAAATTCTACTAGTTTAAGGGTCACAATGTATTTAATTTCATGCAAATGTCGTGATATTAACAAACATTATAAGGATGTATCAATAGGATATTGCTTTCCACACTTCCCGTTTATAAACACACACACACACCCATACATATATATATATATATATATATATATATTTCTGAGATGAGGTATTATGTACATTATCTACATTATTCGGACTAATGTCCTAATCTTTGTCACCATATTTATTATAACGTTTCGATCGTTGTACGCCTCGGCCTTCTTCAGGTGATTGGAATGCTGAACTGAGCCCTTTATTTCGCTTACTGGAGTAGAGTGTTCTAGTTCCACGGGCCGTCGATAGCTGTGCAAGTCATCGTGACCGAGGTTTTGAGTGTTCTGGTGTTGTTCAGTTGATCATTCTAGATAACATGCTCTCTCCCAGAAACTGTAACTAGGGTCTGCTCAGCACAGTTGAAATATAAATAGCTGAACAAACACAAATGTGCCTGAGCTAGAGTCCGCAATAGGGATTGGTTAGTTGCCCTAGTAGACGAGTATCCTCGAATACAAGTGACCAGCTATTATACATATATATATATATATATATATATATATATATATATATATATATATATATATATATATATATAATATATATATATATTCATTTTCGAACGTAACTCATAATTGATACAACAATAGTTACTAAAAATGAACCCGCAACAGCCCCTGTCTAAATGCTTGGATTTCTCTGTATTCTTGGAAGCAGGAAATTATGAATTTATAAGTGCGTTTAAAACTCAGCAAATTTAAAAATAACTTATTCCAAAATTCGTTTGAAGATGAAACTGAACTAATGCTTTTAATTTAATTATATAATTAAATTTGAAGATTTAGCTTCAGTTTTTTAAACATGGTTATTATTGTGTAGCGAAGAAACCATATTTTAAATCAGTTAATTTATAATATTTATGCTCTGTAAATTTATATTGAACACAGTTTTGTAAAAATAAAAAATATCAATAAGAACACCTGATTATATATCTTACTGTTCTTTCTTTTTATTATAATATATATATATATATATATATATATGAGAAAAGGCTAAAATATTTTAAATTAAAATAAAATATTTTAGGTTGGTTGGTATTTTAGTCATTTCTTAAATATCTTAGGTCTACATATTCGATTTTTGAATTTTTATTCAGCACTTTTTTGTTGTCGATAGCTTTCAGGCGCGTCTGTTTTCAGCCTTCCTTTTACATTTCTATCTATCTATCTATCCATCTATCTATCTATCTATCTATCTATATATATATATATATATATATATATATATATATATATATATATGCTTTGATTTACTTTGAAGAAAAACATTCTGTTAAAAAGGATTCTTGATTTATAAATTGCATTTAATTAAAATTATTCTTTTGGGGAAGCTGAATAGTTAAAAATGGAAGCCACACACCAAACTTAATGCATCCCAATTTAAAGAAGATAAGAAGTTGGTGAAATTTAACGGAAAGCTTCCGTCCTGGAGAAAGACTGCAAAAAAAAACACTTGTGGTTTGATAGTCGACTTTCAATCATGAACGCAAACTTGCGGTGCGCTAAAATGTTTGTCCAATTACGAAATACTTTACAAACCTTAAACACAAAAGATTACTTTAGCTAGATTGTAAAAGGAATGAAAAACTCGCAATTTTCAATTCGACCTCTCATTGCGAGAAATACGAAAGAATCTGAACACTGCTTTACGTTATTGTATCAATGTTTTACGAGAATCTACCAAAGTAGATCGCAAATTTGTTGCTCTTAATATCTGACTTAAAAGATCACTAGTATTAAGCTCTCTTTTTGTGCCCATTTACAGAAAGATTCGGAATAGATGCTTAAATTAAATTTCAGAACTCTGTCAGCGGTTTTGCCGTGAAATGCCATAGGCATGTGCTGAAATATCCAATATCATTCATTCCCTGATCAAATATGATAACAACATAGAAATAAAATGAAAATGCCTACATATTAAAGGGAATATGAGAATATTAAACATTGCAAAAATCATTTGTACAATATCATTTATTACTTTATTGGTGGTATTATTATTATAATATTAATTCCGTTAAACTTTAGTTTCCTCGTTGAGGAATGGGATAATTCAAATAAAATTTGTTCCGATATAAACATGTAATAGTACACCTCAATCCTGTAATTCTTCAAAAATAAGATTTTTACGTAGGGAAGGACAGATTATTCCAGTATTGTCTCTACTGCATATTCTGATCTTAATACGAAAATTTTAAAAAAATATGTCGAATGTTAGCAACATACTGCGATATTCCCGTTGAAGAGATGCACTAATCGTCTCGGTCCCGATATTTAAACAAGACAAACAAGGAGATTGCTACATTCTAATTGACGAACAATTAATAATTTCAATAATTATCCTTGCATTTATCCAAGACCTTAAAATCCAGTCCTGTTAGACGACATTCACAAGAGTAGGTTCTACATTCTTTTATTCAAGCTTTCCAGGCCGCTATCCATTATACCAACTTCACATCCACACTGTTTCATTGACAACAGTCATTATACAAAAAGCGTGAATTCTGCACTGAATACCGTATTTTCCGGACAATAACCCGCGATTTTTTCTCGAAATATGTAGGGTGCGGCTTATATATGATTTGAACCTTCAGTGGCCAGGGCTAGGTGAACATAGCTTCACAAAAACCGGTCGCCATCGTCGAACCAATTATGTCCACGTTATTGAATTTATAGGAGTGCGGGTTATATAAAGGTACGGACTATAGTGGGGGAAATTTGTTGTTGCAGTTAAACTCATTGAAGCAAAAGCTATTAATTTCATCCAAATATACAATCCATGATGGTTAATATCATTCAAACTATTTTTTTAATATTTCAAGGCGGAAATGCCACCAGTACGCAGAAGGTTACAGGGAGTGAAAGTGAGAGAGAAGACAGAGAATTGGGAAGATTGAGGAAAAGACAAAACTGAACGTGATTCAAGAATATAGAAAATGGTGTTTAATTTTTTGAAGATTGTATTTATCAGGGAAGTAAGTAAACGGAATGGAGTTCCACGGGTGGGAAGTGTGATAAATTAAACGGTTGGATTAGAAGTGGCGGTATATATTTAACTATATCAACAGTAAACGAGTGAGACCTAGATGCCAATCAAGTAGCCCGCTTAAATTCATGTATTCGGGGCACCAGGAGATAAAAAGTTCATAGAAATAACCACCAAAATATTTGTAGAAAAAACAGAGGTAAGCCACACCATGTCGGTGAGAAGGTAACTGAAGTAAAAAGCGCCAAGTCAGGACCGATTACATTTTAGATTCTTCTTTGGATTTTGCCTAGAACCTCGAGATGTATAGGAGGAGCACCAGACTAAATATGGCAGCAGTAATCAATAAAAAGACGAATGGCAGAGTTGTGAATAGTCCAGATGGATTCTGACGAGAAAAATGTTCTCGTAGATGCCAACTATTGATTCAATGTAGTCGCTCCACTTGTAACTTGTAAAAGTGAGCCCAAGAAGGTTCTCCAGGTTTCTAGCGTCAACCATGCCGATTGTAGACAGAAAAGGTTCTCTGTGGTAGTTTAATGTGAGCAGTTCTCTTTTGGAGCGTTAAAATTTACAAGTTATTTCCTGTCCCAGTTAATCACTGATCAGATGCCGTTTTCAAGACCAGCAAGCAGGTTTACTTTGTTAGCTCTGACGAATTTGCTATTGAGGCAAAAATAAATGGTAGTGCCATTTGCATAAATATCTACTTGAGAACTGATGACATCAGGAAGATAATTAGTGAAGATTCGAAACAGCGCTAGGTCCAGGATAGGGCCTTGAGGACACCTGCGTTCGTGTGAAAGGATGTGGATAGGAGTCCGTTCAAAACGGCCTTCATTTCACGATTTTATAGCAACGATTAGATTAAATCAAACAATACCGTAACCCCGGAGCTTACATAAAAGACCAGCGAGCCAAACCCTGTCAAAGGCTTTCGAGATATCTAGCGCCACAGCTCGAGCTTCGCCGTTATTATCAAGGGTTTGATATATATATTCATTTATGGCCGTAAACACGCCAGCAGTAGACTTGCCGAAACGGAAATCATTTTCTTTGTCCGGGAGTAGGTCTTCAGAATTAAGATGCCCAACCACTTCAGCATTTATTAGAGCCTCGGATACTTTGCCGAAAACCTGTAAGCGATAAATTGAGCAATATTTTGAGGGTTCAGAGGGTTCTCCAGAGATAATAAAACAGGAATTACAGAAGAGTCGGGGGGTGGGGAGGTCTTTCAACATGCTTCAAAGTAGAGTCTCCGTCCTACGGGGGGTTGATCAGCTTTGTGTATTTCAGATGTGTTGAGTGTTTTAGAAGAGAATTTCCGTGCAAAGCATTCAAATTTATCTGTTGTAGATGTCAGGAATTCGGATTGATTGAATTGGAATTGAAGATTGAAGAGAAACTGAAGATTTGCTCTTGTTCAGCAAACTCATGCATAGCTGACAATAAGAGAAAAATCTCTCGGGAATTATTACCATCTTTTCTAAACCTTCCATTGAATCTTCACCCTTTAATATGATTTAAGGCTGCTTACTGCACCGAATGTTTGCGCCTGATTGAAAAAAGAAACACCGAGAATTATATGAATGGCAACTTTTGATAGGATGGGCAGATAGTGATACGGTTAGCGTCTCGAAATGTGAAATCGACTTCAAATTCTGATCAGTTATATTTCGTTCTCTTCGCGCTAATGTCGTTAGAAACAGCCTATACTCACCTTTCTCTAACTATGTTAAATAGCCGGCCGGAATGAGTTCTTTAGCCTTGGTAGGACAATTCTGAATTGAGTACCAACCTAAAGAGTGATGTGTTACGGCAGATTATCTAACCCTAGACACACCTACTATAGCAGCAGATGTGGCTCCACTGTGGCCTAAGATTGGCTACGTGCTGGTGATCGCAAAGTTTTTGGGGTTTTTTTTTTTATGAGTAACATATCAGTTAATAAAAAGAAACCATTGTTTGAATAATACAATATGAAGAAACGGTATATTGTTTTCAAAGAACCCCGTGTGTGCATACCGTTTATGCCCTAAGGAGATTTATACACTCTTCATGAGATATTTCTTTTTCTTCTATGTACATTGTCCCTTCAGGGTGTAGATGATTATGGATCTCCACATCTTCTTTTCATATGTAGCTCTAATTAATGTTTATGCCTTTACTATTACTCTCGGTCCACATTATTTGCCATCTATTTGCACAAATCCATTAGGTAGATTACAAGCAGTTACCCACTTTTCTTTTTCCGTTTGGTATATCCTGTGAGTATCAAATTCTCCAAGCCTTTTTTCCCCATTGTGTCCCATAAATTTCATCTGTCTCTTTCTGATTCTAATCAAAAGTGTCTTTTTGTTTCTATCTTTCTTAAATCTTCCTCATGCCTCACATACTCCGACCATGGTATTCTCATCAGGCGTCTCATTAAGCGTCTGAAGAAACGTATCCCTGTTGCTTCGAGGCTTACGACTACATCACGTTGAAACACCGACTCGCGTATAATCACCAATGTTAAGCAAAGTTGAGCCTGGTCATTACTTAGATGGGTCACCGTTTGAGAATTCTAGGTGCTATAAGTTCGGATGTGCGGATGGTGCAATGGATAACAGAATTTGAAATCGGTTTGCCGAGTTCTAATTCCAATCGAGTTCGTTTTATTCATCTACGCGTAAATACTCTTGGGAAATATATGAATCCACTTCTTTTCTCCCCCAGCTATAGGTTAATCAGTATGAATTGTATCAATAAATCGTTATTATCTCCAAAACATTCTTACAATTTAAAACTATTTTCTCGATTTAAATAACCTGCAAAAGGATGATAAACCCGTTAGAAATCAATCCCTTAAGAAATTGTCCATTATTTTTTACATAGCAGTTCAGGATTCTTTTATTTGTTTCTATTTTTAGCTTCTATTCTTTGAAGGCAACTTTTGTTACCCCAACGCGCCTCCGATTTCGGTTTCGCAGTTTCTTTCTTCTATTCAAACAATTCCCAGACTGGGCAGTTCCTGTACATATATGGCAACATACTCCATTTTACAGCAGCTTTAGCGATGGATCGTAAGTACGAGTTAAAATTAAGGTTTACGTTGAGAAGCGAAACCCGATTCTTTTACACGTAGCTCATGAATATGAAAAAAAAAAACAAAAAAAAACGCGAAAGACATCCAAAATGAAATTCCTAGATGAGTTAACGGTTGGGAATAACAGTTGCGTGGATGTGCGGGTGGTGTAATGGATGAAGGACTGGAATTGGAACTCGGAACTGGAAACCCAGTCAGTCTAGCTATATTCACTTGGGTTCAAATAACCCTGGGAAAGATATGAATCCACATTTTCTCTCCCCTAGCTATGGGTTAATAAGTAGGATTTATTGATAATTTTTATTATCCCAAAAGAAATTCTTACAATCTAAACTTTTTTTTCTCGCTTTAAATAAACTGCCAAATGATGCTAAACCGTAAAAAATCATCTGTTAGGTAATTGTCCAGCATTCTCTGCCATTTAGGAGGTTTTGATATTAAATAACAGTTCGGCATCATCCTTTTCTATCGTTTCTAACATCATTTTCAGCTTTCTCTATTTCAAAGCAGCTTCTGGTATTACGTGATATTTTCCGTTATCTGTTAAAACATTTCCCAGCTATTTAAATGTCTGCATTTCTTGATTTTTACTTTTCCAATTCGTATCTCATGTCTAGCGATGTTGACAGCCATAATTCTGTTTATTTTTTGATTTTTTTTTTTTTTTTGTTTAATGAATAATTAGTCCTTTCTTCCTTTACTACATTATCTAGAAGTCCTTATAGTTTTCTTTCTTTGTTTGATATAATTACGGTGGTATATACATATCTTATTTTACTAAGATTGGGCTCATCAATAATAAATCCTGGTAGGATTTCTAGTTCTCTTAGGATTGATTTAATTAAAACGGATATTAACACACATGACCTTAACACTCCGTCCTGTGATTCTGTTTGTCAGTGATATTTTAGCTGATAAAATTAGTCTCTTCCAATGAAGTCATTATTAGATTATTCATTATCCATCAAGACATTAAAACTGAGTCGAGTGTGTTTGGCATAAGTCCACAATTACGGAGCATTTATTCTGTACCAAACTTCTTACGGTTTTGATAATAATTGTTCAACGATAATAAAACTCTGCAGTTTCGTCAATGTCGGAATTACCGTCATAGTTTAAAAAGAAAAAGAAAATTTTACTTTTTACCTTGACATGAAGTGAAATCGCTTGAGGATGTCACATTAGTGACATGCAAATGAATAAATCGTCTATGTCAATTAGTTTTCCAGACAGCCGCACACATCGGAGGCAATGAAGTGTATGCCGTGACACATACGCACATGCGCGCACACCAAACTATACTTGCAATAAAGAACTGAAGACGAAGTGGTAGAATGTTTGAATTCAATGTCAAGTCGGTGAATTGCAGGACAACAAGTTTGGTTCTTCCGCGCAGTGTGTCCCTTCCTTTGTAGTTCTATGCAATATTTGTCTTATCGCTACTCTATCAAGTCTTTGTTTTGCAATCCATTTGCACTAACTCATTAGCGCTGCTGCTCGCTGCACACCCACCTCAACTCTGCATCTAGCCTTTAGTATGTCCTGTGAGCGTGTCCCAATATTGTCGACAAAGTTTAATTTCACATTAACAAAGTGATAATAAAAATAGTAGTCATAAGAACTGACTGCTGATAAAACCTGAAGTACGTTTACGAATCATGGTCTATGCTATCATATTTACATAACAAAATGCGTATTAATAGACATCAGGTGTTACATATAAATGAAATTTCTCTCTCTCACTTTTTGTGAGAGTGTATGTGCGTGTATGTGTATGTGTGCATGTTTATGTGTGTATGTTTGTGTGTGTGTGTGTGTGTGAATGTCCGTGTGCTGACATTTCCAAAACAAATCTTGTTGTACGTGTAGCCCCAGAAAAAAATGCTATCTCTACCTATTTGAAGAATAAAAATCTGTAGCAATATGAGTTTGAAAAGCGGACAAATAATGAATAGACAGCAAAATTTAGCAGATAAATACTAAACACAAAAAACTGTAAAAAAAATAACAAAAATTCGCGCAAACGCTTCGGACAAATGTGCAAAAATGTCCGAATATTTATCTGGGAATTTTCAGAGAATATGTGTGTATTTCAAAGATTCATTTGTGTATGTGCCAATGTTGTTAAATACACACGCATATATATATATATATATATATATATATATATATATATATATATATATATATATATATATATATATATACACACACACACATATATATATATATATATATATATATATATATATATATATTATATATAAGAAAACAAACGATCTACAATTTTTTATATATCAAGAACAATTTTAGGAAAACATTTTCAAATTTGTCATATATATATATATATATATATATATATATATTATAAATTAACTGATTTAAAAATATGGTTCCTACGCTACACAGGAATTACCATGTTTCAAAAACAGAAACTAATAACTTCAAATTCAATTATTTGATTAAGTTAATAGCAAGAAATCTGTTTCATTTTCAAGCGAACTTGGAATAACTTATTTTGAAATATACTGCGTTTTAAAAGCACATACATTCTTAATATTTCTTTCCAAGGATACAGAAAAATCTAATCATTTAGACAGGGGCCGTAACGTGTTCATTTTTATTATAACTATTGTATCTGATTTGAGTTACTTTCGAAAAGAGTTTATGTCTAGGTAGGGTAGGGGTCTATTTTTCAACGAATTATGACATCCGTTCAACGCATATCATCTGGGTTTTTTTAAACGTCAAAAAGGTTTTTGGTATTTTTATCCGTTAAATTTTATTTGATGTTTTCTAATCCATCTGTTTGTTGTGGGTTGGTAATACGTAGGAGAACAACTCCATCGTCTCTGTATAGGCCAATGTTCATGCTAACGAAAGTATACCTAAGTCTATATCTATATGACAAAGTGGAAAAAGCTTTCATGTGACGCCTTTCGTCGTTTAGGTCTACATCGGACGAAGTATTTTTTTTTCTGAAGAATTTGATAAGGTGTTTTTTAAGTCGATCTGTTTTTTGTGGGTTGGTGTTACGTAGGAGAATAACTACATCGTCTCTGCACAGACCAGTGTTCATGCTATCGAAATTATACCTAAGTCTCTATAGTAGCAAAACGCCAACTAATCCACAACCTTCTGCAGACTCGAACCCTCCCATTGCTATAGAAAAAGTTATATATATATATATATGTGTGGGGGGTGATTTGTGTATGTGTTTATTGTGTTGATTGTGTGTGCAAAATTTGATATGACTAAAAATATATCTGTAAAAGGCCATTATAATTAAAAAAATATTCACACACACACACACACACACACACACACACACACACACATATATATATATGCGGAAAAAGACAAGTGGAAAACTTATCTGAAGCGACGTGTTTCGTTCACTGCGGGAATTATCCAAGTGGAAAAAAACGCGGAATACTTCCTCCAGCCACCCCAGCGGCTTAAATGTACAATAATCAATGTAAATAGACTTCAGCATTTGCCCTAAACAAAAGAAACTTCCAGCACTTACCTTAATCCCTCACGAGCAAAATACAAAATCCGATATATATACAAACTGCTAAACACACACAGGACAATGTTCAACTTTGTGAAATCTGAAGAGACATTGCCTTGCATAAATATACCCTTTCGATAAGATGCTTATGATAAGTCTTTGCATTCATTCTGATACTATCATCAGTTTCCAAGAAAGCTATAATTTTGAAAACTACAATACTCGCCAAAGATGTTTTACACCACGTCCCCATTTCGTCGTCTCCTAAGGCGAGTTGGTGGAATATTTTCAACAAGTTTTCCGGTGATTTCTTATTGACACAATCCCATGAATTCGACAAACAGGTAATATTAAATAATCCTAAATGTTAGATTAAACAAATTATTTTTTGCTTATTTTCAGATTAGTTATATTAGTAAATTTTACAAGTATTAAGATGTTCAGTTTGTTGCATATCTATACAAGTTAACTTCTCTATAATGTATATTAAATGTATATTTTCGGAGGATTATATTTCGAGATATTTTTATTCCTGAATGCAATTAAATTTGATAATATATCGGTGAAAATTCAAGAAATATATAACAGACTTGAAAGCACGCCACACGAAATTGAAGACTGCAAGGTTTAACAGTGTTTACCCCTCTGTGGTTTGTTTCAAGTTCCAATAGCCTTTCCCCCTCTACGGTCAGTTTGGTATTTTCATGAATAAAAGCAAAACTTCGTCTTGAAAAAAGAGCTTAATACAACATTTATTGTCCGAAAGAAAACTAACATATCGTATTAAAGTACAAAATAAAACTGCCAGAAAATGATATTGATACATAATCTTTTCCTTGTGTATTATCGTCAAAGGAACATATATTGGGATATAAAACTACATTGCTTTACCTATGCAGACGTAATATTTTTTTCTGTTTATTTCAAAAGATTTCAATTAAACACAGCCTAGTAGTAACAACGCTGGTAGTAACAACGTTTGTATACACATTGTCGCACCTTAATGCACATATAAACCAGTACACACCTAACAATTACCTGCTGTAAATCTATTGTTCCTGCTGCATAGCAATAAACAGTGGCCTTTGGCTGTCATGCAGAAAATGGGATTCAATGTCCAGAATAAACTTTTTCAATAAAACACGCATACCTACATACAGGCAAATATGGTTTGCTACGAAATGGACAATACACAGACACAAACATACACAAGCACATATACTAACTCTAACTCTAACCCTAACACATACACAGATGACTATATATATATATATATATATATATATATATATATATATATATATATATGTAGAAAGAGAGAGTAAGAGAGAAAGAGAATAAGAGAAAGAGTGACATAGACATAAAGACTGACATAGATAGATAGATAGATAGATAGCGAGAGAGAGAAAGTGACAGAGAGAGAGAGAAAGAGAGTGACATATACAGATATATAGTAATAAAGATAGATATAAAGAAAGATTGGCATAGAGAGAGAGAAAACAATGTTAGAGGGCGTGAGAGTGTAATAGATACATAGATTGACATATATATATATATATATATATATATATATATATATAGAGAGAGAGAGAGAGAGAAAGAGAAAGAATGACATATATAGAGATAGAGAGAAAGAGAGTGAGAAAGAGATAAATGGAAAGCGTAACGTAGATAGATAGATATTAGGTTGGTGCAAAAATAATGACGTAATAATGTCGTTTTTTGAACGTCAAAAAACGACATTATTACGTCATTATTTTTGCACCAACCAGATAGATAGATAGATAGATAGATAGATAGATAGATAGATAGATAGGTAGAAACGTTCTCATTTCATCAGTGAGTTGATTATCATTTATTATTTGAGTGTTGTCATTGTTTCTTTGCCAGCGATATAATCCTATTTTCCCTGCCAACCCTTCGCGGCAAAAAAAGCAACATGTTTTTTGTTCTTTTTTCTCGACCTACGCAGCGTCACATAAAAAATGCTGGTCACTCCTGAAGCATGACACAAGATAAGGATAAATGTTTTGTAACCTGAGTCAATGCTGCATTGTCAAACGCGATAGATTGACTTTTCATGCACAAGCCATCACCCCCACCGTCACATATACTGATATTCTCCCGAAGTAAATCCGTTCTCTACGTTTAGAACTATGCGGTGTCCCTTCAGGACGTGGGCGATCGCAGTTCTGAACTACTTCCTGTTCTTTGTTACTCAGACTGTTTTAACCATCCTTCTTTCTCTTTTGTTCTACCATCTTTTCATATAAACCTGTTAAGTAGGTCATTCGTTTCGCACTCTTTCTCTTGCCTTCAGTACGTCCTCTGTGTGTTAGATTCTTTATACCGTCTTTCCTCGTTATGTTTTTACAACTGTCTCTTTTCAAATGTTTCTTTTGAATTCTTATTTTTCTTTAAACTTCCTTGTTATTTACATGTTGTGTCAATGATATTCTCATCTTTCGTTTGCAGAAATACATCTCAGTCGCTTCAAACTTCTTCCTCATCCGCGAGGAGATTCTTCCAAAATTCACCGGCAGACCACGGATTATATATTACATAGCGGTTCAGAAATCTTTTCCTTGTTTATAAATACATTTTTCAATCTCTTAATACTTTGCTTACTTTCTAGAATGCATCTTTCCCTGTTCCTATGTGCTGTCGGATTTCCGTCGTCTGTTATTATACAAACCAGTGTGTCTTAGATTTTTCTGCCTTTATCTTCCTAATTCACATCGCTTTTTCTTTTGCAGACAACCAAGTCTTTAGTTAATAGTCCTTTCTTCTTATATTTCTCTATAAACTTATCTAATAGTTCTTCAGTGTTCTTTCTGAGTCAGCCATCTACACAATGTAATTAGTGTATCGACCGACAATAAATCCTGGTTCGTTACGATTGACCTGTTATTAAGCTCAAGTTATTTTGGCCTAGGCAAGTGGAAGTTACTGTATAAGCATCGAAATCATTACAAAAAGAAAGGGTCTACAAGAGAAGTTTGGTAAACATTGGTCTACAACAAGGTTCTTTGTAGTAAGCTTTGTACACTACATTTTTAATGTGTAAAAACGCTTAGTAGTGTACAATTTTAAATAGTAAATACTAATGTGACCTTAGTATAGCACAATTTTAAATGAGAAATGGAAGTTTTGTAACACAAATCTTATAAGTTCAGAGGGTTTGTTTTCTTATTTTTAAAATCAGCATTTCGAAACCTCGTTTTTATCTCGCCCTACCTCTAATCATTGTCTTAAAACTGCCTGATCCAGGAAAAGTGCATATTTTTATCATTATTATTATTATTATTATTATTATTATTATTATAAATTATGATCTAGCTTTAATTATTGTTTTAATACTTTTCTTTTTTTTCCCTATCTCTTCATATTACACTACCTTTCCTATCATTCTCTGTTCGATTTCAGAATATTCTGTTTTTTCATTTTTTTGTTCTGCATCAGTTTGTTTTTATTTTTATTACGCACCTTTCAAATGGCCACCGTCTTTTTGCTCTTCTCCCCACGCGTACTGGCCATATCTCAATAGACTCCATGTTTCGCAAGTGAAAATTGATCTCTACAGATAAAGGATCAATGTCACGACATGATGACATGTATTGGGTTTTAACGGACGGATTAAAAACGACTAGGGTGCGATGATAGCTTTTTAACACGTTCGACAGCCAGGATAGATTACAAGCCGACCATCAGCCACTGTCTCTTAAAAGAACGATGCGGAGACAGAGGGAGAAAGAGACAAATAGGAAAAGATAAAAAGAAAAATATATCCTCGGCAGTAAGGTGACGAAGTGACACATGGTATGTTGGCCAAGTGGGCATTGAACGAGGCCAACGGTAAGGAAGACGCCATTTTACTCGATGCGAAGAGAGAGGGCCCAAATCAATTTGCATACGACATTTGCATAAGCTCATGAGAAGTGATTAAATCTCACATTTCCAAGTTTTAGGCACTGACGCATGTGCAACTCGCACTATCCAGGACAAATGTGGTTTACTCATGAGTGTTTCATTAAAAAAATTGTTGTCTGATGTAAACAGAAATTCTTTAATTTGTTAAGACAAACGTAATAGATGGATAAACATCACTAGAATGACAGAGGGTATGTATATATATATATATATATATATATATATATATATATATATATATATATATATATATGCCAGAGGGTATATACATATATATGTATATATATATATGCATATATATATATATATATATATATATATATATATATATATATCATTGTGCAGGTATGCAGAAAATAGAAAAGAACACGTTGGGTGCATAATCCGGGGTTTCTTAGTATTTTTGTTTTTATTTTTAAGAAGACAGTGCTCCATACAGAAGTAGAGCTTATATTATAATAATATTTTTTGTTTAAAAATATGATTCCTTCGCTACATAAGAGTTCTCATATTTCAAAAACAAGAGCCGAAATCATCCAAATAATTATTAAACACCACAATCCAACTTAATTTTAATAATTATTTGGATGATTTCGGCTCTCGTTTTTGAAAAATGTGAACTCTTATGTAGCGAAGGAATCATATTTTTAAACAAAAAATGTTATTATAATATATTATATATATATATATATATATATATATATATATATATATATATATATATATATGCATATATATATATATATGCTTCTATTAGGTTGGTGCAAAAATAATGACGTAATACTGTCGTTTTTTGACGTTAAAAAATACGTCAAAAAACGACATTATTACGTCATTATTTTTGTGCCAAACTAATATATATATACATATGCTTCTATATATATATATATATATATATATATATATAGTTTATGAAAAACTAGGTAATCCGTATGTGTAGACCCATTGAGGATAAAATCCAGAGAGCTCAATGTAAATCTAGAGCAAATAACTTAAATAAAAACAGACCATTTTAAGGTTCCATGTAGTAAATTATTTCACCACAGCCCTTTTAAAGGACTGCGGATCATCAGACTTTACTTCCAAAGGTTGAAACGAAATATATATATATATATATATATATATATATATATATATATATATACACCCTCTGACATTCTAATGACTTTTCATCCATCAACCTTTGGATTTCAGAATTAAACAACATTTACCCCCCCCCCAGAATTTTGAAGCCGGCCGCTAGTGTAAATCAGCTGGTGAATACATCCGGGTCTTCCATACGACAGCATGCTATAAACAGTCGGGAATGTTTGTATGGTTTGAGTGTCGACCATTTACCATTCTGTCTAGGTCGCACCCAATATTTCATCTTAAAGCATTGGAGTCAATTTACATTAGATCTCGTAAGCCTTCTCTCTGCAAACAGTCAGATTGCTTGCTGGGTTTGAATGTCATTGGACTCTAGTGTTATTTTTTTATTCTTTTCTTTTTTTTTTTTTTTTCCCTCATTTCATCCTTTTAGTCCTCTAAGATATACCCAGAAAATAAACTTGATAAGCTCTGGATCGAAACCGGTCTCTCTCTCTTCCTCACTCTCTTTCTTGCTCTCTCTTTCGGTCTCGCCCTTTCTCTCTCTTCCTTCCACTTTCCCTCTCTCTCACTCTCAAACTCTCTCACTCTCATAATTCCGCACACTCTTCTTCACTATATTTCTTGCTCGCTCTTTCTCTCGGTCTTCTTCTCTCTCTCTCTCTCTCTCTCTCTCTCTCTCTCTCTCTCTCTCTCTCTCTGACGAACATACATTCTATTTTTTTATAGTATAAACTCCTGTCATGTAGCTTTCTTTTCAATTTTTTTACAAGGACTTGTAAAGCTTTCTTCGTGTTTTCAGTCAATCCTGGTAGGTCATCTATTTCGCTTATGATCGCCGGCAGTATAGGATAAACATTTTGATGTGAAAAAGATCACCTTGTCTTATTCTTCATTCCATTTCTGTGTACATTCTCCACTTAGTTTCAATTCCCATAAATACGTCTTTTTGCTACTAATTTTTTTTTAGCATAACCGTGCCAGCAAAGTATAATGGTCAAATGATCACCCAGATTGATAGCGATTCACCTAAACAGACATTTTCATAAGGCAGACACCTCATCAACCATATTCATAGCACAGTTACCTGCTCACTAATTGTCATAGTAGCACACTGATCATCGACTCCGTATGCATGGTCAACCATTTCAATGACACAGAGAACTGATCACTAATTTTCATACCTCGGTCCCCGGATCACGCATTTTGATATGATGGTCACGTGGTTAACGTTGTTGATAGGACATTCAATTTATAACCCATCCTGATGGCACGGTACCAGATCATCTATTTTCATAGCACAATCATCTAATTGCCCATTTTCATAGCACGGTCATGAGGTTAACTATTCTGATAACGCAGTCACATAAACAACCAGTCATAGCAATGTCATCTTATAATCCATTTTGATATGATGGTCACTAATCACCCACATTGATATCATCGTCATGTGTTCACCTATTTTAATGGCGTGTTCACCTAATCAACCATTTTCACAGAACTGTCATCTGAGCAACCATTTTCAATAGCATTTTGATAACGCAGTCATGTGATCATCTATTTTGATGGCACGGTAAACTAAACATCCATTTTCATAGAACGGTGATTTCATCTCCTATTTTCATTGCGTGGTCACCCAATCAAACCTTTTCATAGTATGGTCATCTTAACCATTTGATAGATGTGTCACCTAGTTACCCAATTTGATAGCACGGTCACTCTATCACCGATTTTGATGGCGTGGTCTCCTAAACGACCGCTTTTATAGTAAGGTCATCTTATAATCTATTTTGATAATACGGGCACCTAATCAACCATTTTGACTGAAAGGTTATGTTATCACCAATATTGATGTCATGGTCACTTAATCAATCATTTTCATAGCACGGCCATCTTATCACCTATTTTGATGGTCTGATTACCTTATCATCCATTTTGATAGCACGATCATATGATCACATATTTTGATGGCCTGCTAACATAATCAACCACTTTCATATAACCGTCATCTTATTAGACATTTTAACAATACGGATACCTAATCACTCATTCTGACAACACGGTCATGTGATCATTGATATTGACGTCATGATCACTCAATCAGCCATTTTCATAGAACAATCACCTAATCAACCATTTTGATAGTACGTTCATTTCTGATGGTACGATCACCTAATAACTCATGTTCATCGTACAATCAACTAATCTCCCATTTTAATAGCACATGCATGTGATGAACTATTTTGATGACCTGCTTAACTCATCCATCATTTTCATAGCACGGTCAGCTTAACATTTATTTTGATATAGTGCCGCTTAATCGCATCTTTTAATAACAATGCAATGTGATCACCGATTGTGATGGTGCGGTCAGCTTATCAACATTTTCATAGTAAGGTCATCTTATCATCCATATTTATAGGATGGTCAGGTGATAACTTATTTTGATGGTGTTCTCAACGAATCAATCGTTTTTGCAGCACGGTCATCTTATCACCAATTTTGATAGTACTGTCACCTAATCACCCATGTCAAAAGTCATGTGATCACCTATTTTGATGGCGCATTCTCTTAATAAACCATTAACATAGCACGGTTATCTTATCACCCATTTTAATAGTGTGGTAACCTAATCACACATGTCAATAGTACAGTGATGTGATCAACTATTTTAATGTCGTATTCTCTTCATCAAGCATTATCATAGAACGGCTACGTTATTACCCATGTCAATAGTACTGTCATGTGATGGCACATTCTTTTAATCAACAATTATCATAGCAGGGTTATGTTACCACCCATTTTAACAGTATGGTCACCTAATCACCCATGTCAATAGTACTATTATGTGATCAGCTATTTTGATGTTGCATTCTCTTAATAAACCATTACCATTATACGGTTATCTTATCACCCATTTTAATAGTATGGTCACCTAATCACCCATGTAAATAGTACAGTCATGTGATCACCTATGATGATGAGTTCTCTTAATGAACCATTAGCGTAGTACGGTAATGTTATCACCGATTTTAGTAGTATGGTCACCTAATCACCCATGTCAAAAGTACAGACATGTGATCGCCTTTTATGGTGGCGCATTCTCTTAATCAACCATTATCATTGCACGGTTATGTTATCACATATTTTAATAGTATGGTCGCCTAATCACCAATGTCAATAGTAAAGCCATGTGATCACCTATTTTGATGGCGCATTCTCTTCATCAGGCCTTACCATAGCAAGGTTATGTTATCACCCATTTTAATGGTATGGTCACCTAATAACCCATGTCACTAGTACTCTCATGTGATCACATATTTTGATGACGCATTCTCTTAATCAACCATTATCATAGCACAGTTATGTTACCACACATTTTAATAATATTGTCACTTAATCACCCATGTCAATAGTACAGTCATTTGATAACCTATTTTGATGGTACATTCTCTTCATCAACAATTACCACAGCACGGTTATGTTACCACTCATTTTAATTGTATGGTCACCAAATCACTCATTTGAATAGTACAGACATGTGATCACCTATTTTGATAGCGCATTCTCTTCATAAAGCTTTATCATTGCACGTCATGTTATCACCCATTTTAATAGTATGGTCACCTAATCACCGATGTCAATAGAACAGTCATGTGATCACCTATTTTGATAGCGCATTCTCTTCATCAAGCGTTACCATAGCACGGTTATGTTATCACCTATTTTAATAGTATGTTCACCTAATCACCCATTTCAATAGTGCAGACACGTAATCACCTATTTTGATGACGCATTCTCTTAATCAACCATTATCATAGCACGGTTATTTTTATCACCCATTTTAATAGTATGGTCACCTAATCACCCATGTCAATAGTAAAGACATCTGATCACCTATTCTGATGACGCATTCTTTTAATCAACCATTATCATAGCACGGTTATGTTACCACACATTTTAATATTATTTTCACCTAATCACCCATGTCAATAGTACAGTCATTTGATAACCTATTTTGATGGAACATTCTCTTCATCAATCATTACCACAGCACCGTTATGTTATCACCCATTTTAATAGTATGGTCACCTAATCACCCATGTAAATAGTACTCTCATGTGATCACCTATATTGATGATGTTTTCTCTTTATCAACCATTATCATAGAACTGTTTATGTTATCACACTTTTTCATAGTATGATCACTTAATCACCCATGTTAATTGTACTGTCATGTGATCACCTATTTTGATGACGCATTCTCTTAATCACACCAGTATCATGGCACTGTTATGTTATCATCCATTTCAATAGTATGTCACATAATCACCCATGTTAATTGTACTGTCATTTGATCGCCTATTTTGATGGCGCATTCTCTTAATCAAGCGTTATCTTAGCACGGTTATGTAATCACCCATTTTAATACTATGGTCACCTAATCACCCATGTCAATAGTACAATCATATGATCACCTATTTGGTGGCGAGTTCTCTTAATCAACCGTTATCATAGCACTGTTACCTTATCACCCATTTTAATAGTATGTTCACCTAATCACCAATGTTAATAGTACTGTAATGTGATCACCTATTTTTACGGCGCTGTTACCTAATCAACCCTTTTCATCACAGTCACAGGATCATCTCTGTTGATATCGGTAATCCTGTGTTCATCTAGTCACCATTTTTTCATGATTAATGAATACTATTTTCAAATCTCTTTTCAAGTTAAATTAAGTTTAATTAAATGATTTCTGCTATATAAATATCTTATTTCCTCTCCTTAGCAATGATCCTCTTTCAATATCTTTATATGTTTTATAATTGCTGGAATAGCCATTTCACTTAATGACTATCTGCTATCATCAAAGAAATTGAATTTTTATCATCAATGTCAGTAACGGGTATCAAATGCTGGGTCATTGAACTTTACACTTTGAAATGTTTACTTTCTCTAAATTGACTGTTCCTTTTGAGAAAAAACTCCTCTGAGCTCCCTACATTCGCATGGACATTTCTAAAAAATCGATTCGTCTGAAATGAGTAGACGATTAATATATTGGGTGCTTCATTGTCCTATTTGAGAAGTTTTGTATTGGCACAAGAAGAAAAGAACAAATACATCAAGATGCTTATAAATGTGGGGCGGTAAACCAACAATGACTTATGATATTATTACTGGGTGTTTTAGATGGCGGTAATGATGTTCACCTCCTGAAATAATGACAAGCTTCAAGGTCATCATTATCTGGTATCACTGTCGCTCTTCCCGCTCTAATAATTTATTGAATTATTTTGTTATTTATTCTATAGTTATTTCGTGCAGCAGTGGTTCGCTAACTAATTTCGTCATTTTTTCCGGACAATTTTTCCTGGAATGCATTAATAAATTACAGGTTTTTCACTGAGTATCCCCACTCTAGACCGACAGAAACACTACAATGCGAAAGGGACATTTAAGGTAAGCTTACTATATATTAGTGGGGAAGCCTTTGGGCACTTCATATATTTATTTAATATACACTCCATGCTTACATTTAATATTTACGTGATTGCAAATGCAACTCATAAACGCTTATTCTTTCCATGGAATTCGCCACCTTCATTTGGAAACGGGTAGGGTAATGGATAGAGACTTGGATTGGGGAATCAGAGAGCCGAGTTCGAATTCCAGTCAAATCCATTGCATTCACTTACGTGCTAATACCCTTCTTCTCTACCCCCTCAGCTATTGGTAAATAGCAGGACAGACTGGGTTCTATAGGCTTGGATAACAACTGATCTACCGCAGAAAGAAATGGCAACCTACCGCAGGAAAATCTTCCTCGTCAGTCATGTATCGAAAGATACATGATCGCCTGCGCGTGTATCACGCATGGTACATAACTGACTGATTCTTAGACGGTTATCCTTTCCACGCTATTCGACATGTTCTTTTCCAAACGGGCTTCAAATTGTTCAAGTATATGTGGTTCCAGTGATGAATTCGATGTCTTCAGATTCTTCATCAATTTGGAACTGGCTTCAAGTCAGTAGATTGAACAGGACACTGAAGTAATCTGTATTATAAGTGAGTTAATCTATCTATATATATTTCGACTTGCCATATTGTTAATAGAACAAATCCGGTCAACTTCCATCTGTGGAACCAGTGAAAACAAATTTGCTTTAAAATCCCTTGCTACATCCTCCTTGCTCCTTTATCGTCCGTTGAACCGTTTTTTGTCGTGAGTATCGCTACAATATGACGGAAGTATTATGGTTTGGGGTACTATGGTGGCCAAAATTTCAATTTTCATTGCGTTCTGCCAAAGAATACTTTTTTGCGAAGTCTTCTGAAATTGGTCAAGTGTAAAATTCATCGAATAATTTCTATCTTAAAGATGATGCTTCTTAAAGAGGCCCTCTCCCACAAAAGAATATGATTCACATTAATTTAAAGCCAAAACAAGAATATAAAAAAAGAGGAAAATACGACCCAAATATTATTACGCTTGATATGAGACACTCGCGAGGAAAATCTAAAAGGAAGCACTAGGGAAGCGTAATGAAATAACTTCGCTTGACAGACTTTATTTAGTTGATAACTGAAGTGATATTCAGGTAACCTTATTCCAAAATATAATTCCAAGGAGACTTTACTGAGAACACTGAACAGAAGAAAGTAATGATGGAAAATGAGTGAATGTCAGGAAAATGGAACGTGATGGGAAGTGAAGTAGAAAAAAAAATGACACTTTTAATTTCTCAGGAAATATTCTAGTTCTTAAAATAACAACAATTTTCAGTATTGCATGTAATATAATAAGCCATAATTTTACCCGGAAATAAAACACGAATAAAACTCATCTGTTTACTATGTCCATTCCCTGTTATTATATGGCATTCGTAGTGCTTAGCTTTAATTAACTTCTTTCAAAAAGATCACATTTCACTACCACATCTGTGTTCATGTCTGTTAGCAACTCTCGTCCAAATTCGTACATTCTACTTTACTGTGTTTATCATTAAAAAAAAAATAATAAGCAATACTTTCAACAGATTATTATTTTTTAACAACGAGAAACCTGCGACTCAGATGCGAAACTATAATTATGGAATTTATTTTGAATAATCAAAGATGTCTAAAGTGGTCTGCAATATTTCTTTCACAACGATGTCTAGTTATGATGGAGAGTAATGAAAATGTTGCTTTATAATAATTTGAAACAATATGCTAAAAATATTCTAATCAAGCGATAAAAGTAAGTATCCGCCAAAACATTATATCCACATAAAATTTAAATGGAAAAATACTTCATTGTATTTAAAAGTTCTTTTATTAAAACTAAGGTTGGCAGATATTTTACAGTAACGTTAAAAAAAATAAGTGTTTGGGATCTGAGCAATAAATCAAACCAAAACAAAAATTAATCAAAGGATAAATAAATATTTCTAATGACAACGTAACGAAATCTACTTTCAAAATATCTGTAAAAGGAGAAAAATTCCAATATTGGCTTGAATAATATTTACATCTTTAGCAATTGTCAATATGTAATACTTTTAAGAAATATTTCAACTGACAACGCAATATATATATATATATATATATGAGATTAAATATCTATATTTCTGAGATGAGGTATTATGTACACTATTTACATTATACGGACTATTGTCCTCATCTTTATCACAACGTTTTCGGCCGTTATACACAGGGGTAGACTGTTCTAGTTCAATCATTTTGTCAGTTATCAGCTGTTAATCCCCCTCTCAAAATGTTCCACCGCCTTAACCAGGTATTGAACTCACACTCTTTGGGTCCTGTCACTGGATCTGACTAACGCTTTTATCCACTGTGACATGTGTTCTTGAGGACATCTCGGTATGAATTTCTGGCTATAATAAACTTAATGTCTTCAGCAACCTTTTTTTTACTAGTGTTCATATTGCAATTTTTGCTGTTATCATTCCATTTTTTTTTTACCAGAGCTCATATTATTTTTTTTTGTTGTTAATATCGCTTTTCTCTGGCGCCCTTTATTACTGGTTCCCATATTGTATTCATTTCTATGCTTAGTCGGCTCAGGAGATATTTGTGCCACAAAAAAAATTGGTCGATCCAAGAAATTATAAGCACTTCCTCGTCAATCACATCTTCGTGTAAGTTCAATACAATAGTTGTTGATAATCCAATAGCCTTCCTCGTGGAGTGTGGGATCAGAGCCACACCGCACTATAACCACAGACACCTAAATCTCGTTATTGCTACTATGACTTCCTTAATAAGTAAGTTTTTGGACGTTTTTTTTTTTTGGGGGGGGGTTACCGATTGAAATGTTAAAGTAGATGTTCAAGTTTTGTTTCCTGCCAGTGTTATTGTCTTTTTTTACTTTTTCTTTTCTTTTAGGTTAACATAACTTTCTTTCTGATGATGATGATTTTTCACTAGTTAGAATGGCACTCTGCTTGAAGACTTCTGAAAATTCCGGTGAACTAGTGAAAAAAAATATTATTTCACAAAACATTCAAAAGAAAAGTCAAAAATGAAAAGACGGATAAGAAATACAAATGTCATGTCTTTTTCTTAGCTACAATATACAAAATACGACAGAGTTTTGTATTATTTTTGTACAAGTTTTTTTTTTTTTTTTTTTTTTTTTTGCTGCAAACATAAGAGTGAGCACCTGGTACTTTTGCTCATACAGGTTTTACGTGGGAAACTGTGTCCCGTTTAAGAGAGTATTTAATTTTCATATGCATGAGATACAAAATATATCAGTTTTCATTGAGATTTCAGCAAAATTTATGCGTTGATATTGTTTGAGGCAGACATCAAAGGTTACGTTTTACCTTCCATTTGTTACTACAGTTTAACATGTATGTGGTGCTGTCCTCCCTCTAAAGATTCTATGTTGAACTCTTCCACCTTCTATAAGATTAGTAGGAGAGAAGGCCGTCGGGGAGCAGTCGACAAGACTGTTCATTTGTGTTGAACTCTCTGCCTCAGCAGAGAGGAACTCGGACGAAGCTTCGCCGCAGAGCAAAGTGTCGTCCGGGGAGGTAGACAGGCCCTGAAACCGTTTATACAGGTTCAAAGGGAATGTTTTAGCCGAGCCTACGGGCTCGGAGAAAACCACGTTAAACTCTGCCTTGTGCTACATACATTACTTGTTGGGTGACTGTTAAATATAACAATCAACCAGATTGTTCATATGTCGAACTCTCTGCCTCGAGCGGGGAGGATCCCGTACGGGGCCTTGCCGCGAAGCGGGGTTTCTTCCGGGGAGGTGGACGGGCCCTGAACCCGTTTGTGCGGCTTCTAAGGGAATGTTTACGGGCTCAGAGAACCTACGGTAAACACGGCCTTGTGCCACATACATCCCTCGTGGTGATTGACTTAACTGACGCATATCTAAAAAATAATCGTGGACAAGGAATGCTCGAAGGTCCTTTGCAGAAACACATACAAGGGTTTATACAAATTTTTAAAACTTCCGTTCGGGGTTAATGTCACCTCTTCCATTTTTCAACAGGTAATGGAGACGATATTAAATGTTTTGGATTTTGCAGTGACCTATCTCGATGACATCCTAATGAAAAGCGTGAGCATCGAGGAACACAAATCGTACGTCTGGCAGGTGTTCATGAGAATCTAGGATTACGGAATCAAATTAAAAGATAAAAGACGGGAAGTGTGAGTTTTTCTTATAGAGGATTAAGTACTTGGAGCAAATAATTGACAAAGACGGAAGACGTCCCGACCCAGATAGGACAACGGCAATAAAGAATATGACAGCACTAGAAAATGTGTTGGCTCTTCAAAGTTTATTAGGTCTTGCCAATTACAACAACGTTTTTGTACCAAGAATGGAGAGTTTCAAAGTTCCACTTAATGAATTATTGAGAAAAGATAAAGAGTGGGAATGGACAACCAAATGGCAGGAAGCATGTGAGAAAATAAGGGAGGTCCTTACATCAGATCTGTTCCTGAGTCATTACAATCCAAACCTTGACATCATTGTAGCCAGCGATCCTAGCTACTACGGCATCAGGGCGTGCATTTTACACAAGTTAAAGGGGGGATCGATAAAGCCAATCGCCCATGCATCTAGGCCACTATTACCAGCTGAAAGGATTACTCGCAAATAGAAAAGGAAGCTTAAGGAATCAATTTTGTGGTGACTAAATTTCAAAGATTTATTTAATGGAAGATACTTTTTGTTGCAGACAGACCATCGTTCATTCCTTACTATCTTTGGATCAAAAAAGAGTCTGCCAACACATACAGCTAATAGACTGCAAAGGGTCGGAATACCCACAATAAACCGTCCTTGTGCCATATATTCCCTCGTGGGGGTGCTTTAAAATATTAACAGTCGAGTAGATTGTTCATCTGTCAAACTCTCTGCCTTGAGCGGAGAGGAACTCGGACGAGGCTTTCCCTGAACCCGTTAATGCGGGTTCGAAGGGAATATTTTTGGCCGAGCCTACGGGCTAGGAGAACCCACGATAAACTCGATCTTGTGCCACATACATCCCTCGTGGAATGGGGTGGAGCTGTTAAATATTAACAGTCGAATAGATTCAAGGCTGGGTCAGCCGGTACTCAAACACTAGTCGTGTAATACTCTTCTGTTGTACTTACTGTTTAATACATGATATATCTGCAACACTTTTTTTTTGTTATTTCCTTAACCATTTACTTCTCCACAACAATATCAGATAATTTATTTTGCATACCAAAGTATTTTTCGGTGTAATTAGGCACCAAAAATATGTAGGCTCCAGTGTTTTGCTGTAAATAGCAGAATATACCATTCAGCCTACAATGGTAGTCCAAAAGAGTTTGCAATCGCGATACCCACTCAACAGTGAATGCAGAAAAACATGCAAAATATATTATTAGGTGTTTACATTTTAATTGTGTGCATTTCTCCTTATATCTTTGCCGCAGATATTAGAAAATATACTTTGATCCTGTTTTTCTTACTAGATGTACTTGTAGCAGATATTAGAAAATATACTTTGATCCTGTTTTTCTTACTAGATGTACTTGTATTCAGGCGGGACCGTTTGAGCTGGCTCCGCTAAATGAATTTGCCACATCTCGAACGAAAGCTGCAATTCAGTCAATAAGAGATAAGGAAACACGGTTTTGATGGCGAGTCCCGAATACGCACGGGCCCACGAATGGTTCGACGTCCTCTCTAAACGTCTTAAGACTCGTTTTTAGCTGTTCATCACGGCGCTACCGCCAGCCTTGTGGGAGTGATCCAGAGCAATCGCTCCACCATTGAATTCGCTCGTTTGTCGACGAAGAGCATGACCAAACCACCGAAGTCGCCTTGTGAGTAGAGTATGTTGGAGAGAGCCAACTTTGCAGCGTGTGTCCACGGCGGTGATCGAGATCAAATGTTGCTAGCGGTCGCGGACAATACAGCGCAGGCAGAATTGATCGAATACTTCGATCTTTTCAAGATCCCCCAGCTCTCACTGACCAAACCTTACAGCCGTAGAGAAAGATCGTCCTGATCAGAACTTGTTCGACGAACGAGAATTTGCTGTTTCTGAACTTGTAGCGACTTCTATGGTTTTCCACGCCCACATTTTATAATAAATCAATACTGCCTTTCTATAGGACAATTTAGCCATCGCAGTCGTTGCGCTGAATTTTTCGGTTTTGAACTTGCTTACCTGTTTCGTTAGTACAAATTTAACGATTGGTCAATTTTTAACCAATCACATATTTTAGTGCTAAATCAACTTTTCCCGCGTTTTCGCTGAGAGCCTATCTGTCGCTTTAAAAGAGGCGACTTTATCAGAAGCCGCCTGTAGAGTCCACTAAATTTCGCCTGTCAACACAAACCTATGACTTTACTCACAACATTTCAAACGCACACAGAGACACAGAATTTTGTAATACATATATACATATCTCTCTGTGACTCAGCCAAGTTTAATCAACGAGGACTCTGTTTATTTCTCTAACACAACAAATTTTCTGATCAATTGTATTCTTGTTTTATCTATTCTGACAGCAGACTTTTTCTAACATTGATTCCGGAACATTTGTCTCTCAGAGAACTTTCTTTTGAACAATCAATTACAAATGAAAATACGGTAAAAGGTAAGCAACTTCATTTCCTTTAATCTATACATTGAATACAAATTATTGTATATTTTGTTCTTGTATGTTATTTCAATATATACTTGTTGATTCACATTTGGAGTTTTGTTGTTTTCTTGAATCATTAATAATACAAAAGATATATGCGCCAATGAACACGCCCATAACAATCTCATCAAGCTAGATTTTTTTTTACCGCTGAACATGAGTATTAAAAAAACACAGCAAACCTGAAAATCTACGTTGACTTTTAACGTATTTGTTGACAACGTTCATGCGCAAATGAGTGTTCCATAGAAGTAATCCAAACCCAATTAATGAACTGCGGCAAAACTCATGTTTAGATCTCTGAGTTTGGAAATGCCAGCCAATTAAAAACGAAGCAGATGTTAGTAGCTGATTATTTTATTCTTATTGAGTTAATTAGGACTGACAACAAACTGAGACACAAAATTATTTTATTTTTTAAAATCTTACAAATATTCATTAAAAAAGTCTTAAATTTTATAATGTTGTAATTAAATAGAACTAATTTGAATGAGGTTTGAAGACAAAAGCGTTTTCTCGGCTTTAGTTTAGCAATACTTTTTAGCAAGAAAAATATTTGGTCAGTTTCGACAAGTGCCCAGATCTGAATACTATAAAAACAATTGTATTTATTCTGCGCCTTGACTAGAAATTTAAAAATGTCAAAAATTAAGAAGATTTAATTTGAGAGAGAAAATGAAACTAGCGTTAATAGGAACGTAAGCAATAGAAACTAGCTTTGCTTTTACAGTGCGGTTTCCCTGAGTTTAGTTTAACAAAATAGTGAATCACCGAGGGGGAAATGAAATAACGATACTTGCCAATTGGTTTGCAAGACGAGAAGGCTAACGTTCTACAGCAGATATACCTATACATGTTGCGGCATTCACCCGGTCGGATGAGCCGGTTCCGTCAAACGAAACCCGTCGCATCCTAACGAAAGCTGACCAAAAGTAGCAGAGGTCGTATTCATTCGGCCGTACAAATCCATAGTAGAAGTAGAAGAAAGAATTGGGATTCACAAACTGTCCCCAGCCGCATGTATACAAACTTTTGGCAGAGTGCGATCGGATTTGAATTCAGAATGTCCTTCTCCTAGATTCACCCAAGGCTACAGGACCCAATATGTGCTACTATTTTACTCATAGGTGGGGGAAGATGGATTCATGCTTTTCCCAAGAGTATTAGCAAGTAAATTAATGTAAAGAACCCGATTGGAATTCGAACTCCACTCACCGATTCCTCAATCCGCAATTACACAACCGTGCTTCAACTACCCCACCGTGCCTCCACCACTGCAAATACAAGTACAACTATTGGTTAATAGTAATCTTTGCATTACCATTTTTTGTTTCCGGAAGAAAAGGAAATATTCGGTATTTATTAACAGTACAGCAAACCATTAAAATTTATAAAATCTTT
Source organism: Acanthosepion lycidas (assembly GCA_963932145.1). Lineage (NCBI taxonomy): Eukaryota > Metazoa > Mollusca > Cephalopoda > Sepiida > Sepiidae > Acanthosepion > Acanthosepion lycidas. The sequence continues at coordinate 133,837,600 of OZ010577.1, forward strand.
CTAGTGAAACAATTTTTCAGAAAAATAAGTTTTTCAAGTCTAATAATTGTTATCACTCTTTTCCGTATTGATGGGGACTTATCTCCTAACCTTTGAAGAAGTCTAGTTTGTGATTCAGTAGAGTTTGAAGTTTTTGAAGGTTGTGATCCTCGCTTAGATGCACAAGCTTCATTCACTCGAAGCCATTTTTAATCCTTGATCTGAGAAAGTTTTTTTTTATACAGCTCATAGTTTAGTTATATTTTTCTACCTAAAGATAAATTAATTTGGTACAAGTTATGAAGTACTCGTAGTAAAAGCTGGCGTTACAATTCTTTCAAAGTACAGGTGGCATATCAACGGACTTTTCCAACTGAATTCCCTTATAGTTTCCTTTCTCTAAGTGTTTGTCTGTGAAAGAGACTGGAGCAATTGATAGAAAATAAACCTTTCGAATTTGCAGATATTTTATTCTAAATCATTCAAAGAAACATATATTCTTAAAGTTGATCTAGTAAATTAAACATTTAAAATTTGTTCGCTTCATCGTTCTTTAACGAGCAATTGTCACAAATGAAGGTGGTGGAAATTTAAAGATTGATTCAAAAACAGGCGAAATGATTATTATTATCATTATTATTATTATTATTGTGTATATGTTTTAATAAGAATTCAACGGGTGGACATTTATGACGAAGATCAAAATGTTCCTCTCAGTCACTAATTTTGTATCTATGAAAACCGTAAAATAAGTTGCACAGCCATAGACACGCATACCTACATATATACTTATATTAATAGGAGTAGACAAGTTCGCCTATCGTCCAGTTCACACACCACCTATGTTTTTGAAAAGGAGTAGGGGTTTCTTTCTAATGTATTCTCATTCTCTTTCACTCCCTCTTGTATCTTAGTGGCATTATCGCCTTCCTTCGGGTTTAATTCATTAACAAAATACGTTTTATATATGTAGATGAAACAGGAGAATATTCATATTTTTTAGAAGCTTACAACTAAAATCTGATCAATGAGTTAATTTAATTAGGCTTCAACCTGATTGGTGAACTTCATCAGTCTGGATTGGCATGTCAAAGAGAACAGTAGCTTCCTATTTTCTATTACATTTGATGGCTGATGTTCATACTATTTGTCCTTCATGTTATATTACTTTTAGATTGAACGCTGTGTTTATGATTTTGCTTTGTTGTTCATTTGTATGTATTCTTCTTTGTAATGTGCAGTATTCAAAGACTAGAGCTGTTTAATGCATTTTTTGCAATTTTGTACATTGGATTGTTGTTGTCTTTGAACATGTTGCTTCAACAATAATCTGTTTTAATATTGCTTGATCAGCAAAAACCTTAATTTTCAGGTTTGAGGTTAACTGTTTCTAGCTAACCTTTTATTTGTACGTGATCTACAACTTTACTATTGACACGTTTTGGATTCCTGCCCATGTAGAGTTCTTTCGTCCTGTCAGCTCTTTTCCTATTCTAGGGTTTAAGGTTTGGACATAGTTGGTGACTGACTCAGTTTTCACTATTTCAATTTCTGCTATATATAACTCACTTTTGAATTTAGCAACTTCATAGAACACTACTTACATTATTGTCACCATATATATTACAACGTTTGGAATGTCGAACTGAACCCTTTATTTCGCTCGTTAGTAAACTGTTCTAGTTCCATGTGCCATGTTTAATGGATGTCAGTTATTAGTTATCTCCTGTTAATTTCTCTCTGAAAGTTCTCCACTGCCTTAACCGGGTATTGAACTCACACTCTTTGGGTCATGTCACTGGATCTAACTAACGCCTTTATCCACTGTGCCACTGTGCCATGAATTTATGGATATTATATGAATTTATGAATATATGGATATTATAAACCTAATGTCTTCAGCTCATATTGCAGTTTTTACTGTTATCAATTTCATGTTTTTACCAGAGCTCATATTGCAATTTTTGTTGTTGTTATCGCTTTTCTCTGGCACTCATTATTACTGGTTCCCATATTGTATTCATTTCTATGCTGGGCTCAGGAGATTTTTGTGGCCTAGCATATGTGCTGATTCCTTAAGTTTACGAATTTTCCAATGGTGTTCCTTGTCTATGATCTCGACATGATCCCACAGAGAGCGGCTGATTTTTCCACTTCCCCTCTAGATACAACTTTCTGGTGTTCTTGAAGCCTTACCTTAAGGGGACGGCCTGTCTCCACTCATCTCAGAAATATAGGCAGATACTTCATAGGACCCTTACGAAATTTTCTTCGTCCATTCATGATCCCTAACAATCATAAGGATACTTTCCCCTTTAGTCTCGAAGTAGATAGCGAGGCCGAGACGGTTGTTTTACACGTCATCTCGATTTGTATAGGGGCCTTTCGTCCGATGCTCTTAAGATTTAAATTCTATCAATAATAAAGCCTTCATTTTCAGATTTGCTTCAGTCATGTTCACAATTATTACGCTTCTCGAATTTTCTCTTTCATCGGTGTGTGCTGTATTCTATCTTTTTCATTCACCCCCTAGGTATTTGTATCTACCTGCTTGTTCTAGATATTGAACAGCAGTATCTATATCAATCTTGATGTTTGCAAATTTTGGGAGTTTACCTTTTTTTAAAAGTAGCTTTGACACAGATTTCAAGACTGAATGGGAAATGCCGATGTCTTTATTAATTTCTTTAACAATGGTGAGTTTGGTCTTTCTGCTTTTCGTATTTTGAAGATAAGTTTTAAGGTCGTTAGTGGAGAACTCTCCTGCCATGTCTTACAACTTTACCTACTGTTGTTCAAACAAGGGGATAGCAGAAGAAGTGTAATACAGGAGAGAGGAGTTACAAGAAACGCGCCTTTAGAAGTTTCCACTACTGATGTTGGTTTGTTTAAATGTTATATTCCTTCTATTGTGTATGATTGTGATGGTTGTCTTCCATTAATCTTTATAATCGGAACGTTGCAGATTTCTAGGCATTTTATTATCTAACTCTGGGGAACAGAGTCAAACGCCTTTCTTATAGTCGACTCAAACTGATGTTTTTTTTTTTATTTTCTTAGCTTTCACCTCTTGCATTATCACCATTTTTATGATCAGCTGCTTTTTTTTCATCTATAGATCTCTTTTCTATAACCTTTGTGTTCTTCGAGTAGCATGTTGTTATCGATTCTATCTGTATAATAGATATAAAAATTTTCTATGATGTAAAGAGATATATGATTGGCAGTTGTAAAGAGATATATGATTGGCAGTTGTAAAGAGATATATGATTGGTTGGTAGATTGAAGAGTTATTGGTTGCCTCGTTTTGGAAAGACAGTAAATGGTATCAGTTATGTAACACCTGAAACATCTATTGCTGTGCCCTCACACAGAATCTTTATTTATGGATTGCCGTTAATGTTTCGTTTCGCCATACTTGTTCACGTGTCTATTGTTTATCCACTCAGCTTCTTTTTTATAGAGATTTTTTTTTTTTTTGCCTTTCCTCAGATGTTATCCCAGATATTTTAACAGCCAGTTTTTCAGTTGTTTTGTGGATTTCAATTTTCTTTTTTCCCTCCGGTACGAATTTTTGGGTTTTTTTTTTTTTTTTTCTTTGTAAATTCAGTTCTGGTGGAAGGCCTTTTGTCACTTTTCGTATCGTCTTTCATACGCTTTTTCTTTTTCATTTCAGAAACTATTAAGATCTTTCCTTATATTGTATGTTAACTGGTTTCCTTTGTTCATATATTTTTGCTTCCTTCATTGCTGCTTTCTGTTTCTAAGCCTGCCTTTCAAGTTTAAGCTTTCATATTTATAGACCTTCATAGATTTTTATTTCCTTTAAAATCTCCAAAATATTTTCATGATATTTTTTGGTTTATTTTCAAAGTTCTCTTCATTAGATTCAACGTTTTCCATTGCATTATTGTCCTCTTGATAATTTTTCATTTTTTCTTCTGCTTGTCTCTTGTGACATTTTAGATTTTTTTATCCCTTCAATTTCGATTGCTGTTACTCATGTTTTTCACAAAGTTCTTCTCTGGTGTTTGTGAGGTTGATTGCTGCCATATTAAGTCGTCATTTAATGGTACTCCTGATGATGTTCGGCTTTATGGCATTTATGGCTTTATCTTGTTACTCGTCTCTCGAGCATCTAGTTATGGTTAACGTTCGGCGAGGTGATCTTCATTAACATAGTGGATAGAATTTGTTCTAGTAGAATATCTTGTCTCTTTCAGCCTCGTTTCTGGCTGAGGATCTCGGTCTTCGATGATCCGCCTCATCTTCGATAATTTATGGCAATTTGTTTGGTAGTTTGCCATTGTAGAACCGAGTTGTAGGAACCTCTTTACTCCCTTACAGAACTAATTTGTTTCTTCTTCCTATTCGTTTTCTTCTTCTTCTTCTTCTTCTTCTTCTTCTTCTTCTTCTTATTATTATTATTATTATTATTATTATTATTATTATTATTATTATTATTCCTTTTCTTCTTCCTCTTCTTCCTCCTCTTTTTCTAGTTGTTTTCCTTCTTACTATTATTATTATTATTATTACAATTCTTCTTCTTCTGTTTCTCCTTCCTCCTCCTCCTCCTCTTCTAATTCTTCTTCTTTTAATTCTTCTTCTGTTTCTAATTCTTCTTCCTCTTCTTCTTCTTCTAATTCTTCTTCTTCTTACTCTTCTTCTTCATATTATTATTATTTGTATTATTTCCTTCTTCCTATTCTTCTTATTATGATTATATTATTATTATTATTATTATTATTAAAATTCTTCTTCTGTTTCTCCTTCTCCCTCCTCCTCTAATTCTTCTTCTTTTAATTCTTCTGTTTCTAACTCTTCTTCTTCTTCTTCTTCTTCTTCTTCTTCTTCTTCTTCTTCTTCTTCTTACTCTTCTCCTTCTTCTTCATATTATTATTATTATTATCATTATTATTATTATTATTATTATTATTATTATTATTATTTGTATTATTCCTCTTCTTCTAATTCTTCTGCTTCTTCTCCCTCTTTCCAACAAGGCGTAAGAGGCGCTCAAACAGAAAGCCGCAGAATATTTGCAGAGCAGAAGTCAAATGGGATATTAGGCTTTATTCCGATTTTCTCAATGTAGAACCTTAAGTTCGGTGGAACGAAAAAGGACACTTATTCTCAGAATCAGAAAGTTGAGATTTCTAGAAGGCATAATGAGGATAGAGAGACTGGAGAATCTGACACTCACAGGCAAAAGAGGAGGAAGTAAAGCACGAGTAACCTACCTAACATGCATAGCAGAATAGGCTTTGAAAGTGATGGTGAAAAGACAAATTTTATTAAGAGATACAAAAGATAGGATGTTTTGGTGAGCCATGATCTCCCACGTTCCCAAAAGACGTTCTCAAGTTACCAAAAAGAAGCAGAAGTTACAGATGCAAACGCCCCAATGATTGTCTGAATGCCCCACATTATAGAAACTTCAATCGAAAGGACAGTGTATTTATTAAACTTGTCAACTTCTTTGATATTATTATGGTCTCCAAGAACCCCCACGTTGACGACGAGCCAATTTGGTAATGTCTCAAGAAACGAGTCTTTTTGAATTTTGAAATCTCACAAGATCATGATCTGTTCGTTTTCCATCATTTTATCTAGCTGGTGGCGCTGAAATTTTTGTCAACTTCATTTCCATATTTTCTATGTATATAGGTACCGATGCAAAAGGAGGGGGCCACTTTATCATGAATAGGTTTTATTCTTTCTCCGCTATTTATTTATTATTAGTTCTTGTAATAGTAATATTACACTTTATTGATGACTAATTCTAGTTTTCAGTTAACATGGACTATTTGTAAAATATTTTATATATTTTATTCTTTTCTTTTTAAATTTTGCATTTTGTAATATTTTGCTTTAATTTTATCATTTTTCTCCATCCCCCCCCATCACGATGCTGGGATTAACCCTTTTATCATCGAAGTTGCACATTATTCTTTAATAGCGTTTTCTTTTGTTATCATCACCCGATCTAGAGTCAGTCACAGCACTTGGCCTGAAAGACAATTAAAAGAAATAACGGAGAAAACGTTGCGAGACAAGTTTGAAATTTTTTAGCATGACGCGAAACAAAAACAAACGGGCAAAACGAAAACAGAAAAAAAAATTCTTTTTAGCAAGTACAACGTTGCAACTTCATTTTAGATTTGTAATGATAAGAAGAAAAATACCTCGTGTCTTCATCTGTTAAAAAAACAATCTTTCTTAAAAGTTAGTTTCTTCACAAACATCAAAAATAACAGAATGTAAATAATTGAAGTTAGGGCAAAGAAAAAAAGAATAAAAAAAAACAGAATAATTTAAGAAAGAAATTTAAAGAGGAAAGAATAAAAGAGAAAATGGAAAAATTATCAGTATCCCTATTTTCTATAAAATTACGAGTAAAAATATTTATATATTCATTGGGAAATTCTCTTAATTCGATAGTCAATGTTATGCCGTCAACGGACACGCACTCTTTTTTTAGTTTTTAACAAATATTTAATGATATCAGGAACGCTTAATATTGTAAGGAGATTTCTAATGGAGAATATTCGCCTACATTGCCTAAGTTTTCCGACCTAATTTCTTTTCTTTTCTTTTTTTTTTCTCTTCGGTAAATACTATATCGCTAAAAATCTTTTAGTAAGTGCTAAAAGATAAAGTTTTACACCATGGAGTTAATATTTATTATTTATCTTAAAGGCACGTCCCTTATCCAAAACCTTCTGGATGCATAAAAAAGGTGAAACCGCCTCTCGCTTTCGCAGACAGGGAACCGTTAATCCAGTAATGAATTTGACCATCGCTGTTTGCTCCCGAATTAAGACATGTACATGACTATTTTCCCATGTGATCATAGGGCCTCGACACCCAAATTGTTTTAGCTGGATTTTAAATTCGTCACTTCTATTTTCATCACTATAACGGTGACGCCACAAACGCCGCTAGATTATTATTTAGTAAATACTAACAGGAAGTTAGTTATAAAAACTATTACTGTTGTAAAAAGCTCGATTTTCATCAAGCTCTCCATATTTCTGGCCATATACCAGACAAAAACCAATTAATCTATAATTATTAAAAAGAACCGGCTAACTGCACGTGGTATAATTCACCCTAAGTTTTAAAATTCGTACCTAGAATTTAAACAAAGTTTTTCCTCGAACCAATTCCTGTCACGCACAACAGAAACTGTTTATATGAAAGGAAAGACACATTTTTATGAACGGCAATTTTAGTTTAAACAAAATAATCAAAACTTTTTTGTAGCCATTATAAACAACAAATAAAAAACGTTGGTTTACAGGTGGGTAACAGTTGCTGAAAAATATTCAGATAATCCAAAGTAATAATAAACTTCCTTACTTTGATAAGGCTTTGGGGTATACGATATTACTTCTTTTCTCATTGAATTCCAGTAGCAAAGGTTTGTTGTGGGACGAACCACAGACCAACAAGGATAAATGTTGTATTCAGAAAAGCATCTAGGGGAAGAGACATTGAGAGAATATACAGGGTGTGATAAATAAATTTTCGTCTAAAGGACGCAAAAATTAAAATAACATCTCATTTTAACAGATATATTTACCAAAATTACACAAAAATATCTCGAAATACTAAAGAGTAAATTTATTCAATAAAATCACCATTGGATTCAACAACGGCCTCCATAAGATTTCAGAATCTTCTTCATCTCTTCTGGACGGTCTCCTTAAGTTGGTGAATGCTGCCATCATCATTGCCATCAATTCATCTTTGATGTTACAAATAGTTTTGTTGGTTTCTCGCTCAATTGCGCCCCATACATGATAATCAAGGGGGTTGCAGTCTGGGGAGTTAGGTGACTAGATATAAGGGGTGATGTAGTCGTAGAAATTATCTGACAGCCATGACTGTGTGCTTGCGTGCCAGATATAGGTTCTTCCAGCAGCAACCCTCTTGACCCAGGACAGCGCTACCTCTTCAAAGTACTTGATGTAATCTTCCGTGTTGAGTCTGAGGCCCTGTTAGAAGATGAATGGAGCCATAACGTCGCCATCACTACTAATCACTCCAAACACCATGATGTTGACTGGATATTTGGTTTCCTTCACTCTCGGTACATATTTTGGAGACACAACATCAATCGTAGTGTCAATGACACCCAAACACTTTGAAATGTTCGAATTGGATCTTACGGAGCGAATGTCAAGCAGTACAGCATACCGTTTCCAAATTACCTCCCGAGTGAATTGCGTCATGTTGCTCTTTTCCTTATAGATAGTGCCCAAATTACCCTACTATACTCTGCAGCCAAGAAAATCAGAAACAAGCAAAGCGCATGCGCGAAATTAAAAATATAAAATGGCGACAAGTTATCCATAGCACCCTGTATTTATTCCTTCTTGTTAGTCATGGGAAAAGTTGAGACACTCTGGGAATGAGGTGGCTTGGAATCAAACACTAAGTTAGAATTGTGTGCATCCTTGGAATGAACACGTTCAGATATTTGTTTTCCAAACCACATCACTTCAGAACTTTCAAGAGCCACCCCATCTAAAATAGATAACACATTTAACTTTAAGAGAAAACAATAATATAATCAATATGTTGAAATTCCACACTACTTCAAACAAAGAGTTAGGAAGGAAACCCCTATCAATAATGAAAAGATCGATAAAAATTAGTGAACTTGAGAAATGTACTTTCCAGAAACATTTCTTATAAAGAGTTTATAAATTTCAAGCATCGGTAGCACTGGCTATTCGATCTATGAATGCCAATATTTCCACATAAGGAAACGGCTAATATTAATGTTTGCATTTAAGCTAGTTCTCTCAATTATGCGAGGGAGAAGTTCTTTGACAGGCGAGTTGCAACTACGTTAAAATTTCAGAAAAAACATGAAGTACATTTAGAGTCTGTTGCAGGGAATACTAGCAAGCACAAGTGAATCCATGATCTCAAATGTATTGGTCTTACAATTGCTCACAAATTTGTCGGTTAACTTGTACGGCTTAAACTTCTCAGAACTCTTTTGCAATAATCTCGTAGTTATTTATATGAGTGCATCATAAATTATAATCAATAATTCTTCGCTTACTGAGCCACTAGCCACAAGATAAGGCAGGACAGAAAAATGGGAAGAAAAGGTCAACGATCTATTTTAAGAAGACTCAATGTATGGTAGTCAACAAGTGATAAAGCCCAGGCTGCAACTACGAATTGAAAATTAAACAAATACGAATTTTTAGACAACTGGTGTTTTAACAGATAACGGAATAACTGACACATCAATCTGTAGAGACATTGGAATAGTAAAATTTCTTTATAAAAACTAAACAAATTAGGAAAAATTTATTTAGAAACAAATAATACATATTAAAATGCTATGTAATATCAATCTACTTATATGGTATTGAATGCAGAACAATTTAGGCAACAGAGATGCTGAGTGCAAGAAGCTTGGGATCACCATGCAAGTTTTATAGAAAATGGAAACAAGAAGAAAACTGGCAATTATAGATAAAATCAGAAAAAGGCAGTTGAAACACTTGGGACTTATACTGTGGAAAGAGGGCCTGGAAAAATGGACACTCACAGTACATATTGAAGGCAAGAGGGACAGAGGAAAACAGCGAATCACCTACCTAACGAGCTTCTGTGAATGGACTGCAGAAGAGAGCTTAGTAGGAATAGTTAAAATATAAATATCGCTAAGAGTTACGAAAAAGAAATTTGTGGAGAGTCATGACTGCTCACACCCTGAAGGAACATGAAACATAGGAGAAGGAGGGGAAAAAAGATGTAGCTTTCTCTGTAGGCCTGAGGGAATTGGTTTGGCTAATAATGACATGTGTGTTCTTTCATGATACTTGGTAACCTCGAATCGCTTCCGACATCAAACTCACATAGCCTATGTCACAAATGTACGTCTTATTGACTTCATGTTAAATATAAGTTTGAAGGTCCCTTTTGTTTGTGCGTGGTCATGATACAGACACTCAGGATTCCAGTAGATCAACTAATTCTTTTTTTTCGTATAATGGACATAAAGAAATTCATTGGCAATCAGATCGAGATGTATATAGGGGAATTATTAAATGGGAGATTTTAATTAATTTGTCTCTTTCTGTAATGTTTTAGAGAAACATTTCTGTCGCATTTTTTGAATCTCTTTCTTTACACAACTTTGAGAAAATGACGACTGGATATTTACGTCATCATTTCTAAATTCCTGTTTTAAAATTCGTTTCCTTTCAATTTTTTTCTTTGTATTTACAATAAACAAATTTTGCCACTGGAAAAAATAATCCGAAAAGAAAAAAAATGAATACAACGAATTCTTTAAAATACATTTATCAAAGAGTTAAATCGTACTACGCATTATTTTTTTTTTAGAAACTATTTCGTCTAAGAATTAATTTTGTTGTAGATCTGCTTTTTATTTCATTGTAAAGTCAGTGAATATTCTATCATCTAAAAATATTCTTAAGAGAGATGCATTTAAAATATTTTACTGTACACACCTAACAAACGCTCGAATATACATACACATATTTTTCTTCCACGTGCCTTGTTGTTTCGTGAAGTGGGTGATATTAGCTTTCCGAAAATTCCTCTTTTTTAGCTTATAGTAATGTTTGTATTTCAGCTTTTTCCTTCTCACTCCCTGTTCTGCTATTCATTTACAGAAGATAGTTTAGGGTTAAGGCACATGTTTTCTGATTCTTCCCTAATTCGAAATATAATTAATTTGTTTCCATCTACCTTTAAAAATTTCTAAACTGATGCGCCAAAATTTTAAAAGTATCTCTCTCATAACCTGTAGCCTCTCTCTTCGACTGAATAACGGAGGTAACGCGATATTGTCTGGAGACTACAAAGTACTGGAATTACTGATGCTGTTTGTCTGCAAGAAAATTATATTTGGTGAGTGGAGATTAAGGGAAGTTTGTGGAGTTCAATTGACTATTAATTTGAATCAGGTTACGGGTTATCCGCGCACACACACACACAATGGTGTATATTTTTGTCTCGTCTGAATAAAATATCACCAGTGGAAACACAATAGGCTGCAAGTTTTTCTCATCATCTTTTTTCGAACTCAACTGAAAAGAGAGAGAGGAGCTCAGCAAAATCCTGATAAAACTGTATATCCATAATCTTTTTCAATCTACTTTACTGTCTGTGACATATATATTTGCCTATTGTTAATTTCAGGATAAAATAAAATATTTAAGGTTTAGTTTAGTTTTCCAATTTGGAACTGTTGATAAAGATGATGCCAAAAATATCAAAAACGTGCAACTGAAGCAGAAAGATTAGACAGGTAGATTGAAAGATAAAAACAAAATAATTCAAACTGTGAAATTTCATTTGGGATTTTTTATCCCCCCCACCACGAATAGGAGTAGATAGGTTCACCTTTCGCCCGGTTCACACTCCTCCCTGTCTTTTGAAAAGGACTTGAGGTCTATCACTTGTTTCTTGTTCATGGTTGGGTTTCCGGTTCCTTCTAAAATCTGGTTCAGCTCTTTACTCCTAACGATCGTCCTTTCCTACGCTAACATAAACCTTCACGGTAACCCACTGCTTTGAGTGGCTCTTGGGTCTTGTATTGTGTGAACATTAGTAAAAAAGTATTTATTATTATTTTACATATATGCACAGATCACAATAACCAGCCTTTGCTTTTACCATAGCCCTTAATCTCAAATCTCTTTGCTCAAACTGTGCCACTACTTCATAGGAGCTTTTTTCAGAGCTGACACGCATGAGATAAGTGAAATATCGCTCTCCAACATGGCTACATCGCAAAGTTTATAAGATTAATTTCAGGGCTTGATCTCAAACTTGATGAATGCCCTGGAATCTGCACCACTATACCACAGGGGTATCAAGAGTTTGACAGGTTTGTAGTGACGCCATTTGCGCTAGATCATGCACAAATCGTTAAAAGACAATGTCTTTAACACGGAAGTCCTTGCCTGAGTAAACATGTCAAGTGTAGAAATCATGCTATTAGCAGCGAGACAACGAGGGACTGACCATGTCTAGCGTTTGAAAGAGTTGCCGAAAATAGCTCTGTATGGTGAACTAAATTGTGGCAAGCGACAGTGAAGCAGTTAAAGAAACTGCTATAAGGACTGCATCAACAGGGAGACAAAATCGCCGCAGATCGATGTAAATAACTAGGGTCTCCTTGTAAGACATCGAAATCTTCATGCTGAATACCAACAATTGAAGCATCGAAACTGGCCAATTACCAACGAATATCCGACCCGGATATATAGCCGTCACGCCGGTCAAACCGCCGGACGAGTATCTTTCTTGTGTCTTCGTCGAATATAACTGGCATTGGATGATTTAAAGATCATTCAATAAATGGTATGACTTAAAATCGAGTTGCAGCCATCATTTATATATATTTATACGTTGCCGTAGGGGTTTCCCGAGAATCTGATCAAAAGTTATAACGGGTGCTCCCGAACCACCAAAACGCGCCAACAGGATGCAAACTTCAGGTATTTTTTTATGATTTCCCTTTGCATATTCATCATATCTACGTTAAATTAAATTTGAAAATTTAAAAACGCCGATGCAATAATATTTAGGTTTCATTGGACAGAATAACAGCGGTTCATCGACGTGGCTTGTTGTTTGCCAGACGATAGAGCTATTGATAATTGAATTGTATTTATTGGGTGGAGCTGGAGGGAATTAAGTGAGATTGACAATATGTCTGAGATATGTTCAATGGGGTTTGAATCTGGTGAGCGCTGACCAAATCGCTGATCTAGAAATCAGTCGAACGTCTCTCGAACCAATTTCAGGTTGGGCACGCCCGATAGAGACGCAGCTGCGTCAGCTTGCTGGAACAAACTGTAACTAGATAGAAACATGACAAGCATAAAGGAGGGATGATGATATCTGTGGACATCACACTTGTCATTAAAGATATTATCAACATGCCTACTACAGTTTGTTTTTTTTAAGAACCTCAACTCTTTGGTTGGTTTAAATGAAGATCTAACTACAAGATATGTACATGGAGAAAGGATTAACAAGAACAAAGGAATATAAAAATGTAAAATACTTTTGCTCAAATAGAATGAGCTTTAGTAAAGCGTATTTGAATATTTCTACATAAATTGATAGAATCGCGAACACTGTGAAATGTTTACTTTACTTGGGATCTTTTGCCAAACTATGATATCAAGACGCCATTGTTTTTTGTTCCCTTTGCAGCATTTATTTTTTTGCTTTGTTCTAATTATAATCTCTTATAATAAATATAATAATAATATATTGCTCTACTTTGTATTGAGCGCTTTTTAAAAAAATGTAAATGCTAGGAACAGTGGTTCTTTCTCTCATTGTGTATATATATATATATATATATATATATATATATATATATATATATAATTATTTATTTAAAAATATGATTCCAACACGCTACATAAGAGTTCTCATGTTTCAAAACAAGAGCCGAAAACTTGAAGTTTTCGGTTCTTGTTTTGAAACATGAGAACTCTTATGTAGCGTGTTGGAATCATATTTTTAAATAAATAATTATATTTATGCTCTACTTTTGTATCCAGCACTATTTTTTTTTAAAATAATAACAAAAATACTAAAGAACTTTGGATTATTTACCTAACGAGTTCTTTCCTATTTTCTATATATTTTCATATATATATATATATATATATATATATATATATATATATTCACGACTTCCCTTAATAATATTTGAAAGAATGAAGACTAAAAAAACTGAATTTGTCCATTCCAGGAAAGAAAGAAACGCATATTCCTTGATAGATTCATTTCTAGATTGAAAATTGTCTAAGAATCAACACGTATGCTAGGCTATGAGGACTTCCATAATGGGCTTTGCATAGAAAGATGTACAATATGATATCTGCGAAGTAAAAAAACAAAAAAAAAACAAATGACATTAACTCTTCAACAGCAGAATCAGCAGCAGCAGCAGCAGCAATCAAAACCTAAGCAATAAGCAGTTAAAACATTCGCAACTTTATCGGCAACCAGGTTATGTTTAAGGATGTAGTAGATAAAAGCATTGGTTTGTGAATTTGGGGCTTAGTGGCCCAGCTAATAAAAGCATTGGTTTGTGAATTTGGGGCTTAGTGGCACAGTTAATAAAAGCATTGGTTTGTGAATTTGGGGCTTAGTTGCCCAGTTAATAAAAGCATTGGTTTGTGAATTTGGGGCTTAGTGGCCCAGTTAATAAAAGCATTGGTCTGTGAATTTGGGGCTTAGTGGCCCAGTTAATAAAAGCATTGGTCTATAAATTTGGGGCTTAGTGGCCCAGTTAATAAAAGCATTGGTTTGTGAATTTGGGGCTTAGTGGCCCAGTTAATAAAAGCATTGGTCTGTGAATTTGGGGCTTAGTGGCCCAGTTAATAAAAGCATTGATCGGTGAATTTGGGGCTTAGTGGCCCAGTTAATAAAAGCATTGGTCTGTGAATTTGGGGCTTAGTGGCCCAGTTAATAAAAGCATTGGTCTGTGAATTTGGGGCTTAGTGACCCAGTTAATAAAAGCATTGGTTTGTGAATTTGGGGCTTAGTGGCCCAGTTAATAAAAGCATTGGTCTATAAATTTGGGGCTTAGTGGCCCAGTTAATAAAAGCATTAGTTTGTGAATTTGGGGCTTAGTGGCCCAGTTAATAAAAGCATTGGTCTGTGAATTTGGGGCTTAGTGGCCCTGTTAATAAAAGCATAGGTCTGTGAATTTGGGGCTTAGTGGCCCAGTTAATAAAAGCATTGGTCTATAAATTTGGGGCTTAGTGGCCCAGTTAATAAAAGCATTGGTCTGTGAATTTGGGGCTTATTGGCCCAGTTAATAAAAGCATTGGTCTGTGAATTTGGGGCTTAGTGGCCCAGTTAATAAAAGCATTGGTCTGTGAATTTGGGGCTTAGTGGCCCAGTTAATAAAAGCATTGGTCTGTGAATTTGGGGCTTAGTGGCCCAGTTAATAAAAGCATTGGTCTGTGAATTTGGGGCTCAGTGGCCCAGTTAATAAAAGCATTGGTCTGTAAATTTGGGGCTTAGTGGCCCAGTTAATAAAAGCATTGGTCTGTGAATTTGGGGCTTAGTGGCCCAGTTAATAAAAGCATTGGTCTGTGAATTTGGGGCTTAGTGGCCAGTTAATAAAAGCATTGGTCTGTGAATTTGGGGCTTAGTAGCCGAGTTAATAAAAGCATTGGTCTGTGAATTTGGGGCTTAGTGGCCCAGTTAATAAAAGCATTGGTCTTTGAATTTGGGGCTTAGTGGCCCAGTTAATAAAAGCATTGGTCTGTGAATTTGGGGCTTAGTGGCCCAGTTAATAACAGCATTGGTCTGTGAATTTGGGGCTTAGTGGCCCAGTTAATAAAAGCATTGGTCTGTGAATTTGGGGCTTAGTGGCCCAGTTAATAAAAGCATTGGTCTGTGAATTTGGGGCTTAGTGGCCCAGTTAATAAAAGCATTGGTCTGTAAATTTGGGGCTTAATGGCCCAGTTAATAAAAGCATTGGTCTGTAAATTTGGGGCTTAGTGGACCAGTTAATAAAAGCATTGGTCTGTGAATTTGGGGCTTAGTGGCCCAGTTAATAAAAGCATTGGTCTGTGAATTTGGGGCTTAGTGGCCCAGTTATTAAAAGCATTGGTCTGTGAATTTGGGGCTTAGTGGCCCAGTTAATAAAAGCATTGGTCTGGGAATTTGGGGCTTAGTGGCCCAGTTAATAAAAGCATTGGTCTGTGAATTTGGGGCTTAGTGGCCCAGTTAATAAAAGCATTGGTCTGTGAATTTGGGGCTTAGTGGCCCAGTTAATAAAAGCATTGGTCTGTGAATTTGGGGCTTAGTGGCCCAGTTAATAAAAGCATTGGTCTGTGAATTTGGGGCTTAGTGGCCCAGTTAATAAAAGCATTGGTCTGTGAATTTGGGACTTAGTGGCCCACTTAATAAAAGCATTGGTCTGTGAATTTGGGGCTTAGTGGCCCATTTAATAAAAGCATTGTTCTGTGAATTTGGGGCTTAGTGTCCCAGTTAATAAAAGCATTGGTCTGTAAATTTGGGGCTTAGTGGCCCAGTTAATAAAAGCATTGGTTTGTGAATTTGGGGCTTAGTGGCCCACTTAATAAAAGCATTGGTCTGTGAATTTGGGGCTTAGTGGCCCAGTTAATAAAAGCATTGGTCTGTGAATTTGGGGCTTAGTGGCCCAGTTAATAAAAGCATTGGTCTGTAAATTTGGGGCTTAGTGGCCCAGTTAATAAAAGCATTGGTCTGTGAATTTGGGGCTTAGTGGCCCAGTTAATAAAAGCATTGGTCTGTGAATTTGGGGCTTAGTGGCCCAGTTAATAAAAGCATTGGTCTGTGAATTTGGGGCTTAGTGGCCCAGTTAATAAAAGCATTGGTTTGTGAATTTGGGGCTTAGTGGCCCAGTTAATAAAAGCATTGGTCTGTAAATTTGGGGCTTAGTGGCCCAGTTAATAAAAGCATTGGTTCGTGAATTTGGGGCTTAGTGGCCCAGTTAATAAAAGCATTGGTCTGTGAATTTGGGGCTTAGTTGCCCAGTTAATAAAAACATTGGTTTGTGAATTTGGGGCTTAGTGGCCCAGTTAATAAAAGCATTGGTTTGTGAATTTGGGGCTTAGTGGCCCAGTTAATAAAAGCATTGGTCTGTGAATTTGGGGCTTAGTGGCCCAGTTAATAAAAGCATTGGTCTGTGAATTTGGGGCTTAGTGGACCAGTTAATAAAAGCATTGGTTTGTGAATTTGGGGCTTAGTGGCCCAGTTAATAAAAGCATTGGTCTGTAAATTTGGGGCTTAGTGGCCCAGTTAATAAAAGCATTGGTTTGTGAATTTGGGGCTTAGTTGCCCAGTTAATAAAAGCATTGGTCTGTGAATTTGGGGCTTAGTGGCCCAGTTAATAAAAGCATTGGTTTGTGAATTTGGGGCTTAGTGGCCCAGTTAATAAAAGCATTGGTCTGTGAATTTGGGGCTTAGTGGCCCAGTTAATAAAAGCATTGGTCTGTGAATTCGGGGCTTAGTGGCCCAGTTAATAAAAGCATTGGTTTGTGTATTTGGGGCTTAGTGGCCCAGTTAATAAAAGCATTGGTTTGTGAATTTGGGGCTTAGTGGCCCAGTTAATAAAAGCATTGGTCTGTGAATTTGGGGCTTACTGGCCCAGTTAATAAAAGCATTGGTTTGTGAATTTGGGGCTTAGTGGCCCACTTAATAAAAGCATTGGTCTGTGAATTTGGGGCTTAGTGGCCCAGTTAATAAAAGCATTGGTCTGTGAATTTGGGGCTTAGTGGCCCAGTTAATAAAAGCATTGGTTTGTGAATTTGGGGCTTAGTGGCCCAGTTAATAAAAGCATTGGTTTGTGAATTTGGGGCTTAGTGGCCCAGTTAATAAAAGCATTGGTCTGTGAATTTGGGGCTTAGTGGCCCAGTTAATAAAAGCATTGGTCTGTGAATTTGGGGCTTAGTGGCCCAGTTAATAAAAGCATTGGTTTGTGAATTTGGGGCTTAGTGGCCCATTTAATAAAAGTATTGGTTTGTGAATTTGGGGCTTAGTGGCCCAGTTAATAAAAGGATTGGTCTGTGAATTTGGGGCTTAGTGGCCCAGTTAATAAAAGCATTGGTCTGTGAATTTGGGGCTTAGTGGCCCAGTTAATAAAAGCATTGGTCTGTGAATTTGGGGCTTAGTGGCCCAGTTAATAAAAGCATTGGTTTGTGAATTTGGGGCTTAGTGGCCCAGTTAATAAAAGCATTGGTTTGTGAATTTGGGGCTTAGTGGCCCAGTCAATAAAAGCATTGGTTTGTGAATTTGGGGCTTAGTGGCCCAGTTAATAAAAGCATTGGTCTGTGATTTTGGGGCTTAGTGGTCCAGTTAATAAAACCATTGGTCTGTGAATTTGGGGCTTAGTGGTCCAGTTAATAAAAGCATTGGTTTGTGAATTTGGGGCTTTGTGGCCCAGTTAATAAAAGCATTGGTTTGTGAATTTGGGGCTTAGTGGCCCAGTTGATAAAAGCATTGCTCTATAAATTTGGGGCTTAGTGGCCCAGTTAATAAAAGCATTGGTTTGTGAATTTGGGGCTTAGTGGTCCAGTTAATAAAAGCATTGGTTTGTGAATTTGGGCCTTAGTGGCCCAGTTGATAAAAGCATTGCTCTATAAATTTGGGGCTTAGTGGCCCAGTTAATAAAAGCATTGGTTTGTGATTTTGGGGCTTAGTGGTCCAGTTAATAAAACCATTGGTCTGTGAATTTGGGGCTTAGTGGCCCAGTTAATAAAAGCATTGGTTTGTGAATTTGGGGCTTTGTGGCCCAGTTAATAAAAGCATTGGTTTGTGAATTTGGGGCTTAGTGGCCCAGTTGATAAAAGCATTGCTCTATAAATTTGGGGCTTAGTGGCCCAGTTAATAAAAGCATTGGTTTGTGAATTTGGGGCTTAGTGGTCCAGTTAATAAAAGCATTGGTTTGTGAATTTGGGGCTTAGTGGCCCAGTTGATAAAAGCATTGCTCTATAAATTTGGGGCTTAGTGGCCCAGTTAATAAAAGCATTGGTTTGTGATTTTGGGGCTTAGTGGCCCAGTTGATAAAAGCATTGGTCTATAAATTTGGGGCTTAGTGGCCCAGTTAATAAAAGCATTGGTTTGTGAATTTGGGGCTTAATGTCCCAGTTAATAAAAGCATTGGTTTGTGAATTTGGGGCTTAGTGGCCCAGTTGATAAAAGCATTGGTCTATAAATTTGGGGCTTAGTGGTCCAGTTAATAAAAGCATTGGTTTGTGAATTTGGGGCCTGGTGGCTATTTGATAAAAACATTTATTTTTAATGTGAAGCCTATTTGATAAAAGAATTGGTTTATTAATGTGAGATCTAATGGCCTATTTGATAAAAGCACTGGTTTGTTAATTTGAGGCCTTGTGGCCCAGTGGATAAAAGCATTGGTTTGTGAATTTGGGACATAGTCATTGTGAGAAAGATGGGAGCAATAATAAAAATTCGAAAAAGATATCCCTAGACATGAGCAGTGGAGCTAGAACAGTCTATCCCGTATATTAAATAAAGTGTTAGGTTCAGAATTGCCTGTAGGTTACCCAGATCGATATACAACTGATGAAGGCCGGGTGGCACAACGGCCTACACATTGTGATAACAACAACTAATATAAGGATAATAGTTCGAATGTAAATAATTTTCTTTTATCAATTGGAACTTTATTTTCAATTTAAAAAAAAATCACTCCTGGAAAAGTTACAGATATTTGATTGATTTCTACTGGTCAAAAAATAATTAGAATTTATTTTACAACAATCATAACTGAATGGGAAATCAGTTTGAATTCATTTAAAATCAGTTTGAATTCATACGAAAATCAATTATTTGTCGAAAGACGGGATAATGTGTCCATTACTCTTCTACATACTATGTCCCTTGAGGCCGTTGGTGATCATAGTCCTCTATCACTGTGGCACTTTGTAATGTGTTTACTATCCCTTCCAATTCCTGCCAAAAGCTTGTTAGGTTGCTTACTCTTTTTACCTCTGTTCTGGCATGCGATATGTCCTGTGAGTGTCAATTTCGCCAAGCCCTCTTTCCTCATCTAGAAACGTTAACTGTCTCTTTCTTATCTTGAGTATAAGCATCTTTTTTGTTTCCATGAGAGAATCGAAATGATCCACCTTTACTTTTGGTCTTTTGCCAAACTATGATATCAAGACGCCATTGTTGTTGTTGACTTTGCAGCTTTGTTTGGCTTTCTTTTTTCATATCTACAATAAAGGCTCTCGTCAAAGTATTTAATTTCTATATCTGCACCGTTCCTCGCAGCGAAAAATGCGAGGAAACCCAGTTAACCAGGGAGACATTTTGGGGTGGAAGTTGCTACTTGCCTCTCCCAAGTTGTGGCCATAACTAAATTGATTTCATGGATACAAGTAAAACATAAGTAAATTTTTAAACTTTTATTTTACATATTCACAGCGCCTCTTGGGTTTGTCGAGTGAAATACAACTCTCAAAGGTCAACACGGCTTTACGATCCGATGTGAACCCCATATTATCAAGGAAATAAAAATAAATAAATCAGAAAAAAGATTTTAGAATATTTAAAAAGTTTTATGGTCAATGATTTATTATATTATGAAGCAGAGATCAGCAAGAAGGGCAGGCAATAATGATATGCGACAGACATTAAAAAAAGGATCTTCCATAAATCCTTCTATATCTCTAGTTTAGTAGCATTTCATTTTGATATGCTTATGGTCAAATTTCCGAGCTGATATTTTGAAAACTTTTCTTAATAAAAATTTGAAACCATTTTCAGAGGAAATAGATTTTAATTTCCAACTGAATTCATGAGTGCGTAATGTTTATAACAAGAATTCGCTACGGTAAAATACAGGAAAATAACTCATAAAATGACGATTAAATCATTCCAATATATATATATATATATATATATATATATATATATATATATATATATATATATATATATATATAATGGGCTGTCCCGTCGGTTTCGAGGTATGAGGTTCTGACAGATTACTTAATTCAGTTATTTTGTGCGATAATCTTAAGTGGCATTTAAGGCCCGCTAGTGATTTGCAAAGTAGGCCACATATGGAGCAAATGTGAGGATTGTGACATGAGATCACAGTTAGATTGGCTGACCTTTTAGATCTTGCTCTCTGTTCTTGAAGATGATTCAGACAAGCGGATTGAAAATTGCTGAGTCCATTAAAACACGTTGATCTCCATTCTACCCGCTCCAAGGCTAAGTGCTCAATGGTGAGATGTGGCATATTAAGTGCTGACAACTTGCTATTTAGCCTATCTTTGTATCTTAGCCATGGGCGTCCTACATTCCTGTAGCCCTGATTTATCTGGCTGTATAATATTTATAATCCGTTCGTATATAATCCAATTGAATCCTAATAATATAAAATATGAAAACAGATCAACATAAAGAGCATCAATTTATTTATTATAACAGCGACAAGTTTGCATCTACGCGGATGACACCACAATTTACTCCTGCCTCAAAAACAAATCTAGTGTCGCTGACAAAACTAACCTGGCCGTTCGTCTCGAAAAGGACCTCCAATCGGTTGTGAACTGGGGCAGGAATTGGCTGGTCAACTTTAATGCCTTAAAAACAAAACTGTTCTGTATTAATCACCACAGAGATCCTTCCCTGCCCTCCATTAGAATGTTTGACGCTCTACTTCTCGAGAGCACCTCTCTGCTGCTGCTCGGTCTCACGTTGACTGCTGACCTGAGATGGAACAAATACATTGAGTCAATTGCTTCGTCCACCCCAAGGAAGGTTGGCTCCCTGTGCCGCGCCAGGAAATTTTTCTACTCATATATGGTCTGGAGCCCCTTCTGTTTGCCTCGGGGTTCTTGATAGGCTCCAGAGGCGGATATGCAATATAATTGGCCCTGATCTGGCATCTCGTCTACAGACGCTAACTCTCAGACGCGCTGTCGCCTCTCTCTGTCTTTTTTACAAATACTTTCATGGTAATTGCTCCGAGGAGCTGCATTCGCTGGTTCCCAGACGTCATGAGTTCAAGCGCCCCACGATGCTGGCATCCCGCTCTCACCATTTCACTGTCGAAACTCCTAAATGTAGCCGTCTCTTCTACTCCAATAGCTTCATATATCACACCTCTCGCTTGTGGAACTCTCTTCCCTATTCCAGTTTCCCTGAGAGCTATAATCTCCGACTATTCAAATGTAATGTCAATCGACATCTCCAGTTGCCTTGATCTATCCACTATCCTTCTCTTCATCCTTGAATAGTTGAAGATTATAGCTATCAGGGAAACAGGAAGAGTGGCGGGAGTTCCACAGGCGAGAAGTGCGAGACATGAAGCTATTGGAGTAGAAGAGACGGCTACATTTAACAGTTTCGACAGTGAAAGGGTGAAAGCGAGATGCCAGCCTAGTAGAATACTTAAATTCATAAAGTTTGGGAACCAGCGAAAGCAACTCCTTGGAGCAGTTACCATGAAATATTTGTAAAAAAAACAGAGGGAGGCGACGGTACATCTATGAGAGAGCGACTGCATGTTTCAACTTGTATAAGTCACATTTCCCTAACCTAAAAACAAATCTGGCTGTACAGCGTTGTGGATATGTCTGTAATTCTGTTCATTTCCCTGAAACTGGAAGCTGTAGTTTGCATACGTAACTGTCCTCATGCTTTTTAAGGGTCGAAAGGTCAGTGAATTTTAGATACTTTTTTCAGAATGTGCAACTTCAATACACTTCGTTGCTTGTCTTGTCCTGGTAATCAACGCGTCAAAACGAATAAAACGCCGCTAGCGGGAAGGCATGAAACTGAAATGTACTTAATATTATCGACATCTTGTTCATCTTAGGAATTTTCCGTTAGTTCAATTAGTTACTAAGAGGAATTAGTCAAACAACTTAGTATAACTTAAATAATTTTTATTAGTAGTTTGTGAAAATACTAACTTGCCTTCGTATGTGTAGATAGATAGATAGATAGATAGATAGATAGATAGATAGATAGATAGATAGATAGATCAGGAAAATACATATAATCAGAGATAGATAGATAGATAGATAGATAGATAGATAGATAGATAGATAGATATGAACAAAATTAGATAGATAGATAGATAGATAGATAGATAGATAGATAGATAGATATGAACAGAATTAGATAGATAGATAGATAGATAGATAGATAGATAGATAGATAGATAGATAGCGAAACAGTGTTTTTATGTTAACTACAAAATTGCTGTTACGTATTGTTTGTTTAAAAATAATGACATACGGACAGTATCTGCTCTGTCAGTAAAAACGAATCCCAGATAAAAATAAACACAATTGCGAGTTTCGCGTTGAACGATCTTCAAGTACATAGTAACATGCCTACTGTGTGGGGTTTTATTTTGAATGACATACAAACATAGAAGTGGTTCTTAACGCTTAATAGGAGGTAGCAAACATGAGAGAAAATGGAAAGACTTTATTCCATAATCCGTCCTGTCAGGAGAATTTTAGAATCAATACCTTCCGTTCCTTGTATGCAAATGATTTCCTGAAGTGTCTTCCTTGCACCTCTAGAGTTTTCTTGCCTTTAGATATCAATTCCTACAAATGCATGTCTTGATTGATCATCCTTGAAACTTCGCCTATTCAAGCCGCGCCAGATGGTTTGCCAATGACTGAATATAAAGTCAGCTTTTTAGCGATGTTATTCGTTATAGATGTAAGACTCACGAAACAGCCGATTAAGCCGAGAGAGACAGACATTTTGTGATTTGTTCAATCACGATTCAAGAAATTTAATTACCAACTCGATTCTCATGAAGACGGACTAGGAAAGCATTGTCATTTAATGTCCCTAGGATTATAGGAAAAAAAAAAGATATAAGGATTTAAAACAACCCGAAATATCCAAGGGTTTTTATATGTGGATATTTTAAACAGAAGAAACTGGCGAAGATATTTTACGAGTGGGAATATCTGCTTTTGCAGATATGTATGAACAAGAGGTAATCGTGTTTAAATTAACGCTGGACTGCTTACGTTTGAACTTAACTGAAATAATGCAGGTACAGTTGAAGAATTAGCTATAAAATATTGAATTTAGTTCATTCAACCGTACACCGTCAGCTGCAATGACTTGGAATTGTGTATAAACTTTGAGAAAAATATATTCCTTGTAATTTGAAAGAATACAAACCATAAAGCAGAATTTGAGTGTTGCAATCTAGAAAAAGCATTTGTGCATTTTTAGCGTATCACTTACTCTTTGAAATTGGCTATTTTACAAGAATATACAGTGGTCTATAAGGTTTTAGCTTCGCTTGATTACTGCAATTTTGTCTTGTGTAATAACGTTCTTTTCTTTTCTTTTTCAGACAATAGCGTGTTATTATCAAGCTACTACTATGAACGAGAGTTGTCATATATTTTGCAATGAAAGTTCGCGGAAGTAAGGAAATTGGTGAATTTCAACGAGAGCAAATAATAAGATGGCATCAGTGTGACAATTCAAATAGAGAAATTGTTAGGTTTTTTCAAAATGATCATCAAATGATTAATAATATTGTCAACAAATGTAATGAAGAAGGTTATTGTCGTGTGGAACAAGGTTCAGGGAAACAAAACATCATGTCTGAGCGAACGAAAAGGGCACTGAATAGAAAAGTCATCAGAAACCGTCGACTTTAGCTGTTTTTTTTTAAATTGTGCGAAGTTTGAATCAACTATTATCAAATCAAGTCTACAAATAAACACCGTAGACAATTCAACATTTGTTCTCGTTCCACCCCTTTCGCAGTTGCGATCAGTCTTTCAACAGAAAAATTCATATCCTAATGTCAATCATTAGATTCTGGTCGCTCAAGACACCTACGCTATCTGATGTTATTGGGTCTTGAAGAATGCGCAAATTAATTGAAACAAGCGCCTCAGTTTCCTTTCTTTCATCATATGGTCAGTTTTAGACCCCATTGGAATGACAGCGTTTAATGGATTTACATTTTTTCGTGTAGAGTAATATGAATCTATTTTTAGTGTGTATGATGAAATTTGTTTGACCTTCAAAAATATTGCGTCATCTGTGATTGCATCAGATTTTCATCACGCCCAGACACTATAGTCTCGACTGTCGATTAGTTGTCCTATGGCCATTGCCTGCGATGGACGTTACTCCAAGGAAGCATACGAAAATTATGAAAAACAAGCCTTACCAGTGAGCAAATCAAAGTACTATCGACTGGCTCGGAAACTCTCCTGATTTAAATCCAATCAAGAATCTGTAGTCAATCTGCAAGGAACGACTTTGTGGAATGGACATACAGAGTACTAACATGTGCACTGTGTCATGTTTCATTGGAAAAATACGAAGAAAAGTAAATAATAATGGAATTATTTGTTTTATTTCAATTCATTTGCATAAATGTGTATATACCTCGCTCTGGTGATTCCAAAACCCTAAACTCACCTTTCCCGCATCGGTAGAGTCATGGGGATTGGGTAATCGTTGCATTTAGTCATGCATATGGGAGAAGGGAAGGTACAACAGTCCCAGTGTTATATTTCCAAGCAGAGCAAACAACATACACAAATATATGTTCCATAAGTTAGACAAATGTATTTGTGACCTGTTCCTCGTTGCATTTTTTTCATAAAAACAGTAATGCATTATAGACAATGCGTAGCAGTCATGTTGTGTATCGACGGCGTAGAAATGTTAGCCATGATTAACTAGTTTAAAAGAGTGGCTTTGATTTCTTTTATCTAGTCCTCACTCATTGCTACAAATCTCAATCTGTAAACCGAAAAATTCGTCCTGTTTTTATATAGCCTTGTCAGATCGAAACTTTCATATGATTGCCATGCATGGCGCCAAACTTAATATCAACTGTATGCAATCGCTTTCTCAGATCAATGGTTAAAATAGCTTCGGGTGAATGAAACTTGTGGGTATTAAGGAAGATCATTTTTCTTCAAACTTCTGGATCTGATGCTACAGAATCACAAAGAAAGGATTATAACAGAAGCCACATCACCTGAGGACTTTCAGCAAAGGCAATTGCTAAAATGGATAGCATATGTAACTCTAAGAGAAAATAATGGCTTTGCACATTGCTTCAAACAAAATTTTAGAAAGGCAGAACATATTAATACGGGAAAGAGCAATGACAGTTACTGGACTTGCGAAATCTATCCTCCGGAAAAATGATTAAAGGGAAAGATTTTATGAGTTCTGAGTTCACACTACAAAACAAGAAAACTTTCTTTTTTCTTTATGTTCGTTTCATCAAAGGTTTGCTCAAGTGCACATATTCGTTGGTCACACGGTCGTGCGGGTAGTATATAAAAGTTATTGGTCCGGAAGAAGAAATCAGAATACCGGTCGAGTCTGTTACTTTTGCTTTAACGTAAATAACCCTGAGAAAGCTATGAATTAAATAGTTGGTCTCTCAAGGCTATACAGCCTTGGTTGGCAATCAGTCTACGGATAAGAACTAGATAAGGAAAAAATATCCTTCAGCGGACAATTTGGGAGATATGTCGGCTCGTAAAAACGCGCTATGATTAAATTCATGTGAGAGAGATAGCGGGAGAAGATAGCGTTTACATTTTTTATTTAAAAGAAAATTAAAATAAATAGAAAAAGGAATTTTTGATTTTTTCTCAACATTTTTTTTAAATAGACAGAGACTTCCATAGAAACAATCGTCTAAAACTACTTAGAGGACAACGGACGAGAGATTTCGTATTCTTTTCAGTTTGCATCGTAGTCGGCAAAATTATATCATGTCATTTTAAATTTGATTAGCATTTAAGATAAATACAAAGAATTATTATTATTGTTGTTGTTATTATTATTATTATCATTAGTATTATTATTATTAGTAGTATTATTATCATTATTATTATTATTATTATTATTATTATTATTATTATTATTATTATTGTTATTATTATTATTATTGCGTTTTGCCTTTTCTTTGTATAGTAAGATTTCCCCGCTCAGAGTTCCAACTAAATACTTCAAGAACAAATATGTTGTTTTTTATCAGAAGATGCAAACAGATGAGGTTTCCTGCAATCAGGAAAAGAAGAAATTTAATTGTGGGTATTGCGTGGAGACAAATCAATGTGCGAATTTCTCATCCTAATGAGTTTTTGCAATTCATACATTTTAGTCTTACCAGGAATTTGATCCACATAATTACTTACTCAGTTGTATATAATTCTTCGATGCCCAATAACATCAGATAACGTTGGTGTCTTGAGCGATCACAATCTAATGATTCTTAACTAGGGTCCCAAGAATTGACTTAGACATGTTTTCAACATAATCTTTCACAGTTATGTCTTGGCGAATTATTTGGATTTCCCTACCAGTTTGAGCACTGAACCAGTATTATTATTATTATTATTATTATTATTATTATTATTATTATTATTATTATTATTATCATTTCCTTTGATTTCTGAGGTGTACACATTTCTTTCCGGGTCCAGATATCTAAAGTCAGAAATAGCATCATGTCACTTTCCACTGACAAAAAAAAAATAAATAAATAAAAAACAAATATTTTAAATAAGCATGTTTGGATTGCAGTTAGGTCTTAATATCATTTTCGACCATATTTCACCATATTTGGTTTGTTTGATTGGTAGTGTTCTTTGCTGGGTTTTTGATTGCAGTGAAGAAGAATGTCATGACTTGTCGATACTCTTCGTTTGTTTTCTTTTTATTAGTCGATTTAGTATTGAGTCACTTAGTCCAAGGTTGGCAATAATCCAGGTTTGATGACCTAGTGTCTCTTCGTCCGTCGAAGAGTTTTTTTCCAGTGACAGATTTTTAGTCCTCAGACTGGTTCCTCTCTGAGGGACGCGGCCCTTGTTGACCCGGGTGACGACCGATCCAGTATGAAATTTTATTTGTACTCATTGAAATTCGTAGAGATTTGCGTTTTTAACCTTGACCACCAAGGGGTAATTATGTTCAAGTTACCAGCCTTAATAATAATAATAATAATAATAATAATAACAACAACAACAATTATGACTAATGCCTTCACGCTGTTTTTTTTTGTTTTTTGTTTTTTTCAGGTATTGACTTTCTCATAAGTATTATCTTCTGATAACCCGACAACCTGTCTACCCAATAACCTTTTCATTCAGGGAATGAATGAATTTAGCAACCAATCGTGATTATTCTGTAATTACTCTTGCAAGAACTTACATTCTATTGTCACACAATCTTCAACTGCTACTCAAACCTCCTTTTTTTTTGGCGGTGGGTAGGTAAAGCCTCGCCACATTACTCCTAAGATGTATGCAAATGTTTATGGCCATTATCTTCTTTGTCATTCATACAATTGCAAGATTGTATTTTCTTATTCAGCAATGCTTGCACCATAGCTCACAATCCTAACTACCCAAGAAGCGATGCCTAAAACCAAACTTCCACCATACAAGCTTCGTTACATACCGATTATACCTGTCTTTTTTTCTATCGTGTATTCGATAGTCTTGTCCACCTGTAGAACTCTCAAGTGTTTATAACGACTATTCTCTACATACTTCATAGATTCCCCATCAGGGAGCACTACCTGTGCTATCCCCCTTTTCCCCCCTCCCCTCTACATTTCCAGTACCGTGAATTTATCAAATCGAAATGACATCCTGATACCCTGTGAGAATATCCTAACGGTTTTTATCAAAAAGTCTAGCTGGTCCTTATCTTTATCATATAACCTGATATCATCCATGAATAACAGGGGACTGATGGACTGTTTTTGATCCCTTGTAAACTTTGTAGCTAAATTTTGTTTTATTAAGAATCAGAATTAATGTCATCATCATGATAAAAACAGCGGGGATATCGATTCACCCTGAAATATTCCACATATTTTTTTTTTTTTTTTGTAATATCTGAATAAGTGATCCTTTTATCGAAATCATCGACAAATAATCAAATATAATGAAATTTTATTTCAAAATCTTATTGAGTTGAGGCCAAATTCTATTTTGTTTTATCTATTCACCCTAAGCAAGGCAATAATGCCACTAAGATGCAAAGGGTTACTGGGCGTGAAAGAGAATGAGAAGACTTGGCTAATTCTAAAAAGGAAACGAGATAAACCTCTACTCCTGTTTAAAGACCGGAGAGGCGTATGAACCTAACCTATATAAATATTTTTGTCTATATTTCTGAAATGAGGTATTGTAATTACTTATACTATTTATATTGTTCAGACTGTTGTCCTCATCATTGTTGCCATATTCACGACGTTTCGGCCGTTGTACTCTCCGGCCGTTTTTAGGTGATTGAAATTTCGAGCTGAACCCTTTATTTTGTCCACCAAGGCAGATCGTTCTAATTGCACGTGCCATGCCTCTTCCGAATGTCCTAGTTATCTCCCTTTAACTTAACTCTTCAAGTTTTTGTTAACCACTGCAGATCTAACGCGCGTTTTTATGGATAAAAGCGTCGTTGGATACACTGAATAAACACAAAGAATTGTGAATTCAGTACTTGGCTACTGCAGAAAAAAAAAACTTTAAAAGTTGAGTTCAAGAGAGATAAATGAGACAACTGGAAAAGTCTTGGCCCATGAAACTAGAACACTCTACCCCGGTGGACGAAATAAATTGTTTCAGTTTGAAATTGAAATCACCTGAAGACGGTCGAAACGTCGTGATATATGGCAACAAAAATGAGGACAACAGGTCGATCAATGTAAATAGTGTAAATAATCAATATTTTTGATAAGAAAATTATCTTTAACTGCTACCCTAGTTTGATGTACTTTATTGTCTTCTCGGCAACCTATTTAACAGAGCGAGATTTCAGTGTAGTAGCCTATAGGTGCTTTCAAAGAAAAGAAAAAAATGATTTAAGGCGAATGTATTAAAAACTACTTCATTGTGCCTTTCAAATTTCTGATGCTGCGAATCTGATATACGCCCACCAAACGTGTACGCGTCTCCCATTAAAACTATGATGAAAATTACAGCTGAGACGGAAATTTACTCTTTCATATTGCTAAATAAATTGGTTTATTCGGTAAAGTTTGGTTTGTGAAATACATACGCTTGTTTATAGTATAAAATTAGCTGTTGTTTTCAATTTGCATACATACAAATACCATGAAAAATGTCTGCTATATTAAAGGGAAGTTGTTACGAAGAGCAAGCCAATATGTCTGCAAGAAGAATGTTTTCAGTAACCATTGAAGCATCCAATTCGGGTGAATATTTACTGTTTTTATTCACTGTATCTTTAAAGTCATATATGTGTAACACGCACCTACACTGGTGTTTAAACACACAAATGCACTCATACACACACACATGCATACATATACACACACACACACACACACATATATATATATATATATATATATATATATATATATATATATATATATATATTAAGTTATAAGGAACTTGGTAAACCGAATTGGTAAATCCAAAGAGGATGAAATCCTGAGAGCTCAATGTTAGGACAGAGCTAATATGTAATGAAAAACAAACCACTTTAATGTACCATTACGATAATTTATTTCACCTAAATCCTTTTTTAAGGATTCAGGATCATCTTCCAACAACGAATTGAGAAAAAAAATGGGATTAGAAATTGGTGGGTAGTGTAATTTTTGTAATTTAATAGAGGGGGTTGAGAGTGGTAGTTAAACAGACAATATAAAGTATAGGGAGGGGTTAATTTTATATCTCTCTTAAGTATGTTTTATATTGGAGTAGGAGGAGTGACAGAAACTTGACCTCTTTAGATGGTTAATAAAACGGAAATGAATTGTAGAAAATGTATACAAGTGAGTCTTACGGTAAAGAGAGAGATAGGGGGGAGGGGGAAAGAGAGATGGAGTTGTTATAATTTTGTTTTAACAAAATTATGTAAAAGATAGTTTACAATGTTTGATAGAAAATTCGATGTCTGAAAAAAATTTTGTTATTAACTTAAATGTTTAATTTTTTAAGTAAATAGTTTCAGGACTAAATATAACTATTATTGTAATAAACATATTTATCTAGGACATAAAGAAATATTTAAAATCTTAATAGTTTATTCACCCGACTAATTGTATTTCCACAATATAAAAAAAAAAAAAAAAAATAATATTTTTTTTATATTGTGGAAATACAATATATATACACATCTACAAAGATTCAAATTTGTGTTAGTAAACGAATTCAAATAGACTATTAAAATATTACTTACGTGAGCAAAGATATATAGATTATAAAGAGGGTTGAAAAGATAGAATTTAAGAGGGGGAGAATAGAAAAAAAAATTTCGGCAATGAACAACGAACAACTTATATATATATATATATATATATATATATATATATATGTGTGTGTGTGTGTGTGTGTGTGTGTGTGTGTGTGTGTATGTGTGTGTGTGTATCATTAATTATTGAAAAATTATAACATAAATATGTTATAAAATCACTACAAAATAGCTAATTTGTTTCAACACTTCTGGTGTCTTATCAACACCATCACATGATAAAACACCAGAAGTGATGAAACAAAATGGCTATTTTTGTAGTGATTTTATAACATATTTATATTATTATTTTCCAATAAATAATTATATTTGCTCTATTCTCTATTGAGCACTCTTTTAAGAATAGTATTTGTTGGTTACTGGAATTTATTCCGTATACACCAATCCTATACTTGGGTATATATATATATATATATATATATATATATATATATATATATATATATATATATATATATATATACATATATATATATGCATGTATAATATGACAGACAAGTACAATTTGCTTAACTTTTCATGTAGATTTTCTAATATTCTTACATTTCTTACTTTGGTGTGAGTAAAAGAGAAATGGAAAAATTGTCTGGAATGTTTCTTGTTCGATGCAATTTCAGCCATTTCTTTTTTTTCTGAATTCTTACAAACAATAAATTCAACAAATTTTTCTTGTTTTTCATATCTAATGAAATATGTTTAAAAGAATGATTGCGGCCCATATACAGTGGCGTAGCTAAGGGGCGAGGAGGTACCGCCCTGTGTGCCAGCACAGGAGGGGGTGACACAATGTCACCCCCAACAAATTTTTTCAACCAGGCTAAGGTGCCGAAAATAGTCTGAAAACAGTGGTGGAGACAGGGTTTCGCAGGCGAGCATATGATACCCGCACACCACCCCAGAAATAATTTATGACCCCCTCAGTTTTGTCCCCCACGTCAGAAATTTTCTAATAAATTGTCGGCAAATTTGTGAGTAGGAAAAATAGCAATGTTTTCAGCTTTCATGTGTTTCAGTTGCTACAATCTTGGTTACTAACAAGAGACATTGTTGTAACATTTTATCGGATGATATGGTGTTTTAACTCTGCATCATTAATAACAACAAAGCGAAATACGAAGCCAAAAGTGCAACAATTTCAGACTTGACTGTGTATCAATTCGCTGAGATACAATTTTCCATTGTGTGAGCGATATATTTTTGAATATATCTACTAGTGTTGGGACGATTAATCAGAATCGGAATCAAGATTCGGAAAAATCGGAACTTTTTGGGGTATCGGAAATGGTACCGGAATCGGAAAAAATTGTGCCTATTTTCCGATTCCAAAAACGATTCTTTTAAATTTTTAACTTAATTTTCCATTATTGGTACTAATGATAAATATTTATTGTTTTTAAATTATCACTAAAACTAAAATCGTAATAACATCAAAATACGATGTAAATTTATTTTACTTGTATAAAGAAAAACAAAAAAATAAACTTTGCATAAATTCTCTAGGTAACCTTTAAAAGAATGCAGTTGATTTACAATGTTCCGAAAAATGCTTAAAAATTAAATAGAAAATTTTTGTCAAGAAAAATACTTTCAAACATCATTGATAATTAAATGGTACCCAGAAAATGATGCAACTTAAAATTGGACACCGGAAAATTAGCAACAGAAAATTACGTCAACCATGAGCCAGTCGAGACTGTCGGATCTGGCTGTGCTGTCCATTGAAAACGAGCTTACAAGACAAACAGATTTTCACGATGTCATTGACCAGTTTGTCACAATGAAAACAAGAAAACATTCATTCTAAGATCATAGTATCGAATGTCATTCTTTTGTGTATTGCCGTGTTTTGTATGAAGTTGTTCTGAAAGGGAACAGTTGCATTTTTAAAATCTTTTGATTTGAACTGATTATTTTGTGGTATTGGATTTTGTCTTGGATCATACATGTAAACAGTAACGTACCGGTCAGCAGAGTAAAGTAGAGGTAGAGCATGTATGAAAATTTAGCTACAGCTAACCATTCAGCATAGGGTGGATCGGGGTCATTGTGGTGACATTTGAGCGGACCGCCCCCGGTGACTTTTACTCTGGTATATATATATATATATATATATATATATATATATATATATATATATATATATATAAATTTGTGTTGGTCTGAGGAGTTAAATTATTTTATTGTTGTAGGCTGATGCTGTTTTCCTTATTTTCAATTATATTTTTGGTATGATTTGTTTTTTGGTTTTAATTTTGCATACATGTTTAGAAAGTTTTGCGCTTTTCTTGTATTTACTGTTTGTAAAGAATCTTTTGTTTACGTAGTTTTTTCGTTTCCCTGGTCCTTCAGTTATTCATATGTATATTTTTCTTCATTATCTGGTGATTTTTACAGTGGCTTCATATATTTCTTTATTTTGTAAGCAATTTACATTTGAGGAACATTGTATTTTTCTTTTTTTGCTCTGCAGTTACACGTCGTTTGATTTGTGCAGCTGTTTTTTTTTTTCTTTTCTTGAGTTTTTTTTTAATACTTGTTTCATATATATATATATATATATATATATATATATATATATATATATATATATATATATATATATATATTATGGACCCTCGTTTATTTTTAGTGTTTACACCCCGTTAGATTTTAAGCAGTATTTATTTTTTTAACCGAGCTCCACACCCGACAAAACCTATTAAAGAAATATTATTATTCCAAAAATAACGTTGGAAGTAATAAAAAAATGTAATATTAAAAAATAATCAATTAATCATATATATATATATATATATATATATATATATATATATATATATATATGCTTGTGCAGATGCGTGCGTGTGCACGTGTAGTTGTGAGTGTGTGTGTGAGTGTATGTATGTGTGCATGCTTGTGCGCACCCGTGCGTGTGCGCATGTACGTTGTGTTATATATCTTTATATAGATCTTCATGCTTTTTACCAATTTTTACGAGGTGCATAATACTAGGCGTGTCGAAAACAACCAGTGATCTAATCTGAGTAAACTCAAGATAGAAAACACTCGGATTTTTAGACTGAAATAAAATGCTGAAAACACACCTTATGTTTTCGGTGCCGCGACTGTTTCCAGTGTGTAAAAAGACAATCGATTCAAATTCTGGGTTAGGCTATTGCATTCACTACGCACTAATGCACTTGGAGAAGGTATGAATCCACCTCTTCTCTTTTAAAGCTATTCCTTTTTATTAGAGCAGCAAATGGGGAACAAGAAAAGATATAAATTTAAAAATCTTTGCTAGAAAATCCGTCAGTTAGTCCTATTACTATCTTTGTCTAACAGACATTATAGAATTCCTGATTTCATAAGTGAACTTACATACATACGATCACAGGATTAATACAGATATAGAATTTCTTCAATTAGCTGACTAAAGTTATATTCACCACCCCGCACTCCGACTAAAGTGTTTCACAAACGAATCTTATTGTAATATTTTTAACCCACTCGTCAGATATTTCCTGTTCCTTATTTTTATACAAAGTTTTAAAAAAATATATATATATATATATCAAAGTGTAGGAGAACGAACAGTAGGATTACAGCGTTCAAAACATTAATTTAAAAATCGTGCTCAATACACAGGTGGGGAATAACGGTGTTACTAAAAAAATTATTCAGAAATACAGTTATCGAAGCAAATATCCCCCACTTCCGTTCTTTGGAAATTTTCATAAAATGTCTTCTAGAATTTACATGTAGAGATGGAAGGGAATCTAATGCATTAAGTAGTCGTGGGTGGAAGAAGGGAAAAAGTAAAAAAGGGAGGTGGGAAAAGAAAGACAGAGGCTATGGTAAGAGGATGAGGATGTCATCTTCAGCTTTAAATTTAGACACCCCAACCTTACCCTGACTTGACCTCTGTGAATGTAACTTAGATATTGATAAAAATTATTAACCCTTACGCCACTTTTCTTTAAACAATTGATCTATTGTTTGTTTGTTTGTTTGTTTGGGTTTTATGGCATATCAACCACTGGTGGTTATTTAATGCCAAATCCAGTTTATATGAATTTTAAATGCCTATTTTGTATGGAATAAAAAACGTATAGCTGGCAACATTATGGTTTCAAAAACGTACAACTGGCAACATTATGGTTTCAAAAACGTACAACTGGCAACATTATGGTTTCAAAAACGTATAGCTGACAACATTATTTTTAACAAAAAACGTATAGCTGACATTATTTTTAAAAAAAAAAACGTATAGCTGGCAACATTGTTTCAAAAACATAGCTGGCATCATTATTTTTCTGAAAACATTATCTGAGGCCTTGCTGTTGGATGTAGTTTATCGCCATACCCAGGACGCGGATGTAGTTTATCGTCATACCCAGGACATACAATTGATCTAGCCGTTATCATAGTAATCTTAATTTCAATAATGAATATGCTTATAAAACGCGTAAATTTCAGGAATAAGTTATTCCAATAAAAATTTCGCTTGAAGATGGAACAGAGCTTAGTACTTTAATTCAATTTAATTCAAATAATTATATTGAAGTTTTCGGCTCTTGTTTTGAAACATGAGAACTCTTATGTAGCGTTGGAATCATATTTTTAAATAAATAATTATATATATATATATAATAGCTCGGAAAAGGCAAAATTTATATGGCATTTTTAAATATATATATAAATTATATATATATATATATATATATATATATATATATATATATATATATATATATATATATATATATGCAATATATTATATATGTTATTGTTTATATATTATTTGCGCGGTACTTATTAGAAAGCGCTCAATATCAGAGACAGAGATAACATATTTGGTTGGATTGATGTGAGTTTGTGACACTGGGTTTCACGCTTTTACAATCGTCATATATATATATATATATATATATATATATATATATATATACAACGAAGTACAGCTGGAATAGCTAATCATGTTTCATGCTCTCGTGATCTAGAACGCAAGGAAGATCACAAGAGCCTGAAACTTGAGTAGCAGTTGCAGCTCTCATTCGTTAAATATTGATATTGTGAAGCATTTTTGCTCTTATTCATATTATTCGGACTATTGTCCTCATATTTTTCTCCATATTTATTACAACGTTTCGGCCTTCTTCAGATGGTTGGAATGTCGAACTGAACTCTCTATTTCGCTCACTGGGGTAGACTGTTCTAGTTCCATGTGCCATGTCTAATGGATGTCAGTTATCAGTTATATCCTGCTAATTTCCCTCTGAAAGTTCTCCACTTGTATTGAACTCATACTCTTTGGGTCCTGTCACTTGATCTAACCATCGCCTTTATCCACTGCGCCATGTGACCTTGAGAATAATAATAAATAATGTGTAAATAATGTACATCTTATCTCAGAAATATAGACAGATCCATTTTTGCTCCATGTAGGCAGGTTAGTCGTTGGACATTTTCGTTTACTACCTAGCTAGGCTCTTTGTTCGGCATTTTCTTCTTGTTCGAAGTTTTTAGATCTTTTGGCATATTGTTTATTGGCGACACCAACTTTCATTTTGTGTGTGTCTTTTCTCTCTCTCTCTCTCTCTCTCTCTCTCTCTCCACACACACACACACATAATTTTAAAGAAAAACAGACCACTTTATGCTTCCATTATAATAATTTATTTCACCAGACCCCATTTAAAGGACGCCGGATCATCAGATAACACTTCCAAAAGATGAAACAAAAAATGAAATGAAAATTGATGGGTAGTGTAAGTTTTTGTAATTTAACAGAGGGTGTAATGAGGAGTAGTTAGAGAGACATGGTAGAGTTTACAGAGGGTTTAATTTAATATCTCTCTCAATCATACTTTGCATTGGGGGAGGAGGAGTGACCAGACCTTGACCTATTTAAACGGTTAACTTAACGGAAGTGATATATTGAAATGGGAGAAATGGAAGGGGAGAAAAGAGAAAACAAAAAGGAAAAAGAAAGAAGGGGGAAGTATATAGAAAGAGGCTGTAAATGGATTTTACATATGAAGGAGAGGGATGGTAAGTTTTAGCAATTTATATAAAAAATAGATTTTAATGTTTGATAGTAATTTAGATTTCTAAAAAAATCCACGAAGAAATTAATTTGATGCTTGCTAGCAATTTAAATATTTAACTTTTTTTACAAATAACTTAGGAATTTAATAGTTAAGTTAAATACTGTATTTATTAACACATTAATAGAGAACACATTAATTTTTTTTTAAAACTATAACAGTTTGTTTATCCGACCAATAGTACTCTTTTAATATTGTAAAAGACAGTTACGGTAACATTTTTATCAGTTTGAATCTAATTTATGAATGTAATTTGTAATTATTTTTAGATGGGTAATCATTCTTACTTAAAGTTTAGGTTTCAAATTAAGATGGAGTAACATTTGAAGGTAATATTAAATATTTCGTTTTTTTTTCTTATATATACCACATATACACTTAATTATGCAAATCCTACACATACATACGTTCATTTACATGTCTAATTACACACATAGGCACACACACATGTATCGATATATACAGGTACCTATACATATTTATACATAAATACATACGCATACATTTACAAATAATTATATATATTTATATTTAAATTTATTTAATTTTTTCTTTAATTTCACAGTTAATGTTTAACGTTAGGTGATGACTTCAGTGTTTAAATATCCAAACAAATATTTCTAATTTTAATATTTTACTATCGGTAAAGATTGATATATTTAAATTATCAATTTAAAATGAAAATACCTCCAGATGAAAAATATTTAATCTCACAATACTAATTAGAGAATATTAAAAGGGAAAGGGAGATTAAATATTAATAAAAATATTAAAACTTCAATAAAATAACTTTATCTCCTTCCATTGGAATACTTTCTATATATATATATATATATATATATATATATATATATATATATATATATATAAGCATACAAAAAACAGATCTGTACTCATAAATATCCACACATGCATATGTATTTTACATATATTCACACATATTACAAATATTAACTCTCAAATATTTACATCTATATACGTATACACATATACATTTACAGACCACATGCAACCATATATACATGACACCATATATATATATATATATATATATATATATATATATATATATATATATATATATATATATAAACAGATTTCTAGTACTGCCAAATCTAATCAAACATTTGAGGAATAAAAAATATGGATCATATTAAACATAAGATGCAATAGCATCCACGTTTAAAATGTAAGGTACCTTTCAACCGACACATTTTCAAACACAATCGTCGGTAATCTAAAACGTAGTACTAACAAGAAAATTTTTTATTAATACCGTAATAAAACAGGATGGTGAGGGGAAAAAAATTGTTTTACCTCAAATCATGTAACCGTTTCCCCGAATAAGGCCAACTTAAACTTCATCTCCCGTTGTACGCAAAGGGCCGGCCTACGTATGTTGATGATAACAGACCCCAAGATGTCGAGGTGGAGTCTGTTCCTAGCCCTGTGCAATACCGAAAAAAAATGGGGAGAATACTCAGTCCTACAAACATCGGAATTTAATAGATGTTCACCGATAGCAGAGGCATGAGTCTGCGAACACCCGGATGTCACAAGCTCATGCCTGCGCACACAGCCCGGGACATGTTGTGCGATTCTAACCTCAAGCCTCTGGATAGTTTTGCCCACATAGTCGAGCCCGTATCGACATTTAAATTGATAAATAACTAAATTATTATGGTAGGTAGGCAAAACATCCTTACGGCAAGGGGGGGAAAGCCCTCCTAGTAGTAAATATGTTCCTGACTGTAACCGGCATTATAACACCGTTTAATGGATGAAGTGATCTTATCGGCGTATGTCTGACTCTCAGGACCAATCCAAGGGAGCCTGACATATATAGGACATTTGGAAGGCCCGTATTTCTTAATTTCATTGAACTTCCTGATCTTACGTTAAATGACAGTTTTAATAACTAATTCGGGGTAACCGTTCTAAAGAAACAATTCCTTAATTGTCTTCAATGCCCTATGGGTAAGACAACTTATAAGGTTAACCTTTCTGGCTCTGGGAGCAAAGGAATCCCCGGCCAAATAAAGTCCTGTAAAAGCGGGCTTCCGGTAGACGCTCGTTAAGAAACCCGAGGGAGTTGTCTCCACAAGGACATCAAGAAAAGGTAAGCAATTGTTCTCTTCAACCTCCATTGTAAATTTAAGTGCAGGATGGAAATTATTTAATGATGAAGAGAACACTTCCGCTATTGCACTATTAGAAAATTATGCGAACGTATCATCGACATAGCGGAAGTAACAATACGGTTTGTTAACCCTCTCAAATAGTCGCCTTTCATGAAAACCAACAAAAACGTTGGCCATCACAGGACCCAAGGGACTACCCATCGCCACCCCGTCGATTTGCTGATACATACAATTGTCAAAACTGAAGGAGACAGACTTGATCGCCATCCCCAAACAATTCAATAAACACACTCTCAGGAAACAACGGAGATTTACCAGGGCCACGATACAAGAAGTCCGCACAAATGTCAATAGTTTCATCAATTGGAACATTCGTGAACAAACTACTTATATCAAACGACACAAAATACTCAGTGTCGCTGTTTGGATTTAAATTTTGTATATAATCAACAAACTTAAACGAGTCAGTCACACAATACTCAGAATAGAATTCTAAAACCGGATCAAGAACATCCAATAACCACTTGGCGAGATTATGTTGGGCGGAACCCAACATAGATAAAATTGGCCTAAGTGGAACGCCCTCTTTGTGAATTTTTGGTAACCCATACATCCTAGGACGTTGGGAACCAACAGGACGAATAATATTATAAATTTCTTTCGATAGAAAATTACTTTTATAAAATTCCAGTAATTTTTGGGGGGGAATCTAGTTTCGGTTCTTGGGGTATCATCATGACTAATATCACCCAATTTCCTGAATTTACTACTATCCTCAAGAATAGTTTAATATAACGACTCCGGCACCTTTGTCGGGCTTGGTAATACAGATGTCTGGGTTGGTTTTTAATGACCTAACTGTCTGAAAATGACTCCTCTGCCACACAAACCCAGAGGAGTTAACATTTGAGTCTACAAAGCCATATGCCAAGTCCTTTAACCGGGCTTTAAGGCGAAGCAAATGGTCTTCAGGATTAGGATGTTGCTTTAATAATTGAGAAAGCATTTAATTGAATATATATATATATATATATATATATATATATATATATATATATATATATATATATATATATACAAAGTATATATACGTATATATATAAAAATACCTGGCTAAACTTACGCATGCACCCATAGACACACACATACATATACATACACACATATGCATATATATATATATATATATATATATATATATATACATGCGCCTACAGTATAAACATACACATATATGCATATATACATCCTTATCCAAAATGACCATACATACATACATACATAAAATCACATATCAATGTCCAAGTTCATCTACACATTTGTATGCATACGATTATGCATCCGCATCCATGTGTTCATACAATGATTTCAAAACCAAAAATAATATTTTCCTTTCTATATAGTTATCTCTAAATATATTTAGTTAGATTGAGGTAGTTTTTATGACTACATTTAAAAATTAACTCGTTATGTTTGTTCAGTAATATGTCCGGATTTTTATGCCTTATCATTAGAATCTTCTCTTTTATACACAAGTCACATCGCTCTCTGAAATTTGTTGGAGTTCTATCCCTCGAGACGATTTTCCATTTTACTTGTGGGGTTAAGTTGCTCTCCAACAAATCCCAATAATGTTTTCACAGTGGTTGTTTTAAGTTTATTGGTGAAGGACTGGCGATGGTTATAAAAACATTGCTTCCAATTTCCCGCCGATATTCCTATATATATATCTTTTTCTGTTTAATATCTTCCTTGGGGAAAATTGTAGCTTCGTATATTAGTTTTTCTGCCATGCATATTCCCTCTACTGGACAAATGGATCCTTCCCTGCAATTACATGTAGATGTTTTCTTTTGGTTTGCATTAAGATTTTTTTGTAGCTGATTATTATGAAATTCTCTTATAATTCTGCTATTGTGACAGCTAACAATTTTTTCTACATTGCTCATGCGGGAATAACTAATTTTTAAATTCATTTTGTTGAACATCATTTTCAATAGTTCATTTTTTCTAAAATGTTTGTCTATTAGTTTAAGGAAGTATTTCCCTATATTAATATACGAAAGTCAACAGAAAGGCAGGTTAAACCATATAATCTTCCTTTTCCTATTTTTGGACTTAGAGGATGTGTTATTAATTGATTTATCTATATAATTTAGTGTTTGTTTAAATTTACTTTTTAATAGTTCTTGATTGTATGTCGATTTATTTTGGTTAAAAATATTTTTATTAGAAGAAAGTTTGTTATTCTTGTATTTACTGTATTTGGAATTTGTTTTATAATTGTTTTCGGATGGTTTGATTTGATATTTATGTATAAGGGCGATTGGTTTTCCTTTTGGAAAGGTTTATAAGGGTTATTGTCGAGATCAAATGTTACGTCTAGAAAATTTACTATTTTTAGGTTGGATGATATTTCGATTCTAAATCCGAGAAATTTGAAGGCCTTAATTATATTCTTCTGTAGTTGGGATGTTAGAAGACCATTGGTATTAGGTATAACAATGAGTCCATCATCCCTGTAAAGCCCTACATTTTGGGGGTTAAGGAATCTGCTCAGAATATTTAAAATTGATATACATATTAAATCTGCTAAATTTTTAAAAATCGCATAATCAAATGATCCCATTGGGGCATCGAAATTGTCTGTGTTTGTTTAGTTGTGTCATTAAGTCTTAGTATAGACTGTCTAGAGTCCATTATGATTTTTATTTCTTCGTCACTAATTTTAGTATAATTTTTAGCAAAATTTAAGTCATTTTCTAATAAATCTTTAGAAATGAGGGGTAGAAGTCGATAATATCTAATTGGATATAGTGGCTTTATTTTTAGATTTTCTGTTTTGGAACAAGTTAACGGCGTCAGATGAATCTTTCCAAAGGTTTAAGGGATAATTTTCAAATAAAAATGTGTTTATTCTTTTTAGAATATTTTTATAAATTATTCCTAACTCTGATTTGGAGGGATTTATTGGTCTGGAATGTATATTATTTTGAAAGTTAGGTTTATGGTCTTTAAATAGTAGGTAGGCGTCTTTCAAGGGAGTTGTACCCATTTTATCAGCAATATTATATTTAAATGCGAATTTAGCAGTTTCTCTGTGTATGGAGTATAGGTGCCTGGAGTTATTATCTTTTTTTATAAGAGTTAGAGACTTTATTCAGAATCTGATAACTGTATTCCGATAGATTAATCTTGTAGATATTTTTGGATTTATCAACTCTGATCCATAGTTTTTTTGTTTTTTTTTGTTTTTGTTTTTTTGAGTATTTGATATTTGTAATGTCCTTTTTAAGTTTGGAATGAGTTATATTTCTTTCTAAAAGATATTTTCTTGATTAAATTAATTAAGTCCTTTTCAAAGGGTTCAAATAATTTTTTGCTGGGTGGATTGTTTTGGGATTTCAAGTGAAAAGCGTTATTAAGATTTGTAGGTTTGTTTTAGGAATTAAAATGGAAGTAAATTTTCCACCTCATTCTTTTGATGAGGTCAATAATTTATATATATATATATATATATATGTATATATATATATATATATATATATATATATATATATAATGTATTCAATTGTGATTCAGATTTCTAACTATTCGTTTGATTTTTACATCTCCCACATGCATATATAAATAGAATTAAATATTATATAAATTAGTTTATCACATGGCTAAATCAGAGGAAATGAATAAATTGCGCTATGACCTCAAATGAAAATCATAATTTGAAGATCTGCGGATTTTTATGTTAGCTCGAAAGACCAAATAAATAGCTGAAATTGCGAATTGTTCATTCTCGGGCTAAGCGAGAGAATGAATATCGAAATCTTTCAAAATTCTTTTTCAACATCAACTTATATATATATATATATATATATATATATATATATATATATATATATATATATATATATATATATAGTAAAGGTAATAAATCCGTTTGTTTGTAATTCAAGTGAATCCTAGTAATATAAAATATTAAAATTGAACCAGAAAAAGAGTTGAATGCATATTTTATAACAAAACCAATAAAAATGATTTTTTTATTTTTAAATATATTTTTATTCTTTAATATATTTTATTTTATTTATATTTTTTTAATTATATTCTTACTTAAGTTTAATACAAATTATCTAAATATTGCTTATTCTTATTTTTATTTTTTAAATGCACCTTATTTTTAAGTAGAATTTTGTTTTGGAAGAGTATTTTTAAGTAGAAACCTAAACTTATATCTAAATTTTTTTTATAAAACTCTTTTTCGATCCTCTTTTAGTTTCAAATTAACGCTTCATATAAACACAACTTAATGTCATAAGGTTAATATCCGGGTTTAATTTTATGAAACCTCTTCTCTTTTGGGTCAATAGCTTCCACCCTCCCCAGACCGCCGTCTCTTGCATTTTGTCTGACTGTAATATTGAAATGGA
Source organism: Acanthosepion lycidas (assembly GCA_963932145.1). NCBI lineage: Eukaryota > Metazoa > Mollusca > Cephalopoda > Sepiida > Sepiidae > Acanthosepion > Acanthosepion lycidas. The sequence goes on from OZ010577.1 coordinate 133,881,070, forward strand.
TAAATTCTGTATTAATTTTTCGACGTCTGACATAGTTAAATTTCTAATTCCAAAACGAACTCAGTCTGTACATCGGGGTTGAATAAGACTTTCGAAGTTTTCGCCGGTTTGAAATAGATCTATCCTCCATATGAGTGAATTATGGATTTTGTTCTCTTAATATTATTTATTGGCTTTGTTATAATAAATACATTGAGCTCTTTTTGGGGATCAGTTTTAATACTTTATATAACTAGGATCCACTTGAATTATATACCAACGGATTTATTACCTTTACCACACACACACACACACACACATATATATATATATATATATATATATATATATATATATATGAGTTGATTTTTAAAAAGAATTTTGAAAGGATTTTGGTAGTTGATAGAGAACTTCAACATTGTTCATACACACACACACACTCGCATACATACATATATATATATATATATATATATATATATATATATATATATATATATATATATATATTAAAAAAATGGATACTGAAATCAAGACACGCGGTGTCAGCTTGCCTTTTCCATGCTTTAACGCAATCTGGAGGACATCGTTGAAGCATAGAACAGACTGTCGCCGCTTTGTGTTGATTTCAGTGTCGATATTTACATACGAGATCTCACATACTGAATACCTTTTTCCCATAAATTTAGCACACCTTAAAACTATATTTTTATCACATATATGTGTGTGTGTCTGTGTGTGTGTTATTGATATCTGATATGAAACCATTGATTTATTTATTATAACTTATTTTATTAAATTTAGCGGGAAAAGATTAGATCGGCGAAAAGAAAACACCCCAGAAATTAATCAATACGATTAAGAAATTATATGTAATAATGTAAATTTCTTCAGCTCAGAATGTTCAAAAAGCTTATAATAATCTCCAGTAATTTAAGAATCGAAGCCTGAAAATGCTCCGATAAAAACAAGAAAATAATAATTGTTATTTAATTTGTATAATAATGGAAATAATTGCTCTTAATGAAGACATTGATTTCTCGTTCATTTCGTTCTGCATTCATTTCTCGGCGCTATAAATCTTCTTCAGTATAGAGAGAAAACAGGTAGTTGTAAAGTAAGAGAGAAATAAAGGAGAAAATTTCTCAACAAATAAATTCCAACATTCATCAAAGGAAAATGTGTGCGCAAAATTAATTCCTCTGGACGTAAGAATGCAAGTAATCGAAAGAAAAATAAAAGCAAGTAAAACTTTGAACTGGTAACCTTAGATTGAATACAGTAGATATTGCCAGCCTTTTTAATAGCTTTCTGTGTTAGATGAACGAAAAAGAAAAACTGTGAATATCATAGCATCCATTCTATTTTGACTTCAAAGCTCAAAATGCAATATTCTTGACGCTACCTCTCATCTCGAAGACCAACATTCAAAGAAAGAGACTCGCTATAAAAACATGTCAAACGGGGCTTACGGCCATATTGCGTTGAACTCCGCTTTCCGTACGATCATCGAAGTTAACCAACTCCTCTTTAGTACGTAGATGGGTGAGCACCTGTCAATAGCAGATGCTGTAATCCGGGATGTGCAGGTGGTGTAATGGATAATGGCGCGTAACTGGAAACTGGGGAGCCGTTTTCCAATTCCAGTCGAATTCGTTATAAAAATCTACTTGGGAAATGTAGAAATCCACGCCTCCCCCAAGCTATGGATTAATTAGTAGAACTTTCACCATGGAAAATGTTTTTTATTACAAAATAATTCTTAGAATCTAAAATATTTTTTTTGTTTTAACCTGTTTATAAACCGTAAAAAATAAACAGACTCGATGTAAAATCTCCAGCATGTAAATTTGCATTTAATCAAAGTGGCTTCATTAACTAAAATAATGAATATGTTTCCTCATATCGATTGGACTCTTTCTTGTATATAAAAAGTGAAATTTTGATTGTCTGATGCTTTGAAAATTGACAACTAAAACTTGCACATGGGTGTTAAAAAAAGAACTGAAGATTCCTATCAAAATAGTTTTTTTTTTCCTAAACGACAAACTATTAATTCTTATTCTTCCATGGTCCGTGTCCCTTCTGGAGGTTGATGATCATCGCTCTCCACAACTTCTTCTTGGCTTTTTTCCTATCTCTACGAAACCCTACTCAGCCAGCCATTCAAACAGGCTCATTAGTTAGGTTAAGCGTTGCTTTCTCTCTTGCCTTCAATTTATACTGTGAGTATCAAATTTTCCAAGCTTTCTTGCCACATTATGTGCTCCGAAAATTTCAACTGTCTCTTCAAATTTCACAGTTGTTCAGGTCGATCTTTTCTAAAAATATTACGGTACAATCCCAAATCAAAACAGAAAGACTGTAAGGCGCCATTATTTTAGGTGAAGAGAATCAGCTTCCCTAAAACGATGTAGTTGAACTCTTGACGTTTTTAGGGGTGTTTGAAACCTAACCTGTGTAAATATTAAAGTTATGGGACACAGTTCTTTATCGTTATTTACTAAGCGAAAATTTGTCTGACAAGAAGATGGCGCGCTATCGTTTATTTATTAAATCTGCTTGCTGTGACACAAGGACACATTATCAGGGTGCCTAAACTTAATTACTGATAATTAGGCCTTACTTTTAATACAAAACGCAAACTTCAGATTCAGTACATTTTAATACCAATGTCCTTTTTCTATATTATACTTGAAATGAGTTCTTGGGAAATGTAATGGAATGCTTGCCCATTGCCTTCTTTTTGGTTTAAAATTCGGAGTCTTGCTTCTTCAAGGCTTTCTACCACCAAAGGCTAAAATATCCAGTCTGCTCTACAATTTCACGCATAGGAGACGTTGAAGTAGAATAAATGCTTACTCTAAGGATAATTGGGAAAAGTAAAAGCAACAATATTCACGTATATTCCATATTCCATGTCTATGATTGCTACGCTAAGCCCGATTGATGTTAGGCTATTCTGTATTCCGAAACACGCACCCAGGTGTTCCTATTAGAAGCGCCTGCTAAGAATATTAAATTTAATTTTGCATACGTAAAATAATTGTTTACTTGCTTCTAGACTTCTGAAATTAACGTTGGCTTGGAAGGATTGTAGATTCGATGAATCTTTCATGAAGAGTCAATCTTCTTCTCGCTAAAATGTTATGTGTGTTCCACTCATTGGATCTGGCGTTCTTGTCATGTGGTTTTTCGTGTGTGAGTGTGTGTGCGCATGTATACTCTAAATTCAGCTAGATTAACTTCCTGTTTATGTCGGCGCATCTTTTGATACTCGAATCTGCATTACGTGGTTATGGTTTCCCCTTTCTTTTCCAAACCTATTAGAAACCAAGCTCTTTTGACGTTCTGGTGTGACACCGAGTACAAAGTTGAATTTTGTTCCTTTTGTGACAACTCACTGGTTGATATCTACTTCTTCTTCAAATCTTATTTAGCAGGCACGATTGGGTTACAATGCAACGAACAGTTGTGCAAAATCTATGAAATGTTGGAATCTTTTTTTCTCAATCAGTCACCATAGAATATCGGTGTCAACGTGACAAAGTCAGGGAGAAAATATATTGCAGTCGCTTACGCTTATATATTCAAATGCATAATAAATCCTTCTTATTATTAGTTTATGTTTTATTCGTTAATTGAAGTCTATTCTATGAAGAAATCATTTGGAATGGCAGATTATTTCATTCACCTCAAAGACAGGGCTGTAGCTTTTCGTAAAAGAATAAAACTTATGACCACTGAATTTTTTGTACGATTCGATTAGAAAATTATCACTGTCAGAGCATTTCTTTTTTCAGAAAAGCTGTTTATAATGTTTCGATGAAGAATTAATAATTATAGGGAAATCATTTTATAAACAAATAATTATATATATATATATATATATATATATATATATATATATATATATATATATATATATGAAGAAATATAGTCTTAAGGTGTGCTATATTTATGGGATAAAGTGCTCAATATCAGAGATAGAGCATGTGTAAATATAAGTGTGGAGTTCTATGTTCACTTTTATATATATATATATATATATATATATATATATATATATATATATATATATATATATATATATATATATATATTCAATCTATAACATTTAATTCAGTTCTATTATTCTGTTATTCTATAACATTTAATTAAGTCGAATTTCGACAGATTCGTTTTATACATGTTCTTATTTTGGTAACGATGCAAGAGATGTCTTCCGTTGCTTTCCCCACAGTTTGGAATTCAGGGTTACCGTCACTCCCCTACTCTGGGTGAGGAAGAGAAGAAATGGATGAATATCTTTCTGAAATGAATGCACTGTACCTAAATGGAATTTGAACTTGGCTCGACGAATCAGTTTTCTACGCCTCTTTACTGCTACCATTTTACTACATCAAGATACATTTCTCTACGGTTATATTACGAAATACTACTGTCTTCAGGAATATTCTGCGCACTTATTACAATTGTCTTGTGTCAGATCACATTAAACGTCGAAATTAATTACAAGTTTCTAATGAGGATAGCGCTTTTTTCTGTATTTTTATTGAAAGATGAGAAGATATTTTAGTTGGCAAATGGCTGCCGCAACCTGTTGTTTTTTTGATTAGTCGATTCGAAATGGAGTTCGGGATTCAGACTTGATTGCAAGTAGCAAATCGGACAACATTTGAATATACAGCGTGTCTTAATATTGAAATAGTATTAGTTTCACTTCTATTAAAAAAATTAACGAATTTCAATATTTAGTCATGGTCGGCTTTCAGACATCGCCCACAACCTGATTCAAACACACACACGGCAGGCTCTATGGGAAATACGCCCTACAGTTAAGCGACAAAGAAATATACAGTATACAATGGATAAACTGTCGTTTAAATTACGCAATTAACACTAACATTTCATTTTAACAGATATATTTTCCAAAATCACACAAAACTATCTTGAAATACTAAAGACTACACTTTACTCAATAAAAGCCTCTTTGGCTTCAACGACGGCCTCCAGACGACTTCGGAATCTCCTGTAACTTTTCTGTTCTTGTTTAAGTTGGTGAATGCTCTTATAATCCTTGTCTTCAGTTCATCTTTGGTGTTACAAGCAGTTGTGTTTGTATCTCGATCAATTGCGCCTCCCACATGATAATCGAGGGGGTTGCAGTCTAGGGAGTTAAGTGGCCATATGTAAGGGGTGATGCAGTCGCAGAAATAGTCTGAAAGCCATACTAGATTCTCCTGCTTGTGTTGTATTGAGCAAAGTCCTGTTGCTAGACATAGTTTCTTCCAGCAGCCACTATCTTGACCCAGGGCAGGACTACCTCCTCAATACACTTGATGTAGACCTCCGTGTTGAGTATGAGGACCTCACCAACAAATCCAGAAGTTATTTTCTCATCAGAACGATAAGTGGGAGTTTTTCGAGATACTGTACCTTTGTAATCTCAGTACTGTCCTCATATTGATACCCAAACGATCTGAAATGTTCGTATTGGAGCTTCCGGTGATAATATCAAGCAATGCAGCATGCCGTTTCCAAATGTCTGGTGGAGTGAATTGCGTGATGGTGTTCTTTTTCTCACAGATGATACCTAACTGACCCTACTATACTGTTCAGTCGACAAAATCAAAAACATACAACGCGCATGTGACAAAAAGAGCCATTTACCCATCACATCCGGGGTATATGAAGTTCGTTTATTTTGACACAGGACTAAAGTAATAGAACACTCTTGAGAATTGAATCCACTCCGCAAAGAAAATAGTCTGCGAGATAAATTAAGTAAACTCCATGTTACTTCTTTGTATTAGAAACTTGTAATTAATTTCGACGTTTAATGAGATCTGACACAAGACAATTGTAATAAGTGCGCAGAATATTCCTGAAGACAGTAGTATTTCGTAATATAACCGTAGAGAAATGTATCTTGATGTAGTAAAATGGTAGCAGTAAAGAGGCGTAGAAAACTGATTCGTCGAGCCAAGTTCAAATTCCATTTAGGTACAGTGCATTCATTTCAGAAAGATATTCATCCATTTCTTCTCTTCCTCACCCAGAGTAGGGGAGTGACGGTAACCCTGAATTCCAAACTGTGGGGAAAGCAACGGAAGACATCTCTTGCATCATTACCAAAATAAGAACATGAAGAAAAAGAATCTGTCGAAAGTAATGATCGCCTACGACTTGAAAGGGGGTATAGCATTAACAAAACAGAATATAAATGACAGCACTAAGTTCTTTTTTATGTGTTTAGATGCCGATTTTCCAGTTTTTATAGCAAATATCGGTGTCGTGCTGATGTTATTTCTGTCTCATGCAATGGAGACTTTCCTGTTGTCAGACCAAAACATTTTAATGTGGAAAATATATTTTTTTTAGTGCGAGTGCTGAAATCTATCTAAATAATTCTGTTTTATCAGCATCTTGTGTGTTATTGTTTGTTTTTATTTTGTTCTTTTGTTGTTTTTTGGGGGTTTTTTGTTTTGTTTTTTTGTTTTGTTTTGTTTTGTTTCTTTTTGTTACTCTTTTTTTGGCTTCTTTTTGTTACTCCTTTTTTTACTTTTTGGGAGGTTTATTAAATATCGGCGCCCGCATAGTTGTGAATTCTCATCCAGATTTCGAAATGCAAACATTTGATAGCAACATGAAAACCTGCTTAACACAGAGTTCCATTTTATGGTCATTACTTTTATGTCTAATTAAAAATAAAGAGACGAAGGTTACCAGCTCTGAATTCTATACTTTTTTATGCCTGCAACGATACCTCTTTGGCGAAAGTACCATAGAGATCTATATTCACAGGCACTTGAAAAAGATTGAAAAGCACATTGAAATTGTATTTTACAGTGTGTTATTCGAATGTTTCTAGATAATGCTAAACAGCATCTCCCTGTTAAGGAATCTGATCAGTTAAAGCTTAATTAACACTGATAAGAAAAAAAACAATGGAATCCTATTTATTTGGGTTCCTCAGCTGAGAAAGTAAGAGAGGGAAGAAGAGATGGACGAAGTTCCCACAGTGTTCACACAGGGATGAATTTAAAACCCATATATTTGTAAAACCACAATAACTTATGAAAAACCCTGAAAAATATCCTTTTTCAGTATACCACATTTTTTTCAGTGTTGTTTTGTGTAGAGTTTTAATAGAGGATGGAAAGTGTTACACTGAAATCCGAAAAAGCATTGGGATAACGAAAGATGCTTTCCAAAAGCTAAGCAAAGTATTAAGAAACAGAAAAATACCGTTAGAAACAAAGAAAAGAGTACTGAACTCTTATGTAATATCAGTCCTTCTATATCACAGATGGAAAAGAGACTTGAAGCAACAGACATGTTGTTTTACAAAAGGATCTTAGCATACCATGAACAGAACAAATGAATAACGACGCAGTTCTAAAAACAATGCAGGCAAAATGGAATTTATATTTAACTTCAGAAACAGACAGTTGACATATCTGGAGCGGATAATGAGGAAAAAGGGCTTGGAAAATATAATACTCACCGGATACATTGAAGGCAAGGAGGGCAAAAGAAAACAGCGCATCACCTACGTGGTGAGCTTGAGTGAATGCATGGCGGAGTAGAATTTGGAATTGAGAGCAAAACGAAAAAAATAAGGAGAACTACAAAGAAGAGGAAATTGTAAAATGCTTTGATGACGAACGTCTTGGAGGGGGACACACACAGTATATATGGTAGAGAGAGAATGTTTTCTGTTCTTAACGAAGAAATGAGTAATCATACTTTGTTGCGCCACCAAACGTATAAGACAAGATTGCATTCATTGTTCACAAATTCAGATAACTATTTTTATTCGTTTGAAGTTTGTTTGTTTTTTCTATAACCGGGTCGCTACAAGTGACTCTCAAAGACACTGAAGCAGCTGAAAATAACAAAAGCTCTTGAGTCCGTACACAGCATAATTTCGATTTTGCTAAGCTAATAAGATTGTAACGCAAGAAATATGATTTTATGTAACCGATGAAAGAGTGGAAAGGACGCGCTTCAGAATTGCAGGCAAATATTGAACACATATTAGGAATCAGATTTAGATATTTAATTTATTGGCAAAGTTTTAATTTATCCATACCGATAAAAAAAAATAACAATACTTCAGCAATTTTACGCTTCTGTTGCTTATATTTTCTGCAAAATAAATCCAGGATTTTATCTAACGCTATTTTCCCATTTACGTAAGAAATATTTTTTTTAAATCAGTTAAAATTACACACACACATATATATATATATATATATATATATATATATATATATATATATATATATACATATATATATATATATATATCATGAAATCACAAGTCATAAAGACCGAGGGTTATTTGTGTAGTTCTCTTGTTCAAACAGTTTATCCCGACAGATTATGCACTCTTTACCGAAAATTATAACAAAGGTTTCTTAATTCTCTAGAAAATGTATAAGTGCAAATATAATTGAGAAGGCGTCTACAACGGGGATTGTGTACCAACCTAGCAGACGCGTATATTCGGAAAGGAATAGCTGGTTATTATATATAGATAGATATATAGAGAGAGAGAGAAAGAGAGAGAGGGAAAGAGAGAGGGAGAGAGGAACAGGGAGAGATATGGAAAAGTTTATAGTTATTCCAACGAGAGAAATATGTACATTTTAAAAAAAAAGAGAGAAACCGCACATATAAAATGGTTATAATGGGAATTTGTTTCAGTATATATATTATATTTTATGCTTTATACTTCTGCTACACGAGTTTTCGGTCTCGTGACGTTCTTCAGGCAAATAAAAAGAATACATTTTGTAAGAGAAATAAATTTTCCTTATGTTTTTTAATGACTCATTGTTAGTTTTCTGTATTTGTCAGAGAGCCTTCAACTACTCTCTGAACTGTTGACAAAAGTGAATTTCAGGCTAATGTTAATAAACCGTTAGGTTTGGTATGAGAGCTGGGGATGATAGATGTGTTGATGAGAGATATCATCCCATCCCTGTTAGTCTGCATATGTAAATTCCCTCCCCATATATACATACTGTCTGATAATAAGTAATCGGCATACACATATATGCATATGTATATAAACATACACATATACATACATACCCCCACACTTACACATTCTTCCTGTGTTCGTGTGTGTCCTCGTAAGTAGTCTATCTGTTTTTGCCGGTGTATGTATATATTTTATTGTTCTCCATGGAAACCTGTTGGCTCTTGCTTACGTGTATGTATGTGTCCGGTCCGACCAGTGTATCTGGCCATCATGTGTGCATGCTGTCTGTCCATGTGTGGGTGGGTAGGATCTGTTCAGTGTTGGTTTAAATTTGTCTATGAAGCTTTTTTCTTGAATTTATAGTAAAGAGTAGCTATCTTTTTGGAATATTGGCATAATTTTAAAATTGCCTTGATTGCATTTTTAGATTGTTGAGATACAAAGAGTTTTCTGTTGTCGGGTAATTTGATGTTGCTTTTGTGAAGGGCAATTTTGTTGTTAAGTGCCTGACTCTATGTGTGTGTGTATTTGTGTGTGTTATAAAAATATAGTTTTAAGGTATGTATGAATTAAAGTGCTCAGTATCAGGAACAGAGCGTATGAAAATATAAAATTGAACACTGAAGTCAGCACCGAGTCATTAACAGGATTTCTCATTTGGATTTTTACACGTGCATAATTTTTTTTTTTTTGCACTGACAACCATGTAAAACAAAAATGGAGTGTAAATGTAAGGTTTGACATACTTTTGCACATCTTAGTTCTTAATCAATACTTTTTAAGCTCGATAAAAATTTTGAAACAGATTGTAATTCATTTAATAAAGGTTTTTCTTGATGTATATACAGTTTAATTTTTAAAAACATTGATTATCGGGGAGAAGAGATATTTATTAAAACATTATCTTAAGGGTACAGTTATATTTACAGTTATTTTTTTAGGAATATATACATACATACATATATATATATATATATATATATATATATATATATATATATATATATATGAAAGTGTACTCGAAACAAAAGAAATACAAAGTATTTGAGAAACCATTTAGAAAACAATGTATGTCGCTGTTTAGTTCTTGACGTCATACTTTAAGCATAACAATTGAATACCTTATTACTAAATAAGTAGTCCAGGCTGCTTAACGAATTACTATATAAAGTCATATTGTTCTTTATTAAAAATTCGATGAATCTTTTACTTCAACGATTAAATGTTGTATATGCCTAATGGTTTTTGAAGCTACTGTATGTTGAAGAGTAATTGCTACGTAAGAGACTTTTCTTATTTGCGCTAATGCTGGACGCGAAGAAGAAAAAGTACGTGTAAATGAGAATCATAAATAAAGCAAACCAGACGTAGAGGTGAGCAAAGAAATGTACATATGCACACAAATGCTTCACTTTTTCTTTTTTCTCACTTTCTATTTCTCTTTTCAAATTCAACAGGCAATAAAAGAGAGAGAAATAGAGTGGGAGAGTTTGGGGTGAGTCTAGATGTGCTTACTGTCGTGCAATTCTGAACCTATCTCATGAATCTTCTGTATTCTTTCGTTTTGTCTGTCGGACAAAACTTTGCAAACACGCGTTGAAGTCATACGAACAGAAACATAATACTATAAACGCCGTCTTTACAAAACGGAAACGTACAGTCGACCACCGAAGAAGATAATAAATTTAATCAATTCTGACTCTAGAAATTAAAAACGAACCGGAAACAAAAGAAATGTATAGGCCGACTGATTCCTAGTGACGTCGACTATTATATTATGAGGCTTCCTGTTTTCACCTCACAACGTCTGATAACGCTCTCCAATCGTCCTTTCTATGTAAATTGCTTCAGAAGATTTAAACTTCATAATCTTTTGATCTATGTTTCATCTCAAATAGGAATAGAATTTTCCGAATTTCTTAGATGAAGAATTGCTGTCATTAATTTTTAACTAGTTTTTTGTTGTTTTTTTCCACCGTATTTCTTCTGCTTGTTTACACCTCGTTGTACTAACAGACGTGGTTTTGAGCTGCCTGAATCTCTAAGATGTAATAGTCATTATTAATTGTAGACTACTACTTCTTTCATTCTTTACCTATAGGACACCTAAGAGCCTTATTTATGAAGCAACGTTTACGACAATGTTTCATCTAGATTAATTAAAAATTAATTAATTAAAATTATTTTAAACTCATTTTTCTTTTCATCGTATTTTATGGAGATTTCCGGTCTGTGCGAGCGCTAAACGTGGATCAGAAGTAAATTAGAACAACTTCTACAGATTTGCTTTCGTAACCTAATAGTTAAAGCATTGTCAATGTAAGACAAGGTCCCAAGACTAAAGAAAACAAGTTCAAATCTCGGTCTAACCGTTTTTTTAAATGAGGGTCGTAGAGTATAAGATTAACCAGAACGTTGTGATAAAAAAGCAACCAAAATAGATGAATGAATAAACACCTGCATTAATCATTTTATCTATTGACTAGAGAAGCACATACAAACACAAATACACGGAGAGATAACAAGATTTATAAACAGTAATACTAAATGCCATAATGTCTATTCACTCGAATGATTCACGACATCGTAGCGCAACAGACAAAAGACTATATCGAAAGTAAACAAAATTCCCGGAATTGTCATTACTCGAATGGAGTGAATATGACAATTGCGCAACTGGAAATAGCTGCAGTCAATAAGCCCGGTACCAATCAGGGTTAATAGTGAACGCATTTGACGTGATTCGTACAAGCACACTGGAGTAAAAAGTAGTCACACGAGTCCTGTAACTTATTAAGAATCGTTGGAGCCTTCCAGTCACTGCGTTCAGTACAGAAATAGTATGCTTCGAGCAAAATCACCTATCAGTAAATCATTATTACCTCGAACAATTTCTTACAATCAAAAAATATTTTCTGGATTTAAATAATATGCAAAAGGTTGATAACCCGTAAAAAGTCAAATCAATCAAAACGGACATGGGAATATTCGAACGAGTGTCTTATGATCAGGAACCGCACATTCGAACACAATATAAGACTGAAAGTTTCGTTGAAATAATTATTAATTTCTTCTGGTGACGAAATGCTTCACTGAATTTAAATGACAAAGTCTTTTCATTTTTATGAAGGAATTATTTGCTAACAATAGTTGTTGCTTAAATAGAGGATTTCGCAAAAGTGGTCTGCCTATGATTATTTATATTATTCTGACAGTTATCTTCATGAGGTGACTGAAATTTCGAACCTAAACCTTTATTCCGTCCAGTGGGATTCTAGTCTCTACCTCTTCCGCATGTCTAAGTTACTTCCCTTACCTTAACGCTGGTATATGTGGTATTGAACTCATAACTCTTTAAGTCTAGTCACTGGATCTAACCAACATGTTTATCCACTAGGCCATGTGTCCTTGAGAACATCTGTGTACGAATTTTTTGAAGTTATAAACCTAATGTCTCAGTAACCGTTTTTTTACTAGCGCTCGTATTGCAATTTCTCCCTTATTATTATTACATTTTTTTTTTTACCAGAGCTTATATTGCAATTCTGTTTTGTTATTCATTGCTTTTCTCTAGCATTCCTTATTACTGGTTCCCACATTGTATTCATTTCTATGCTTGGTCGGCTCAGGTGATGTTTTGTGTTATTATTTCAACCTCATGCCATGGCGTGGCGGGGGACGGCGTGATCTCCTTTTCCCTCCATATGTGGTCAGCTATGCTCGATTTCTTGCAGTCTTACCTTAAGAGGGCGGCCTGTTTCTCCTTTATATTTCTTAACACAGCTGCATGGGATGACCTACACACAATCCTTATGTTCTCTTCTATAGCGGTGCGTCTTAATCGGAAGAAGTGTCTGCAAAGTGTCGAACCATTTTGAAGATTGTCCTGATGTTATATGTACCACAGATCTTTTGTATTTTCTCCGATAATCCTCTTACATAAGGTAGGCAGACTGAAGCTGTTTTCTGAATGTTGTTAACATCTCACGCTCTTCTATCCCAGTTTGTCGGAGATGATGCTATGTACCCAGGTTAGTTGTGCAGTTGCCATCCCGTGCACCCCGGTGGGCGAAATAAAGGGTTCGATTCGAAATTTCAATCTCCTGAAGAAGGCCACAGCGTATGACTGCTGAAACGTGATTATGGCAATGAGAATGAGGAATAATACGCAGTTAATATCTATTTGAAAAACATAAGCTTATCTTTCTTTTAGGTTTTCTCTTATTTTCACTACTTATAAAGTCTGTAAAACTTGTTTAAATATTTCCAACAGACTGTCATTTATTCGTTTATTCTCCATAAATCAAAACATTTGTAATTATTTCCTGTAGTCATCAAGAAAAAAATGTTGTTGGTTACCCTAACCAGATTCCTGTTTGAAAGTTAATATTACTTGTAAAGATATTTGACGAGCCAAAAGAATTAAGTTTCTTTCTCAACATTAGTATTGTTAAAATTATAAGTTAAATGTAAACTCATTTATAATTCTGTCAGTCAAGCATTTAGAAAACGTAGAACTCAGCTGTAATAAAGTTATGTCCTTACACAAAGTTAACATAAGGAATATTGGAAAGCTGTGTAGAAATCACTATGAATTAGATCTTTGTGGATAAGCAATATCTCTAGATATCGTGGAACAAAAACACTCTAATCTGTAAACGAAATAAAATGTTCTCTTTTACATTTCCTGAAGGTTATCCAGAACAACAAACACAAGATGAGGTCTGCAGAATACAAGTGCCAAAAGGTAATAACAACAACAAAGATTAGGATACTAGTTCGTATGTAAATAATGAATAGAGATTAATTTCTCAATGTTATTTTATTTAAAGACATGAATAGTATTTGCAAAGAAATGCTATTATTACAATCGTATTATGTATTGAATAAGTTTAGACAAACAATCATTAGTGTTTGGTTAGTGTCGGGTATTATTATAAGAGTTTCATTCAATCGTTTAAGCAAAAAGGTTCAGTTAAGTCAGTGCGACTCTCTTTTCAGCACGTAACATAAGATCAGGTCACACTATTTCACGAGAGCAGTTTCCTTCTATATTCCATTTCCCTTTCAGACGTAGTCAATCATGGTCCTCCACAACTTCTCATCCTTTGTAGCTCTTTGATACACAGTCGACCGCGTGGTGTTCTTCTAAATTGAGATTTTGGCCGGGGGTGGGGGGCATTTTTCATAAAAAAGTAAATAAATAACTAAATGACAGTGTGGTTTTATTTTCTTTGCAAAAATTGCTGCTGAAACTCGCCTAATGTTTCCCAAAGCTCTTAATGTAAAAAGAATTAAATGGAAAAGAGTGGGTGATGAATGTGCATTTCAATCGCAGTAAAATGTGCCATGAAGACGAAGGACTCTGCCGACCGATTTTCAAGAAACGAAAGTGAAAAATAAAAAGACTAGTAATCTTTGGCTTGCGTAATTAATGAATTTTACCAATCAGGCCATCCGATTTATTTTAGCGAAGATTCAGATTATGAATCAGTATGTGCAAAAGTTTCCAGAATATATTTATTGGGTAAAAACTATTTACTGAAAACAGATTAGAAAACCAATTTTTAATTTTAAAAAATGCTGGAAAGTTTAGCACCCACCTCATATTTATTAAAACTAATTAGTAAGTTTTCGTAGACCTTTGTTTTTATCTTCATAAAAGTGTCATCATTTTCATTGTTTTCAGCCCAACTTTTCTGCCGCACGTTAAAGTTTTATGCCAAACTGATGAAATCCAACCATACAAAGGTGTTGTTTCTGGTGAAATACAAATAAAAAAAAGAACTTTATATCATTCATCAGAACATCTTATTGCTTAGAGACAGATTGTTTAGCTACTGATCTATCACGTCTTCCGTCTCAGCAGTAATGAAAGAAACCCGTCACACCATCTAACGTCTATATCATTTGAATATGAATTACTTTTTACTTGTTCTATGTAAACATAATCACATCTAACACTGTGACTAATATATGAATATGCATAATATATGACTAACATACCATCACACCTGGTATGAGTTCCCTTACGACTGACTAAACACAGTCCATGCACTTAATAAGCTACGAATATTCTAGATGTTATACATAATTATCCACTTTTGACAAGTTCTTGTTCATGAAAAAGAAGACTTGATAGCGACGATCAGAGAATGAACATATAATATATAATAATATATTAACATATATATATAGCACTATATATATATATATATATATATATATATATATATATATATATATATATATATATATATATATTGTGTTGTAATGGAACAAGGGAAGAGACTCGTCTGGAGTGATAGACGGTTACCCGACCCCGTGTATACGAGGTTTACAGGGAATTTTTGTCCGAGCCTACGTTCTCGGTTTTTCCACGCATTAAAAACGGCCTTGTGCCACATCCTGCCTCGCGGGGAGGTAAGGTAAATACCGATGCTTCGGCAATTAGTTGAAGATCGTCTCCAGCTGTTCGAACTCTCTGCCTTCGGACAGAGAGAAACTCAGACGAGACTATGCCGAAGGGCAAAGTCTCGTCTGGGGTGGTAGACAACTATCCGGCCCACTTTTATACGGAGTCTACAGGGAATTTTTGTCCGAGCCTACGCTCTCGGTTTTCCACGCATTAAAAACGTCCTTGTGTCACATCCTGGCTCGCGGATAGGTAAAATAAATATCCTTGCTTCGTAAATTACTTGCTAACCGATTCTAACTGTCTTTCAGTAGTGTATTCTCTTTTACAATAAAACTTTTATCTACGGCCGTGTTACTGTTTCTTTCACTCGAATACCACCTTTGCCTGTTTGTAAACTTCTTTAACGATACAATATATATATATATATAATTTCACTCTAAGTAAGACAATAAAAGCCGCTAGGTGAAAAATAGAGAGGACAATAAAATAAGAAATGACGACGAATTACGTATTTATTTTTTAAGTTTCGTAAATGGATAGTGGTTCGGTTTGAGGAATCGGAGAGCCGAGTTCGATTTACATACAAATCCATTACTTTCATTTACATGCTAATACCCTTGCGAAAGGTGTGAATCCTCTTCTTTTCCTCCCATCTATGGGTAAATAGCAGGACAGACCAGGTTCTATAGCTTTGTATGGTCTACCGCTGGAAGAAAGATACATGATCGTCAAAGCGTATGTCGCACATCACATAACTGAAATGACAAGAAAACAAAAAATCCAAAGAGAATTCCACAAGCGAGAAATGCAAGAGAAGAAATGATTAGAATAGAAGTTTATGGTTACAAATTATATTTTTTACCAATGAAATTCTAAGAATCTATTCGCCAATCTAATAATGCTGTTAAATTCCTGAAGTCTATGTACCAAAGAGAAAAGCTGTTCAGAACAACTACCGTAAAATATGAGGGTTGGAATCTATGTATCTTTTAATTTATATTTGTTATATCATCCACGACTAGAGATCTTAGGATTTTAACAAGGTCCTTCAAATGAAGAGAGTAACGGACTTCTTCATCATTATCATCATCATCCTTCAACCTCCCTATGGTTGGTCAGAACTCCATTGACAATCCCTCTCCACATTGTTCGGTCCTCTATTGCTGTCCCCCGATTCGCAATGTCGAACCCTGAATCACAAGCTATGATGTCTGGGAAAGTCAGTTTTTCAGAAGTATCCCATAGGAGTAAGGATGGGGAGATCTCTCTGTCAGCTCGGGTGGTAGCGACCCGCAAACTGTAGTTGTTTTTGCTTGAGTTTTTCAGTTCTCCGTAAATGGTGTTAAGCATTTCATGGGATCTCTCTCTCCAATTGATGTTCTGGATATATTTCTTAATAGATTTTTATATGCTTCATCCAGTCGTCTTTCAAGACGAACAGATAATGCCCAAGTTTCTGATCTATGCACTAGGACTGGTTCAATCAATGTTCGAAATGTCTGGACTTTTAAGGAGGCTGGAAGATTCGAACGCCAAATCGTGTCAAGTTTCTTACACGCATCCCAGGAAAGAAATTTTC
>OZ010577.1:133903040-133908040 GCA_963932145.1 Acanthosepion lycidas
GGTAACTCTATAACATCTTTCGTTTATTCTGCTCTGTCAATCACTCACACAAACCCATTGGGTAGCTTATACGTTGTTGTTCTTGCCATTTTCAGACTTTATTATGTCCTGTGTGTTTGCTCACTTTTGCAAGTCATTTTTCTTCATAATGTAACTCAGAAACTCCTTGTTTCTCAAATATTCTCACCATGGGTTTTGTAAAATCTGTCCGTAGAACCACATCTAAACTGTTAAGTCTCCTCTTCATCTGTAAGCATTCACTGTCACATAGGAACAAAGATATGAAACTTTCGTATTTCTTAACACGTTGCTTAGTTTCTGGAAGTCACCTTTTGAAATCTTGATGCAACGTCGGTTTTCTGGATACACATTAATAGACTCATCAGTAGGTTTGTAGGTTAATGATGAAAAACTATTCATTTTACACAATATATATTTATTTTTCAACAATGTTTTCCTTGTCAATGCCCTTAATCCAACGCCTCGCTATTATCAACAAACGTCGAATATTATAAAGTGATAATTTTAGAAAATTTATTTAATAACAGTTTCATGTCTTTCTTTTCGGATTTCTACTTTGGTTCTCTTCCACTGAAAGATGTTGCAACTGTTGCTTAGCAACGCAACGAAGATTTAATCCAATTTTAAACAAAATGTCAAACAAAATATTTTAAAAAACTTCACAATAATCTTTTGAAACTTTTCTTTCTTCATTTGCATCCCATTTGCACAAATTCCTTTTCATATCTCGATTTTTCTACAATATTACAATTTAACTAAAAAGATAGCGTATGATCTAAAAATTAGTATTTTCTATAGTCTTGAAATTCAGTTAACATATTACTTGTACTATTCTCGTAATCTTTATTTCTTCAAACAGTTATTTAGTGGTCCAATATCGCGCGTGATTTGTAGAATTTATATTATTAAAATTACGTTCATTTTTTTTTTTTTCATTTGCATTTGCAATTTTCTAAACATATTACTTGCAATTATAGACATAATTATCACAATTTAATTTTCCAGATAATCCTAGTTCTGGAATCATGTTTCCCAAATTTTCTCTAGCAATTTAGCAATAAGATTTACTCTAACAACAGCACATATTTTATTTGTCCACACTCTTGCAATTTGAAAATCAAATTTCATATGACAATATTTATTGTTGCACTTTCTTCCAAATCAACAATCAAATATCTAAATTCTCCTTTCGATATTTACTACAAGCGCGCAATTCACGAAATTTCACGTGTGATTCTCAGAATATTGTTCTGTTCTAGCTTCTTTTCCGCTTTTTGTTTTCCTTTTATTAACAAATCTTCCAATATGAATTTAGAAAAAGGTCTCTTCTTACAGGGCAATTTTTTTTCTCCAATTCATATTGTCCATTTTTTAGTGATAATTCAGTCTAATAACCTCAATTTAGATCTGTTGAACGAGGTTAAAAACGGGTTAGCTAGCCCGTTTTTCAGTTTGACTTTTTATTGATTTTAATCATGAGTAGTAATAAAAATAATTTTTGTCTATTTATGGCAATTATAAAGTTTTGTGCCACAAAACATATCTTATATATATATATATATATATATATATATATATATATATATATATATATATATATATATATATCAGTTAGGAAAAACTTGGTAATCCGTATGGGTAGTCCGAAGGAGGATGAAATCCTGAGAGTTCAATGTAAATCCAGAGCTAATAATTTAAAGAAAAACAGACCACTTTAAGGTTCCATTATAATAATTTATTTCACCAGACCCCTTTTAAGGGACACTAGATCATCAGATAACTCTTCCAAAAATCAAATGAAAGATGAAAATTCACACTTTTGACGGGTAGTATGAAGTTTATGTAATTTAACAGAGAGGGTAGGGAGGAGTGGTGGCAGCGACATGGTTAAGTTTAGAGAGTGTTTATTTTAATATTTCTTTCAATCATACTTAGTATTGGGGAGGAGGGACCAGACCTTGACCTATTTAAACGATTAACTTAACGGAAGTGATATAGTGAAATGGGAGGGGAGAAGAAAGAAAAAGAAAAATGAAAGAAGGGGGAAGTAAAGAGAAAGAAACTGCAATTAGGTTTTCCGTAGGAAGCAGTGGGGTTGCATATTTTTAGCAATTTATGTAAAAATATAGATTTTAATGTTTGATAGTAATTTAAATGTCAAAAAATAACACGAAGAAATTAATTTGATGCTTGCTAGCAATTTAAATATTTCACTCTTTAACAAATAATTACTGATAGTAATCTTTTAATATTGTAAATGACTGTTGAGGTAACATCTTTATCAGTTTGAATGAATGTAATTTGTAACTATTTTTAGATGGTTAATCTTCCTTACTTAAAGTTTAGGTTTCAAGTTAAGATGGAGGAATATTGGAAGGTGATATTAAAGATTTTATTTCCTTATATATATCCCACATATACACTTATGTAAATGTTACGTATACATGCGTTCATTTACATGTGCAGTTACACACATTGTTACATACACATGTATCGAAATACACAGGTACCTATACATGTTCATATATAAATACTTATACATACATTTACAAATAATTACACATATTTATATCTATTTAAATTTTTCTTTAATTTCACAGTTAATGTTTAACGTTAGGTGATGACATAAGTGTTTAAATATCAAAACAAATATTTCTAATTTTAATATTTTACTATCAATATTGATAGTTAAAGAGTGATATATTTAAATTTAAATTAAATTATCAATTTAAAATGAAATTACCTCCAGATGATAAAAATTTCAATCTCACAATTCTAATTAGAGAATATTAAGAGGCAAAGTAAGATTAAATGTCCTTCTATTGGAATACATTCTATATATATATATATATATATATATATATATATATATATATATATATATATATATATATATATATAACCGATCTATAAACAGCTATACATGCATATGTATTTATATTACTATATTTTACATATATTCACACGTTTTACAAATACGAACTTACAAATACTTACATTTATATATATATACACACATATATATACAGACCACATGCAATCTTATATACATGATACCATATATATATATAGAAGCATACCTACCTGGACTTACGAATACACCCATACACACACATATATATATGTATATTCTTTATATATGCGCCTACAATACATATATACATATATATGCATATATACACCCTTATACAAATGTACATACATACATACATACATAAAATCACATATCACTGTCCAAGTCCATCTACACATTTGTATACATGCAATTATGTATCCGCATCTATGTGTTAATATAATTATTTCCAAAACTAAAAATAACATAATATTATCCTTTCTATATAGTTATTTCTAAATATATTTAGTTAGATTGAGGTGCTTTTTATGTCTACATTTAAAAATTAACTCGTTATGTTGGTTCAGTAATATGTCCGGATCTTTATGCTTTATCATTAGGATCTTCTCTTTTATACACAAGTCACGTCGCTCTCTGAAATTTGTTGGAGTTCTAGCCCTCGAAACGATTTTCCATTTTACTTGTGTGGTTAAGTTGCTCTCCAACAAATCCCAATAATGTTTTCACAGTGCTGTTTGGTGTTTTTAGTTTTATTTGTGAAGGACTAGCGATGGTTATAAAAACGTTGCTTCCAATTTCTCACCGATATTCATTTGTATCTCTTTTTCTGTTTAATATCTTCTTTGTGGAAAATTGTAGCTTCGTATATTACGTTTTCTGTCATGCATATTCCCTCTAGATGTTTTCTTTTGGTTTGCATTAAGATCTTTTTGTAGTTGATTATTATGAAATTCTCTTATAATTCTGCTATTGTGACAGCTAACAATTTTTTCTACATTGCTCATGCAAGAATAACTAATTTTTAAATTCATTTTGTTGAACATCATTTTCAATAGTTCATCTTTTCTAAAATGTTTGTCTATTAGTTTAAAGAAGTATTTCCCTATATTAATATACGAAAGTCTACAGAAAGGCAGGTTAAACCATATAATCTTCCTTTTCCTATTTTTGGACTTAGATGATATGTTATTAATTGATTTATTTATATAATTTAGTGTTTGTTTAAATTTAATTTTTAATAGTTTTTGATTCTATGTATGTCGATTTATTTTGGTTAAAAATATTTTTATTAGAAGAAAGTTTGTTATTCTTGTATTTACTGTATTTGGAATTTGGTTTATAATTGTTTTCGGGTGGTTTGAGTTGATATTTATGTATAGGGGCGATTGGTTTTCCTTTTGGAAGGGTTTATAAGTGTTATTGTCGAGATCAAATGTTACGTCTAGAAAATTTCGATTTCAAATCCTAGAAATTTGATGACCTTAATTATTTTCTACCGTAGTTGGGATGTTAGAGGACCGTTGGTATTAGGTATAACAATGAGTCCATCATCCCTATAAAGCCCTATATTTGGGGGGTTAAGGAATCTGCTCAGAATATGTAAAATGTATATACCTATTAAATCTGCTATTTCTGCGCAGAATCAAATGCTCCGATTGGGACATCGAAATTTTCTCTGTTTTTTTTTTTATCCAAGTAGTGTCATTAAGTCTTAGTATAGACCCTCTAGAGTCCATTATGATTTTTATTTCTTAATCAGTAATTTCAGTATATTTTTTATCAAAATTTAGGCCATTTTATAATAAATCTTTAGAAATGGAGGGTTAGAAGTCGATGATATCTAACTGGATAAAAGTGGCTTTATTTTTAGATTTTAGATTTTGGAACCAGTTAATAGCGTCCGACGAATCTTTCCAAGGGTTTAAGGGGTATATTTCTAATATAGATGTGTTTTTTTTTTCTTTTTAGAATATTTTTAGAAATTATTCCTAACTCTGATTTGTAGGGATTTATTAGTCTGGAATGTATATTATTTTGAAAGTTAAGTTTATGGTCTTTAAAAAGTAGGTAGGCGTCTTTCAAGGGAGTTGTACACATTCTATCATCAATATTATATTTAAATGCG
>OZ010577.1:133915540-133983040 GCA_963932145.1 Acanthosepion lycidas
GAAGCCAGTAAATAATTTAAACTTATAGAATTACTTGGTAAATTAATATGCAACTGTTGACTAAGGATTCTTTATATAATGTGTTAATAACCATAACCAATCAATACAAAATGTCAAAAATACCAACCAAATACTAATACATCCGTTCAAGATGTTACCGATGCTACCAGGAGATGTATATATAATTATATTAAATCCAAATTAATTTTAGAGATAGAAAGATGATAAGCCATATACGATGCAACACAGTTCAAATTAAATCTAAGAAAAAGTATTGTCAAATTCCAAGTTTAACTGAATTGTAAGGTAAAAGATAGACTATAGACAATTTACCGTTAACTCGAATCATTGGTTTAATAATGCATTCTTATCAAAGAACCTGCTAATTTAATATATATATATATATATATATATATATATATATATATATATATATAGGAAACTCACAAAGCATTTTTTCTTAGGAAATGACATTGTCTGATGTGTATCCATTCACAGCCGCTCCTGTTTAACGTTTGTGCTGCCACTGAATACCAATCTACGATTCATGACTCATTTATGTAATATAATTTCTTATTTTTTGTTTGCTTCTTACCTTAGTTTAAATTTAACGTAGGTTTTATTCGACTGGTTGAGCTGAGTAAAGCTCACAAAACTTATACCTCCCACATTATTCTTTCATAACAGAGGTTGTATTTTTGCTTTTAAATCTAAATAAATCGTTCAATCGTCAGGAATTTACAATCCCCTGATGAAATGCATTTGATACGCATGGAAACATGACTGCAATTCTGTAGCGATTTGTCATGTTTTAGATTTAATATAATAACACACACACACACACACACACATATATATATATATATATATATATATATATATATATATATATATATATACTCGCTTGAGTAAGCTCGGATGACTCACCTTGTAGACACCTGAGGGCAAATTGGTACCCGAGGAAAAATTGGAAATAAAAAAGAATTAAAAACATCAAAACAAGGCGAAACAAATCGTCAAGTGTTTTAAGTCCTTAGTCCAAAGAAAAAAAAACAAGCGAGTATAGAGACAACGAACACGTAGAGGGCTCAATACGCTAAATAGAGCGGTAAATTAGAATAAATCCTAACGAGCCAGGCAAACCTACCTAGGTTTCACCTAAATGGATCTTTAAGCTAAACTGTCTCCGTTTAGGAGCCAGTTTACCCTGGAAGATCCGTTTAGTTAAAACCTACGTAGGTTTGCCTGGCTCGTTAGGATTTATTCTCTCTCTCTCTCTCTCTCTCTATATATATATATATATATATATATATATATATATATATATATGAGGATACCGGGATGCTATCCGACCGAAATAACATAAGAACTGCTAATAATAAACCTGAAATCTATTGTGGAATACCATTTTTTTGGGGGGGGAAGTTGTAAACGTTCCGCTTAGCATGGACATAGGTTATAAAAACTAATATCTAATTAATTTTTTTTTCTTTGTTACCCTAATTGCTAGATCGGAATTTCAGGAAGAAAGTGTTTCAGTTGATTCTGAAAAGCTTTCAGGTTTAGTTACGCTGCTAACAAACAATCCCCCTCCTAACTGAAATCTTTAAATCCTGACCTTATCGTCAGAGTTCTATGAAACTCCAAATTCTATTTTCTGAATACATATATACACATATACACTTGTGTGTGTGTGTGATTGTGTGCGTGCGCATGCTCAAGCAGCTATTTAATAAATTTTGTTTGATGCGACATTAAATTTAAATGATGTGCTTAAATGGTCGCATGTCAATAAACTGTGCAGCCTTAACGTAAGTTAACTTTTCTGATTTTACGCACACCGATGCTTTCAGTGGGATTCGAACCTAAGCCTGTAAGTCGGAGCCGTGCATGTGAGAACTTATATTTTAGTCGGATATTATTCGAATTTGTCTTCAGTGCCAAGTAAAGAAAATGCAACGTATTTTTTTAAAAAATAGACTACTGAGAGATAGCAACATAAAATGTTTGAAGAATTCGGTCAGAATGATAAACTCGCAGACAAAGCAAATGACAGCAAAGCAGACCACATCGTCTCCAAGAGGAAAGACTTAACAGCAACAAAATAAATACGTGATACAGGGAAGACCAGGGAAAATATCTTAAATCAGTGAATGTATTTGAAAAAGCAATAAATAAAATCTTATTTACATCGACATAAAATTGCCACAGGGAATGCAACAACACGTCCAAAGTGAAAGACAGTGATTTCCTAAA
Organism: Acanthosepion lycidas; assembly: GCA_963932145.1. Taxonomy (NCBI): domain Eukaryota; kingdom Metazoa; phylum Mollusca; class Cephalopoda; order Sepiida; family Sepiidae; genus Acanthosepion; species Acanthosepion lycidas. Next base: position 133,917,797 of record OZ010577.1, read on the forward strand.
CACAGTTTAGATGTGGCACAAGGCCAGAAGTAAGGAGTACCCAGTAAGGATCGTACTAAGTCGTAATTGATGTAGCGTGTCAAGCTTACTAACCATGTCACCACGTTGAACTGCCGACAAAAGAATTTATTATAGAAATATAACAGCATGTCTCTCTTTTTTTTTATTTATTCCTAGCCAAAGAAGCATTTATTATTATTTCTTTTTGCCTCAGTGATTTCTATGTGAACACGATAAACGATTTCTGCTTGGCGCATGAAATCCACTGTGAAATAAACTATAAACTTGATTCTTAAATCGTTTCAAGACAGAATATAATTTCCTCCATATTCAATATTTGGCGGATAATTGCAAACAAAACAATTCATATCCTCACCAGAATTTTAAACAAAATTTCCAATCGTATGAAGTCCGTACTGTGAACACTCACTGTTACTATGAGTTTACATTATAATGTTTTTTTATTTGAAACCATCGGACTAGAGTCGACATCAAGTAAGTATGTCAAAAAACGACATTATTACGTCATAAATTTTTGCACCAACCTAATATAAACAAGTAAGAAATATGCAAGTCGATTCCGATACATCGTCTTGCTAGAGTGAGGGCAGAAGAAATCCGACGTTTTGTCACTTGATACAACAGTCGACCTACTAGATAAGTGACAAGGGAAAAAACTTGAATTCAAACTTCCGTATGAAAATATCAAACTCTAAAATTAATGAAACTAAAAAGCCAAATAATGTTTTATTATTTACACTTTTTTCATTCGATCTATTGTCCTCATCTTTGTTTTTGTTATTTTGTTTCATTTTTTGATAAAAGTCGAAAAATGTTGGGATTTTTATTCAGTTTGAAAAGCTAGGTCATTTTTTTTCAGAGTCAGGAAATCAACCTTCAAACCTAAATCACCTGGATGCAGTAACAAACTGAAATTAACAGTTCGTGCCTGGTAGGTTTAAAAATCTTTAATAAACTAATGAAAATGCCGAATAGTTTGGGAAAACATTGACACAAATAATAAGTATTTTCCGAATTTCTCCTGATATAATGCGCAATAATTTAGCTGAAATTCCCATCTTGCATATGGTTTCCGATAACAAACTCCAGTGATTGCTATTCATGACGTCAATTACCAGTCATCAGTTATGTGCCAGGCGTGTTACACGCTTAGGTGATCATGTATTTTTCGATCTGACGATGCAGATTTTTTCTCCGTAATGGGCTGTCATTTCTTTCTACGGTAGACTAGTTGCCATCCAAGGCTATAGAACCCGGTCTGTCCTGCTATTTACCCATATCTGGGGGAGAAAAAGAGGATTCATACCTTTTCCAAGGGTTTTAGCACGGAATTGAATGTAATGGACTCGACTGGAATTTGAACTCGGCTCTCTGATTCCTCAATCCGAGCGGCTATCAATTCCTCCACCGCATAACCCCTAAACGTCCATAAAAGAAATCATAGCATGCGCATTATATTTTAAAACTAATGTGAAGCCTCAGTGTGATGTAATGGCTAACGAGCTAATCTCATCAGCTCTTAGTGAGTGCCTCATAGTCCATTAAAATACTTAGTTAAGCTAAGTCAATATCATAGAAAGGCGATGATTTGCAGTTGACAAATAGTTTAAGATGTTAAATACCGTGACATTGCATGTAGATTAAATGCAAATGGCGACATAGGTACTTTTACTTCCTTTTTATTCTTTTTATTAGGTCTGACTACCACTAACCACAGCAGTTACCTGCATAGATCTGTTGGCGAAAATTCTCCTCAATGGCTCTAGTAAACAACAGAAGGAAACATAAGCATATTATAAGATGCAAAGGGAAACCGACGAAGAAGTATTCAGAGGGAACTGTATTGATATGTTATAGTAAATAACCTCGTATCGTGTTTATCACTAATGTAAGAAAACCCTACTCGAATCCAGCTAAAAGCTAGGCTTTCGACTATTGTTATTCAAGGCGACCAAACGCTGAACCTCGAAAATCTCGAAGATTTATTCCATGGATAGTTGTTAAAATTAGTTCAGCCAGAAGAGAGTCCAAATGTAATAGAACGTTTGGAAAAAAAACGTTAATCTAGCAAGCTTTCTACCAACTCGGGCTTCTCTTCTTACTGAGCTAATTTTAACAAATATCCATGGAATAAATCTTTCTAAGGAGACAATATGTGAATTTTCTGACCAAATCTTTTCATGAAACGAATTTTTTCTTCTCTCGATCATATAGAAAATACATGAAAAGCCAGTTTCCTTGAGTAAATAAAGGTGAACGGTATTATGTCATCAATTTTCTTCTTATTTCAACAAAATAAGAAATAAACTCCATATCTTATTAACGACCACGAACAAATTTAATTTATTACAATAAGATCAAGTCTGAAATTTCAACGAAATTACTGCCTGCATTTCTGCATGATAAGCAACTTTAGAATATTTTCAGTTTATTCGCCATTTCATAGCTCGGAATTAACTTTAGACTGGAGAATGTGCGATAAAACGTAGCAAAAACAGACAAAGAATTCTCTCCGTCTATCATGGGATAGTTTGGCCCAAATTTTAACTCAGAGAAACATTAAATATTTTTAGAGTAGCATAAGTTTTCTGCAGATAATGAAAGACTAACGAAAACGTTAAGTTTTTAATGCATTTGCTAAGTTATAAAAATTCTTACTGTCATAAATTTAATTTGCTATTTACGAAACCTTTTTTATTAAAAACAAACAAAAATCGCCATTTTGTTGAAAGAGGATAATTTATTTTAATTTGTTTCTCTAAAACGTTTTTCACTCTTTTATCCTTATCTCTTCCTTTATATATATTTCTTCCTCTCGAATTTTCATTTCTTTCTCCAAAAAACTTTGTTTCTTCCTCTTATCTCATTTATTTTATTCTTTCTTTCTTTCTTCTTCCTTTCTGTCTATTTCCCATTCTTTTCCTTCTTTCTATCTCTTTCCCTTCCTCTTTCTTTCTAAAATTCCCCTTCCACTTTACTCTTCTGGCTTTGACGTAACATATAATACTTGTATTACGAGTGAAGCAGGTCAGATTCTCAAGGCAAAGTTTTTTTTTTGTTTTTTTTTGTTATAATTTTGACTGGATAATAAAAAAGACGTACTGCAGTTGTTGATAGACATGAAGGTTGGGAAAGGAAGAGAGATTATTCTGTGCTCGCAAGAAGCAAGTGTTTGCTTTTGCAAGTAGAACAAATCCACACACTTATAAAAAAATCATTTAAAAACCCACGTAAAAAGAGTCAAAATAAGAAAAATCCAGATATAATTAATTTAACCACAGCATTTAAACGAGACAAAATATATCGAAATGTTAATCCAAATAAATTCCTCTTTTTGGAATGAAAATTTACTTTTGTTCGTGTGAATATAAGCATGAATAGACACACAAAGTAAAACATTTTCAAATTATTTCAGTATTACCCTGACTGCCCTCTCCTATCTGAGCGTGCTTGTTTACTAGGGTTTGCTTTGCTTTGGTTTACACCATATCAACCTCAATGGGTTATTTAATGCCGACAACTTTTTTCCAGGTAATATTTTTGTTTTGTCAAAAATCTATTTCTGGTAATATATTTTCCTCAAAAATGTATAGCTATTAATATAATTTTAAAAATGTATTGCTGGTAATAGTTTTTTTTTTCTTCAAACATTTATTTCTGGTAATAATTTTTACGAAGTATTTCTGGTATTAAAATCAATTTTACACTTTCATAATGCTTTTTACCTCAGTTTCAGGGTTAACTATTTGCCTATAGCTGGGACCCTAGCAGGTGGTACCACCCTGGGTCAGGGTGGACCTCGGAATACCAGCAATTAAGAGGTGGTTCCACGCTCCTCAAAACCTCCTGATCAGAGACCTTGCTGTTGGACGTAGTTTATCGTCTTACCCATGGACGCGGATGTAGTTTATCGTCATACCCAGATAATAGGGAGACTAGCTAATCCCTGTTGCAAATGCTTGTTTATTCATATGTCAATACTCACAGAGCCCACCTGTCATTTATACTTTAAGTATATTGAGACGGCCTTATTTACAGTTTCTGGGAGGGAACGCATAATCTGACGTGATCAATCGTTTGAACAAATCGAACCTTCAGTCCCGATAATTTTGACTTCATGCTTGTGCAATTATCTTCCGTGAGACGAATTTCAATGACAAGGCTAGAGTCAAATCATTATATGGTTTTCAGGGACCCTTCCAAATGTGCGGCATTGGGATCGTCAAGGTCGATAACATCTGGAATTCAGCTTCTTGACGAGTCGAGTATAGTTAAATTCGATCTCCGGTTTCATGGTAATAATGCTAATGCCCACTGAAATTATTTATCATGATAGTATTTAGCTGGGAGTTATACAGGTTTAAATAGGGAGACGAAAATTTTGTTGCGCCAACATTTAAAATAGATGTGGGGTCCCTATTGACAAAGTCCTGATTTTTTCTTGGGTTCAACAGCGACCACTGAAGTATTTGTGAAATGCAGGAAATTTTTCTCGCCGCGGTCGATCCTTCAAATCTACAAATCAACCATTCGCCCTTGCTGCCATATATGGTCTGGTGCCCCTTATGTTTGTCTCAAAGTTCTTGATAAGATCCAGAGACGGATATTCAACGTAATTGGCCCCCATCTGGCTTCTCGCCTGCAGTTGCTCTCTCACAGTCGTGTCGTCGCCTTCCTCTGTATTTTTTACAAATAATTTCATAACTGTTCCGAGGAGCTGATTTCGCTGGTTCCCAGACTGCAAGAATTTAAGCATTCTACTAGGCTGGCATCTCGTTCACACCCGTTCACTGTCGAAACTGTTAAATGTATCCGTCTCTTCTACTCCAATATCTCGCACCTCTCGCCTGTGAAACTCCCTTCCCTTTTCCTGTTTCCCTGATAGCTATAATCTCTAACTATTCAAATGTAATGTTTTGATGTGTCGAATGCTGCAGTTATAGGTAAGAACAATATAATTAACTTTCTAAAGTCCAAATTGGTACGTCCAAAAGTGAAGATCAGAACATCTTGTACGCCGTTCACGTTCAGTTAAGCAGAGTCAGATCAGCAGCGGGACGAGAAGGGAAAAATCACGGGAAATGCACTGTGTGGCCAAGATTTATCAATGCAAGAAATGGATGGTGGTTTTTCCGCCAAGTACGAACCTACAGAAGGGTTATTGTAGTGCATATAGTTGATAGCTTTAATAAAGGTGGTAACACAGTATATTAGTAGGTTAATGTTGGGCAAATAGAATTCATGTATAAGTGGGTTTGTTCATACATTTGTAAATATAAGTGTATTATTGAACTCCTCCGTTTTAATAAATAACTATATGTAAATATTTGTGCGCCTACGTACGCTTGTGAGTGTAGATTTTCGTTACTACGTTTGTGTCCAGGTCTCAGTGATGTACCGCAAGGGTTATTTCCCTATGTAAAATAGGTATATATATGTAATCTAATACGTAAAAAGGGAAAGAAGACATGCAAATTCAACATCAATGTCTATAGTTCTGAGATGAGGTATTTTGACTATTTACATTATTTACATCGTTCGGACAGTTGTCCTTATCTTCATTGCCATATTCACAAGCTTTCGGCCATTGTACGTTTCGGCCTTCTTCAGTATCTACCTATATTTCTGAGATGAGTTATTGTAACTATTTACAATATTTACATCATTCAGATTGTTGTCCTCATCTTCAGTGATATATTCAAGAGGTTTCAGTCATTGTACGCTTCGGCCTTTGTCAGTATTTGTCTATATTTTTTAAATAAGATATCGAAACTATTTACAATATTTACATCATTCGGAGTGTTGTCCTTATCTTCATTGCCATATTCACGAGGTTTCGGCCATTGTATGATTTGGCTTTCTTCAGTATCTGTCTATATTTCTGAAATGGGGTATTTTAACTATTTATAATATTTACATTGTTCGAACTGTTGTTCTTATCTTTATTGCCATATTCCGAACGTTTCACTCCGGCCTTCTTCATGATATTTTTGTATTTGGGACATGAGATATTTATACTGTATATATTTATTGTCATATTCCCGACGTTTCAGCCGTTGTACGCTACTGCCTTCTTTAGGTGATTTACCTTGGAATTTCTAATTGAACCTTTTATTTAGTCCACGGTTGCAGATTTTTCGAGTTTTTGTTTAATACCCAGCCACAGCAGAAGCGAACAAAAACTTGAAGAGTTGATTTACTAAAGGGAAATAACTGAAACTGAGATATCGAGAAAAGGCATGGCACGTGGAACAAGAACAATCTACCCCTGTGGACTAAATAAAGTGTTTTGTTCGAAATTTCAACTTATATCACACGAAGATGGCCGAAACATCGTGAATATGACAATAAAGATGAGTTCGAACAATGTAAATAGTGTAATTGCTGTTTAAAATTTAGTTAAAAAGAGAGCATGAAAAATGGACTCTCTTTTCTCGCCTAAATGAACGCCCAAATAAAAAAAAAAGGTGTCCTTTTGTTCCAATCAAAAATTGCCATAAGCAATACGCAGTATCCTCAGAAAAATGACGTAGGTCATATAAGAATTCTAATGAAGCGTTGGTCTTTGAACGCAAGAAAAATTTAATCGTTACCAGCTTTCAAGGATCGTACTCACTACAGCATTCTTAGCCTCTAAACGAAATTCAATTCATCTTCTACAGCCTACGTGTATTGTTTGAAATTCTCAGGAGAATTATTTTTTAACCCATATATGTTTCGATTTTACTGTCAATAGATGATTGGTCTTTTTGCATTTCTACAGAGTTTAACATTTTAAAAATATTATTAGAACCGTTGTCTTCATCTGTTTTCTTATTAAACCAAATATTTTGGGTGATATATTCTTCATTCGTTTCTATCGTCCGTAGTTTTTAGATTTATTTAGGGGTCTCATCTTTATTGTTATTACCACAACGTTTCGAGTAAAATAATTTTTAGTTATATTTCAGATAGATCCGACATAGATTGCCAGTCTACCAAGACTTAAAAAGAACTCGGGTTTATTCGACGAAAGGCACTTTTCTTTTCTTTTTTTTTTTTTTTTTTTTTTTTTGCAATGTCCCTTTTCTGGGAAAAAGTTTGGAACGAATGAAGAGGTCAGCTGCCGCTATTCTCTGGCTAAGCAGAGCAGACTGAATACTTTCTTCCCGAAAAAAGAGAAAAGCCACGCCTCTTATAAGGTATTCATTTAGAATTCAGTCGTATAAGTTCTCACAGAATATTCAATGCAAAACATTAGCGACAGTCTTCTTATTCTATTATAGATTCTACTCGGTCGATTCCTGAAAACATTTCCATTTTAGGAATTTTGAGTTTGTTTTTTTTATTTTCAGTGAAATGTTCATCGTATATTATAATTTGACTGCAGTGTACGTATATAAGCAGATCGCTCTTCTTCACCCCCCTCTTATCAGACAGGTAATGCTAGCCATAGAACGAGTACATAAATAAATAAAATAATTGCAAGTAAATTACAATTTACATTTTAGAAACAAGAAACGACTTAAGTGGTTATCGTATATCGCTAGACAGTTTCTTTTCAGAAGAAAAAAAAAGGAATAGTTTAGATAGCAATATTTAATTTGTGGCCAGAAGTCTGATTTCGAAAATTTCAAAGCGCTGACGTCGGAAAGTACGAAGGAAATGTTCCCCTAACTAAAACCCAAAAATGTATCATCTGAAAATTTCTATGGTAGATATAATGGTAATTTAGCCGGTTCCTTATAAAGGAAACATTCGACATTCTTTAACTGAGTAACAAGCATTGGTGATAGTAAACATTTATAAAATATTTCTATTAAAACAATTTTTCAGGAAAATAGTTTTCTCAAGTCCAGTAACTGTTATTGCTCTTTCCAGTATTGATGGCGGTTTCCTTCCTACATTTTTTGCTTGGAGTAGTGTGGAACGTCAACTTTTTGTTTATGACATTATTTTCCCTTTGAGTTATATGTGCTATTCACTTTAGTTGTTTCTTCTGCTGAAATTCCTTAAGTGATGTGGTTTCTGGTACTGTGATTCGATAACGCCTGTTCACGTAATTTGAAGAAGAATTGTCCTCGGGAAGAACTACTGTCTTCATTCGTTCAAAACCATTTTAGCTATTGATCTTATTTGACAGTTTAGATATTTCTGAACAAGTTAGGCGTCATGCATGTCATTCATATGAATTACTCGATCTGACGAGGCCATTTAAGAACCTGATACAAGTTTTTAGATTAATGTTTTCAATTTGTAGCAACTTGCGGTATTGGGTGAAACTACACCAATCCAAGCCTATTGTATAACGTCCGAATAATAATGTCAAAGGAATTATGAAAATTATATGCTTTTTAGTAGAATCAAAATGATCATCATAATCTTAAATAAGTTGATACTAGCAAAGGATTTAAATCATTAGGATCAAAAGAAAAAATAAAATCAGTTAATATCTTGGAAAATAGCAGACTGAATTTAATAGTTAAATCCTCAATCGAAAGCATGAAAAGTATCAATTTATTGTGCATGTTTCTTCCTTTTCACGAGCCAATTTAATATTATTGACCAGTCGGCAATGATAGTGTTTGTAGTTTTTTTGAAAAATGAAGATTTATTATAGAAAAACAAAGGAAGAAGACACTTTTATAGTTTGAGCTACTGTAAAACTAGTCAAACCATCGAGCGAACAACAACAGATTCAAACAGCAGCTACAAAAACGACAGATTCAATGAATTCGTCATGATTCAATGATGAACGAGGGAAAAAATAAGCTGCGTTAAGAATCATTATCTAAAGCAGACGGCAACTGAAAATGTCAAGGATGAAAAAGAAATCTTCATATAAGAACAATGGAGACGAAATTGCACCAAGAAAATTGAAACTCAATCAGTATAAGCAATGACAAAAACTGAATTTGTTATTAAAGCGATGACAGTGTATCACATAAATTAAATGAACTGCAATCAATTGTTGATAAAAAAAAAACACAAAAACTGATATGGTATAGCTGGCAAAAGCTAGCAATTTTAGTTTCATCTTCCATTCACTGAAGTAGTGTGATCTATTTTCTTAGGTGATCTAACATTTCGACCTTGTACTAGTTTAAATTAATCTTAATGCCTAAATTTGACGCAATTCACCATGACGTAATTCACTCCATCACAAATTTACAAACTGCATGCTGTACTGCTTGGCATTCGTGCTATAATATAAATATAAATATTTTATATTGTTTGAATGTCAATCTGAGGACAGGGCAGAGGATCCAGTAAGAGCTGGATGAGTCTAATGGGGATTACGAAGGTACGGCAGCTCGGAAAACTCACACTGCTCGTTCTGTCTGATAAGAAAAGAACTACCGAATTTGTTGGTATGGACTTCAAACAGAGACCTACATCAAGTGAGGAAGTAGTCTTGCCCTGGGTCAAGACGATGGCTGCTGGAAGACCTTATGTCTGGGACCAGTACTCTGGACCGTAGCACACAGGCAAGAGAACCCAGTCATGGCTGTCAGGCAATTTCTGCGACCACGTCACCCCTTACAACTGGCCACCTAACTCAATAGACTGCAAAACCCTTGATTATTATGTGTGGGGCACAATTGAGCGAGAGACTAACAAAACTCCTTGTAACAACAAAGCTGAACTGAAGGCAAAGATTATGGCAGTATTCACCAAAATAAACAAGGAGACCGTCTAGAAGAGTTGTAGGAAATTCCGAAGTCGTCTGGGGGCCGTGGTTGAAGCCAATGTCGATTTTATTAAATTAATTTGCTCTTTAGTATTTCAAGGTATTTTTGTGTAATTTTGGTAAATATATCTTTTAAAATGAGTTGTCAGTGTTATTTTCACTTTTGCGTAATTTAGACGACAATTTATCCATCATATCCCGTATGTATCTATTTGAGGGCTTTACTAGATTAAGTGTTGACACTAATTGCCAGCAAAATGATCATTTTCAAGGAAAAAAGAGACGGTGATTGTCAAAATTTATCCGAGAAGCTGGGAAATTTTTACATTTGAAATAGAGGTATTCAGTATATAATCAGAGTAGTGAAGCGAAACATTGTTGACAAAGAAGAAAAAACTTCAGTGTATATAGATTTTAAAACATCTGTGACTTGAAAATATGGTGTTACAAAGAAAAGGATATTGATTATAAGGATTTGTACAACGATGTCACGTGAGTAAAAGAAAAAGTTGGAATGAAAATGTTCAATTCAAAGCAGAAGGACACACGCTATTTGCAAACATGAATTCTATTCACAGACTGTTATAGAATTTAACTTTTGTCCGCGCGAATTTGTCATGTGCTATGTTGGATTTTGAGCGAAGAAAAAGTAAGAAGGCTTCTCATTGTTATCCGTAAGAACTCGATTGTTTATATCAATCTAATAGTTTTAATTTAATATTTACAATAAGCAAAATATGTTGCTTGTATTTCGAAATTAATCTGAGAGTAATTCAAGTTGACTGGAAGTTGTTTTTTTGTGTTAAAATAGCTGATTAGCGACATTATTAGCTATCATCGCAATGCAATTCTCTTTCAAAAATAAAATATACTTTTCTGAAACTTTATTGAAAGAATACTAGCTGACTTTAAGTTTAATTAATTTGATTTGAAACAAATACTACTTACTTTAAGTTTAAAATAACGTAAAAATGCATTTTTAAATTACGTCAGTAGCTGTTTATTTAAAGTTTTGACATGTTGACAGCTTGAAGAACAGATGAAAGTTTATATCTAATGTTTTTCTAGGGTAGTTATATCTGTAAAAATAATTTAAGAATATAACGTGACCATTTTTTTATATATTTTTAAGTATTCATTCATTTTTAAAATTTAGTAAAATATTCTCCGTAATCTAATGTTTTATTGAATTTTAGACACTTTAATTTTGCTAAAGTCATTGCTCTTGTTTTCTAATAACATCGTGTATGAAGAACCATATCTACAAAAATCGGCACTTTTATACGCATGCAAAATAAAATTCCACTTTTTTTTAATTATTAGTGTTTAATACTTTGTACTAAGATTTTTCATTTATGATTAGTAAATATATTTTTTACCTAATAACAACATCCCTTAAAGGGGATAATAATAATGCAGAAATTTAAAAGATTTAAAACTTTACAATAAATGAAAACAATTCTCGTGAAATTTCATTATTCATCAAAAAAATATTTCTTAAGACAATAATGTCCATAACATAATTCACTCATAAAAGCAATTAAAAGCTTTTCTAATTAAATAATATATTAGTTTTGTTGCATTTTTTATTTCACGATTCAGAGCAGATTTCCGGTAACTGGAGTTACTCTTTTACAAAAAGAATTTGACGATTTAAATTATACAAGTTCTGCTTTTAATTAATATGAACATTAATTGGGACAAATTATAATTTCTTGAAATTTCATAAATTAAATAAGTGGTGGATAACAGATGTAAAAAATAAAAAAGTTCCAAATCAATATGTTTTTCACTGCAAAAAGTTCCAAATCAATATGTTTTTCACTGCAAAAAACATTGAAATTTCCAGTTGGCGCAAGAAAAACAAGATTTTAACTAAAGTTTCAAATATTCTAAAAAAAGTAAATTAATATAATTTAATAATCAAAACATCCTTTGATCTTTCCTCTTAATAATAACAAAGATTTTAATGATTAAAAATTTGTTTTTATTAAGTTTGGGTCATTTTTTTTTTTTATCATGGTATGTTAATTTTCACCTGGCACACGGGCGGTGAGCCGAGTCGTTATATTCTCCCTTTCAAATGAAGCAAATTAGCTCCCGCTCAAAAACCAGATTCACCTTCAAACTGAATAGACTGACGTTGTAAGTTACACATCAAGAAATAAATATGGCGACGTGGGAAAAATATCAATACAAAAGTAGAATATTTAAGACAAACATTTTTCCACTTATAAAAATACAAGGCTAGGAAATATTATTAATGAAACGATATTTTTGTTCTTCGAGTTAATATTTCCCAATGTCTGGTATTGAAAACCAGATAAAAAGTCAAAATGATAATTTTCCCAGGCATATTAGATACTCACCGCATATAAACTGAGCTACATAATCTCCTCACTTCTATTCTGTATTCAGATAAGCTTAGTAGATATCAAAAAATATCAAAGACAGGAGGTCATTTTGTTGGCCTTTTCTGATGGTTGAGAATATTTGTGTTCATGCCAATTTAAAAGATAAGATTTCAAATTCTTTCAACATAAATAATTTATGTCTATTTAAAAAATATAATAATTGTTACATCAAAACGATCTCCTGTCATCTTGAGTATCTAATCTTGTGCGATATATAATAAATATCTGACCTGAGGTATCTATACATTTCTCATTCAAGTGTTCGATTCGCCGGCAAAATAGTGGTATTTTAAATGCCTATTTCAAAATTAGCTAGAAAGGCTTTCACCACATGCAAGATTGACTTAATACAATTCCCTCCTTACACAATTGACCATTTTGTACAATAAGTGTTTTTCTTTTGTTTTTGTTTTTGTTTTTTGTTTTTCTGGAAATAAATTTATTTTACAATCCCGCAATATATGATAGAATATCAAAGATGAGGATAATAGTCCGACTAATGTAAATACTGTAGAATATCAGTTATATATTTAGATTCTTTCAAATAAAAGCCAGACTATGTTTGTGTTGGAATCTCCAAACTGAGATGCGAGTTTAAATCCATATTGCTAAGTAAACGCATTGGTCGCTCAAAAAATGTCATTTCATGGCTTTTAACAATTTAGAAAGTTTTATAAGGATTTAATTTCCTATGATGTTATAATGGAAGGCTAATGTTCATTTGTCTCATTCCCTAGGGTTTCCACAGTTAAATTCAATTCGCTAGATTTAATGATGGCGTGATTAGGATTTCTTTCAACCTGTTTTTATAAATTTGTTTTCTGAAATTAAGAGATAATTTTAATTTTTCCTTTACTTGTTTTATTTATTTTTCGTTAATGTCTTCCTGTTGCTTTTTTTAATATCATTTTTGAACCGATATAATCTTCGTTTTTATACAGGTGTTTGCTAAATATAAAATTCTTTTAGTAATTTCTTCATTTTTCTCATATTTTTTTTCCTAACAAGAATTTAGCAAACATCGATAAAGGTTCCCACAGCAAGACGTTGTGTCAAAATGACGGTTTTACCCATAACATCGCTTTTTTAACTACCTTAACTGTTCGGCGATGTTTATTGAAAAAGCGATGATTAGAATTGGAATAAAACTTATATTATGAAAATGAATTTATGCATTCTTTTGTTCTTCAGAATTTACAACAAAAATATGAAACATTGTTTATTTATTAGAATACTTCTTTACGGGAATGATTTTATATTTCCAACCTGCTGAAAACTAACACAATTAGAACAATGCAGTGAATATTTATCATTTACCAATTTATAAAGAAATAAATGCGAAAAATATTTTATTCATAAATTTATAAACATTTGCTAAATTATTAAAAGGCGCGAAACAACTATGAGGAGATCTTTATTATTTAATATTGCACGATGCTTTTCCAATCAATCCAATAAACATTGTAATAAACAGTGTAAATAAACAATCGAATAAATAAATAACGTTCATTATTTTTCTTTTCAATTCTCAAGAACAAAAGAAAATGTATAAATTCACTTTCGTATGTTTAGGTTTTATTAAAATTCTATTCATCACTTTTTAAATCAATAAACATTGTCGAAGAATAAAATTAGTTATGTGGCTAAGAGCAACGGTCATCTTTGAAATATTAATCATTATAGAAATATAGATTTTTGTTTATAGATGAGAAAAATAATCTGTAGTGAAGTTTGTGCCCAGAGAATCTGTGCTTCGTCAGAATTATTAATATAAAATGTCAAATAGTGTTTTTATGAAGTATGGAATACAAGTTGAGAAGAAGATACTGTTCATTTAATCACGAAGGGGAGAGGTCAGTAATCAGGTTGTATTCTAAGTTTACTAAAACCCCACGTTTTTGTCGCTACCACCGTGTTTATTTAATCGCGTGTTTGTTCGAAAAGAAACAGTCGAAGTCGAGTTGGAATTGGAGATGGGTGAAGTGAGTTGACAAGTCGGCCAGTGAGAGAGAGAGAGAGAGACAGTGAGAGTGAAAGCGTCCGCTTTCTGCTGTAATAAGGAAGGTAGTTATCTGTAATATTGGCACAATATTGCCAATGAAGCCCCTTATATCCTGATAGTGAGATAAGTACGGCAACTACTAAAAACAAAAAGAGTGAACACGAAAACTACTTCTCTCCTTTCAGAATTGTTTTGCAATATTTGTTTTTATTTTTTTCTGAACTTATTTCATATACACTACTTTCTTGTAAAAGATGCATTATTCCTTTTGTACCAATTTCTTCGTGAATATACGTAAGTTTTTCTTTGGACTCGAATAGTCTTGTTCATATTAGATTTTTCTACTTGGCCCGATTCTTGCCCCAACGAACTTGTAGGTAGACCAGCTGAATCTTCCAGGATCTACAATTTGTTATTTGCTCTCCAGGATCAAAAAATCACAACGTGGCTGGAAGGTGGAATTAAATCGACATTGTGAACCAGTTAAATGAAGTTAAAAATTGAATTTAAAATGAAGTTAAAAATTGAAGTTAAAATGAAGTTAAAATTGAAGTTAAAATAAAATCAGTGTCATAGGAAAACTGTTTTTCTTTTTAACATTTTGTCTTATTGTGGTCACATATATCCATGTCTTTCAGAATACTTATCTATATAAGTATATAACATGGAACACTGAATATTGGTGAAACCTGTTATAACTTTATGAAGGATTTGACTGCTTGAATCCCTAAATTCATTACTATTACACAGAAGATTTAACAATCATTAAAAGTGTCATCTCAGCAATCCTGGGAAAGAGTAAGAATCATACAGGAAATAATAAGAATCGAAATCATTATTGAATTTTAGACACCGTCAATTTACTAACATTATTGCACTTGTCTAATAATATCATATATGAACAACAATATCTACAAAAATCCTATGCATTCCGCTTTGATAAGTGACCAAATTGAATATAATGTCAGAAGTTTATCTTAATTCAAAACAAAAAAAAAATAATTTTGAAACATTTACAAGTGATCGATTTCATGAAAAAATCAATAGTGTGTGAATTTGGCAACAAACCTACAAATTAATTAAAGATGCGTAAATAGATGAGATAATACAATCTTGGATTTCGATGACCGGATTTCTCTCCTTGATTGGTTATGAATTGCTTGAAGACACAAATAGCATCACTGTACGCAAGCACGTCTGCACAATTAGAATAATTATTTCAATCTGATCGCATTCCGAAAGCTGTCAATTCTACTCATGTGGAAAATATTTTACTTGGGCAGAGTGAACAGTTACTACACTGATTCTATGTACAAGTCCTCATCTCTATATAAACAATTTCGTATTTTCTATTTGTTAATTGAGTGTTTTTACGGCTTAACAACCCTTCATTGGTTATCTAAAGCAGAAACGTATTTTGAATCATAAGAATCCGTCTCAATTTTCGATTGATTATTGCATTAACAAATTTTGAGAATAATAATGAATTTTCCAGGCACAGTTAACTATTTAACACATAACCTGGAGGGATTCATAATTTTCCCAAGGTTATTTGCGCATAAGTGAATGCAACGAACCCGGTTGAAATTTGAACCCCAGTCCTACAATTTCTCATCCATTCCCAAAATTGCACATCGATTTTCTACGAGCAATATCCTAGTATTTCTAAGAAATCGAAATTATTTATGATAGATATTCTTTCTCACGAACACAACCAAGTACAAAGGAATAAAAATGGTTGCGCAAAAGATAACAGCACCGTCTTCGATAAACTAAGAATAAACGCTGGATACTTTTGCACACAAGTAGATATTTAAGAATTTTGGTTGGCTTTAAATTGGAAGAAAGAGATTATATTTGAGCATTTGAAAATGGTAGAATTCAAGAAAAAAAGACAATAGCCTTCGAATCTAACTGGCAACTCCAAGTCGTTTAAGGCTATCAGCTCTCTTACAACCTCGTCTCTTCTTGCTGCATTGTTTCTCTTTATATTGGTATGGGATGGCCTAAACACGTATTGTTGGATTACGACTTCTTCCATGCTTTTAGCTATTGAACGTTTCTCTTCTCTGTTGTGGAACAGCTGTCCAACTGTATTCATTCCATTTTCTTTTCCAAGTATGATCTTTCCGTTTTATGCAGTCAACCGAAGAGAACGATTTTTAACCTACAATTTTATGCGTTTCTGACAAGTCTACGCTTTTCACTTCTTCAATTTCCACATATTTTTCACTGGGGCATTCACTTTGTGTTTGCGTGTGTTTTTGCATTGAAAAGTGCATTTCTAAATCATTTGTTAATGACAAAGTAGTCTGGATTTTAATGTCTTCTCTGGGCCTTATCCGTGTCCATCAGGGTCTTGGATGTTCTTGTAATAAGGTATTTTATTACTTCGCCATTAACAGTCTATCAATGAAACCATTTTTTCTCCGCGTTGGTTACGGGATACAAGTCCATACATACTGACGGTTTCAATAACTTGTCCCTTGCCTATTTTATATGATAATACTCATTTCTTGTGACTTTGTCTGGTGTGTAGCATTTTCCAGTGCGTGGTAAAACATCTTTTTCTTTTTTCTGACACATATGCCACTATGATCGATATACAGAAGAACTCTATCTTACGGTTATCAGTAGTGAAACCCACTTCCACTTGTGTTTATCTAATATTAGTTCGACTTCTCTTTCACTTTTCTCTTCATCGACATATATGATAATATGGTCGTCGCTTGTAAAAAAAAAAAAAAAACAACATTGTTTTCCCAGCGACTTTCGCTTAAGCCAAGAATTTTGACACCCGACTTTTCTGTTTACTTGTTTTACATTTTCTAACTTTTCACATTCGTACCGTTTCGTGACATTTCAAATTCAAGTTACGAATTTTTATTTGTTGCAGAGAGTCGCTGATTGAAACTTATCCTACGTGTCTCACATTCCAAGGCAAAAAATCACTTTCTAGGAAGCCGATCAACTTCATCTGATATTTTTCACTTGTGCATTGCAATCTTTAAGGGATTATTCAGTACATTTTTCCATGATGATTTAACGGGACACTACCTCTAATTAGCTGACTGTTATTATTTCGAGTTCATCCACTCTTTTGTAGGTTATATCTTTCTTCACACTAAATTTCTAATCCTCCTCATCGTCTACAGTGAAGTAATTTCCGATACTCGAACCAAAATGATTAACCATTGTTCTTTTCCCTAAACCACGATTAGCCAACTTTTGGGTGGATCAGTCCGCACTAGTGCGCATTTATAGTAGTGCCCTTACGTTATGGATTGCTTGTTAGAATTTTACACGTTTATTTTATATATATATATATATATATATATATATATATATATATATATATATATATATATTTTTTTTTCTGAATTTATATTTGTTCGCCAGGAAATTCTGTTGAAAATTACTTAGCCTTTTGTTACTTTAATTATTATAGTCATCGGCACTGGAAGTATTGATTGCTAGTTTTTAACCAACTGGGGTTTTAGATCTAAGATCAACATCAGACGAGGAATAAGCTGCCAGACTGGACACTTTGATTCATTTTTTATTTTTTTTTATTTATTTATTTTTTTTTTTGGTGGGGGGATGTGCATCCATATACCATTGTATCATCTGCATAGATATTTACCAACGGACAGAGACTGCTCTTAGCTCATTGTTGAAACTTGACTAATGCATGGAATAATAATGCAACACAAAATGTACTTAGAACAAAATGTATTGAAACAAGAAAGTGTACACAATATTTACATATAGTCTTTTGTATATTCCTGGGAAGACCGTTCCTGGAATGTGTGTTGACTGAGTCGCAGTCGGGCAGAGTCTCTTGTTGAATCTCTTGATTCCTACCACTCTCTTCCCGGTACCAACCATATTTATATGGTCGGTACTCCACTATGCAAATTAGGTGGATCCTACCACAACACCCACCTCCCAAGCCTTGGAATCCCTTTTGGATTTCAAACTGGCTTCCTATATGGGTTGATGATTATGGCTATTTCTTTGTAGATCCATTTGCATAATTTTAATATTTTTTTCGTTTCGGATTCACGTCCAATGGGTCCGTGAACTATCGTTTCCTACCGGATCTTCTCGGTTCAGGAGTATTCTGCAGAGGTTCTACTTGAAACATATCATACATTACATCAATGGGATCTTCCTCCTCATCCGGTATACTCTCTTCATTCTCTAGAACGTAACATTTTTTAAGTTGGTCCTGGTGCCTTTTATAAGTATTCTTCGGCCCTTTATGTAAATCAGGTCACCGATTCTCTTGTCCACTATGCCTCGCTCCCAGAACTCAACGTTGTTTTTGTAGCCCTTGAAAAACACCTTTTCTCCGGGGGTGTATCTTTTTCTCGCTGTATACATAGTATTCTTTACTTTATTTTTTCCTGGCAAAAGCTTGTCAAACACTGACTTAACTTTCCTAGCGAACATTAGTTCAGCTGGTGCCATGTTTGAGTGTGTTCTCTGGTTTGGCGTAATTCTGTATACCTGTAGGAATTGCTGAAGCGCCTTTTCCGTTGGAACTCCTGAGGCTTTCTTCAGCGCGCGCTTTAAAGTATCGACAAATCTTTCTGCGAGTCCATTGGACCTCGGATGATAAGGCGGCGTCGTTATGTGGTTAATTTGATATAACTCACAAAATTCCTTAAATTCTTCAGAAGTGAATTGTGTACCATTGTCACTCACAATACTCTCTGGCACACCGAACCGTGCATATAGTTCATGCAAAAAAGTTGTTGTGGTATTGGACGTAGGCTTTTTACAGCGTAGTTCTTCCGGCCATTTTGTAAAACTATCTACCACTATTAAGTAGTAATAATCTTCTACTGGACCAGCGAAATCAATGTGTAATCTTGTCCACGGATGATCCGTCTTGGGCCATGGTTTGTTTACTATAGGTGGTGCCTTAGCTGCCAACGCACACCCTTTACATCGATGAACCATGTTTGCGACATCCACATCCATTCCTTTCCAATATACAAAGCTTCGCATTAAGCTTTTTGTTCTATTAACCCCCGGGTGACCCATATGAAAGTCCCGAAGTATTCTTTTCTGCAACTTTTTTGGTACTACTACTCTCTCACCATATAATAAAACTCCGTCACAAATTGAATAAATCTCCTGCACTTTTTTGTCATTTGCTACCATTTTGCTTTTTATTTCTAAAATGAAATCATCGCTTTCAGCTTCTTTTTTAATTTCCTTTGATGTAACCGGCAACTCTCTTAAAATGTTGTTTACCATGCTTTTCACCTCATAATCTGCTCTGATACTTGCAATAATTGATTCTTCGAATCTTTCTTCTTGACTCGGTACGAGTCTTGATAAGCTATCCGCATGAATTATATTTTTGGGTGATAGGTGCTTTATGTGAAAATCATAATTGAGAAGAATGGTTCCCCATCTCAACAAACGATTTGCCGTATAAACGGGTAACCCTTTCTTTGAACCAAAAATAGTGATCAGCGGTTTATGATCCGTTTCAAGAATAAAATGTCTGCCGTGGATGTATCTGTGAAATTTTGTTATGGCAAAAATGATACTCAGCGCCTCTTTTTCGATCTGTGAGTAACTCCCTTCTCCTGGAAGTAAAGTTCTCGAAGCATGTGCAACTGGTTTTCTAGAACCATCTGGCATTATGTGTTGAATACACGCTCCTATCCCGTATGAGCTGGCGTCACTTGCCACTACAATATCAAGTTTTGGATTGTAATGGGTTAAAAAGAGGTCTGATGTAAGCATTTTCTTTATTTCATCAAAGGCTTTCTGACATTCTACCGTCCATTCCCATGCCTTGTCTTTTTTTAGTAGTTCATTCAACGGAGCTCTTAGATTGTACATTCCTTTAATGAACGCTTGATAATAATTTGCGAGCCCCAGAAAACTTTGTAGCATCGCCACATTAGTGGGCGTCGGCATGTCTCTAATCGCAATGGACCTTTCCTGATCTGGACATCTGCCATTTTTGTTGATTATGTGACCTAAATACTTAATTTCCTCCAAACCAAATTCGCACTTTGACTCTTTGACTTTAATTCCAAAGTCCTGAATCTTTTTAAATACTTGATTGAGATGCTCTCGATGTTCGTCGACGGTTTCGCTCCTTACTATGATGTCGTCTAAGTAAGCGCACGCACAGTCTAAATCATTCAACATGACGTCCATAGCTTGTTGAAAAATGGCTGGTGCCACTTTAATACCAAAAGGAAGCCTGTTGTACTTGAATAACCCTCTATGCGTGTTTATCCCTAGTAACTTCGAACATTCTTCTTCGACTGGAATTTGGAGATAGGGATCTGATAAGTCGATTTTTGAAAATATAACTCCACCATTTAGCTTGTTAAAAATCTCCTCCGGACTCGGTAACGGGTAATGGTAGTCCTTGATTACTGAGTTCAACCCTGTCGAAAAATCAACACAGACTCTGATTTGGTTTGATTTCTTTTTAATGCACACAATCGGCGCAGCCCATGAATTAGATTCTACTTTCGAAATAATTCCCATTTTTCCAACCTATCAAGTTCTTCGTTAATTTTCTCTACACTTGCGAAAGGCACGTTACGTTTCTTTTTAAAAATTGGCATAGTATTTTCCTTTAATTCAAATTTAGCTTCAAACTTGTTACATCTTCTAAGACGAGGTGTGAAGGTTTCCGGAAACTTTTTCTTTTATTCATCTTTAATGTCCTGACTTGTTTGCGTATTACTTTCTACTTTTCTGCAGAATGAGTTTAACGCTTTATCCCACAATTCGAATGTTTCAATAAAATCTGTACCCATCAAGCTTTCTCCATTTTTCAGAATGAAAACCTTTATTTTTTTCACGATCCCGTTCAATTTCATGGGAAGTACAACCTCGCCTTTGAAGTTAATTTCCTTTCCAGTTACCGTTCGAGCACGTTTCGTTGACTTCATTATTGTAGGCCTTTTTAAAATGTTCCATGTTTTATAGTTCATTATTGTTAAATCTGAACCCGAATCGAGTTGAAATTTGATATTCTTTTTAAATATTTCAGTCGTCACATATTTCCTCAAATCTCTATCTGATTTGATATTCGAATTTATTTGTCTAATTCGGCTATTGAATTTTTTCGTTTTACAACACGATCCTTTGTGTCCCTTCTTGTGGCACACGAAACATTTCTTATTTCTATATGGGCAATTTACCTCCCAGTGTCTTTCGTTGCAGCGTCTGCAACTATATGGTGGAACCTTTTTTTCCTCCTCGTTCTTCTTATTTAATTTTTCTTGTCTATTTTTAAAATACGCCGAATTTTTACTCCAATTTTTTTCTGATGGGTAATTTGACTGTTTTATTTTTTTTAATATAAGCAATGCCAGCTTCTTCGATTTTTTGAGACTCTTTCTTTAAACTTACGGCCCGCTGACACTCCTCTGCTAACTTTTTCAGGGTAAGGTTTTGTTCAGATTCGAGTTTAGACAAAACTCTACGTCTTATTTCGGCACTCTTACTGGATACCAGTTCTTGAGCAAAAATTAAACACTTAAATTCTTCCACCGTAATCTCTGCCAATCTGAAATTGTCACAATGTCTATTCACTATAGATGCATATGTTAAATAATCCTGATCGTCGGATTTAGTGACATTCATGCATAACCATCGCTTATGCCAAAGCGACATATTTGCTCCAAACAGCTCTTTTAGCAATTTCACTGTTTCCGAGAATTCCAATTCATTCGTTCTTCTCGGTAGAATAAAATCTACAAATTTGCTATGTTCTGCTGTACCTAGCCTTCTTAGTAATAGACTGACTTTTCTTGAATTCGACCAGTTTTCACAGTCTGTGTAGAAAATATCTTCATATCGTTTAAAATACGCTTCAAACGTTTTTTCTTCGTCTGGCACATAGTTGAAAGTTTCCAGCGAATTAAATATGGTGTTATTAGAATATGAAGAATTTCCCTCATTTGCCTGATTGCTGTTTAATTTCTCCAATGTTAACTTTTGAATTTCTAAAAGTCTTTCCTCTTGCTTTTCTTGATATTTTTGCTGGGATTTGAATAATTCAGCCTGACTTAACTGCTGGGATTTGAATAATTCAGATATGACTTTGTATAATTCATCCATCTTTATCTGATAGTGTTCATGCAATAAAGAATATACCTTTAATTTGTGTATCTATGGATATAATATAAGCTGACCAGAAAAATCGAAACAACTTACGACTTTTTTATTTTATGACTTGCTTTTACATTCAAGCCCGTGACAATCAACTTTGGTATTTTTTTTTAATTATTATTACTTCTGTTCGCGTATTTCAATGACAAACCTCTGATTTTTATTACCAGAGGCAAATTTGTCACTATAAAATATTGTTGAGCAAACAAAAAAAAAATAATATTTTTTTAAAAGTTCGTTACCTTTCAAAATCGATACGGTGTATTTGTGTGCCTTTTAATTCCATGCACGTTTTTGTAGTCGGCCAGTTTGTTTTTTTTAACGGGTGTCTCGTTGTAGATAACTTTTTCAATTTAAAATCACAGTTATTCGTTTACGACACCTTTCAAATTTTTCTGAGTGAACGGTCCTTATGCTTAGTCGTCCTTTAACGATTACTAAATATCCAGAAATTCAGAATCCTTCGCCGTTCCGTTAGATGTTGGACTTTTATTTAATATTTTTTTTCTTCTTCAGCCTGGGTTCTTCAATGACTTGTCCCAATTGTTGAAGGCTATCAATTATTAATTCTTTTTTTTTCGTATGGTTCTTTCTACCTCATCGCCATTGTTGTAACTTGACTAATGTATGGAATAATAATGCAACACAAAATGTACTTAGAACAAAATGTATTGAAACAAGAAAGTGTACACAATATTTACATATAGTCTTTTGTATATTCCTGGGAAGACCGTTCCTGGAATGTGTGTTGTCGCAGTCGGGCAGAGTCTCTTGTTGAATCTCTTGATTCCTACCACTCTCTTCCCGGTACCAACCATATTTATATGGTCGGTACTCCACTATGCAAATTAGGTGGATCCTCCCACAACACTCATTCAGCGGGAAGATGAAAATTACGAAGATAGCATTATCGTGTTTAGTTCAATTTTAAAACTGCCAAATTCCTGGGTTCTAATATTATTTAAAACTTGGGCACTGAAACTTATTTACTGAATATCAATAAAAAAAAAAAAAAGTGATCCGGTTTTAAAGCAAGATTCGTTTACAGAACATGACTATGAGATAGATAGATAGATAGATAGATAGATAGATAGATAGATAGATAGATATGAACAGACTGAGATAGACATATATGAACAGACTGAGATAGATAGATAGATAGATAGATAGATAGATAGATAGATAGATAGATAGATAGATAGATATGAACAGACTGTGATAGATATGAACAGACTGAGATAGATAGATATGAACAGACTGTGATAGATATGAACAGACTGAGATAGATAGATAGATAGATAGATAGATAGATAGATAATCATAAAAATCAGAAAGAAAATGATTTTCACTCGACAACAATACAACACTCGACAATAATACAAAAGTTACATAGAAAATAAAGCTTCCCTATACCAAGCATGCATTAATAATTATATAATTTATTAAATATGTGCAAGTGACATATTTAATTAATTTTAAGAATCTAAATAGAGCCAAATGCATGTTATATACACCACTTCTCTAAAAAGATACAAATATTACACTGATCTGATATTCAACTAATCATTTACATTAGGTGAAATATGTACATTTTAACAGAGAGCCCCTCTTGTGAACATGTGGGCAAGAACAAAAACATCGAATCCCAACAGTCCACTGTAAACACAGGGGCATCGCTCTTTGGTACAATGACAAAGGTGTGGCTGTGGCGTTGGGTTACCAAGGACTAAACATTCTTCGCCATGAACTGCTTGAAGGCAGGAACATTTTGCCGATAAATCGCATCGTACTATGGAAACACAATTGCGCAAATGGAACAGCCACTACATTTTGATTACTGCCCGCAAGCTATGAATGTGTAAAATATTTTGTCTAGACAGAGTGAACAAGCCAAAAGTATCAACCAAACACGCATATGAATGCAAGCGAATAAATATACACAGACTCTATAAAAGATGTGTGTGCAAAAGCTAACAACATCCGCTTTTTAAAACTATAAACTAAATTTACAGTATCAAACGACATTTTTTTACATAAAATAAACGCTGGATATTTTGTGTACACCAAATCGATATTTATGGATTTTGTTTTAGTTATGGTGGCCAATTTAATGACATTTCAACCTTTGTTTCTGTTTTATGTCTTACAAGAGAAATGTTCGATTTTTCTGCTAGAGCCAAAAAAATAGTTAGGCTGAGGTCTATTGTATTTTTTGTAATCTGCATCACACCATGCAAGTCAGTAAAGCCACAAAGGCTTACAGAATGTGGAAGAATTAGGAACAGAAATAATAATAATGAGCAAGGAGAGGAAAGAGTAATCAGCAGGACAGTAGATAGCAATTAACACTGCATTTAAATTTTTGCAGATAAAAGTTAACTAGAAAATATGGGTCCAGAAGGAAGGTCCACAACCGAGAGAAGAAACTGTTAGCATAGAATTTGCGGTTACATCTAGCAATCCCAATTGTAAATTGATGAGATCTTGACGCCAGTCTGGTACTGTACTTAAGTTAAAAATGTCTAGCTACCATAGCGAAGAACAATAATTAATTCGTAAAAATTTCAAAGATGTGGCACAAGGACAAAATTGGGAATGGGAAAATGATGGTTTTCTTCTGTCTTATAATTGAAATTAGCTCGCCACAATCGCTGCCACGAACATACCACAATATTCCTTACACCAAAACAACGCATTCTTAGTATATCTCTATATTTCTGAGATGAGGTGTTAGGTACACTATTTGCATTATTCGGACTATTGTCTTCATCTTTGTCGCCGTATTTATTACAACGTTTCGGCCTTTCAGTATCTGTCTATATTTCTGAGATGAGGTAGTATGTACACTATTTACATTATTCGGACTATTGTCTTCATCTTTGTCGCTATATTTATTGCAACGTTTCGGTCCTTCAGTATCTGTCTATATTTCTGAGATGAGGTATTATGTACACTATTTACATTATTCAGACTATTGTCCTCATCTTTGTCGCTATATTTATTGCAACGTTTCGGCCCTTCAGTATCTGTCTATATTTCTGAGATGAGGTATTATGTACACTATTTACATTATTCGGACTATTGTCCTCATCTTTGTCGCTATATTTATTGCAACGTTTCGGCCTTTCAGTATCTGTCTATATTTCTGAGATGAGGTATTATGTACACTATTTACATTATTCGGACTATTGTTCTCATCTTTGTCGCTATATTTATTACAACGTTTCGGTCCTTCAGTATCTGTCTATATTTCTGAGATGAGGTATTATGTACACTATTTACATTATTCGGACTATTGTCCTCATCTTTGTCGCTATATTTATTACAACGTTTCGGCCTTTCAGTATCTGTCTATATTTCTGAGATGAGGTATTATGTACACTATTTACATTATTCGGCCTATTGTCCTCATCTTTGTCGTCATATTTACTACAACGTTTCAGCCGTTGTACGCTCCGGCCTTCTTCAGGTGGTTGGAATGTCGAACTGAACCCTTTATTTCGCTCACTGGGGTAGACTGTTCTAGTTCCACAGAACATGTTTAATGGATGTCGGTTATCAGTTATCTCCTTTTAATTTCCCTCTGAAAGTTCTCCACTGCCTTAGCCGGGTATTGAACTCACACTCTTTGGGTCCTGTCACTGGATCTAACTAACACCTTTATCTACTGTGCTATGTGTCCTTGAGGACACCTGAAGAAGGCCAGAACGTACAACGGCCGAAACGTAGTGATAAATATGGAGACAAAGATGTGGACAATAGTCCGAATAATGTAAATAATGAACGCATCCTTACTTACCATTCTTACTACATCCACCATAATACCTCAGAAGCTCCAAGAAGTCTTAACTTGTCCCTATATATATAATTCTTGTCTGTGGTGGTCGGAGAGATAAAACAATTTAAAAATCTAAACCTCAATGTGTATTTACAGTGTATAATAAACTATTTACTACTGAATAGAATAGTGTCTCTATGACCGCCCCCCGCCGACTCCACAATCCTTAATTGTGGTAGCAAACATCAGTTAACTGGACGAAATCAACGTGGGACATTAATAATATAAAACACTCATCCGTCCAAACATTCACTCAAACATACACTCATTAAAACACAACAACAAATAGGAAAATCACACCCAAATTACAAAAAAGCGTCCCGCATCCACCGGATAACTGACATCTCTGGTACCCTAACAGGGGAGGAGTGGGGGAATTAAACTGAAGAAAGTTGAGACAGAAATAAAAGGGCCAAACTGTCATACGTCCCCATACGTCAATTAGCAGTGAAGGAAGAAACTAAAGATGAAAAAACAACTAAGCTAACCTAATTTCGGGCAGGGTTGCCAATGTTCAATCCAGTGAGATTAATGTCCTAATGCCTAAAATCATCAAAGTGCCACTTTAAATCAGCCACTCTTACTCGACACAAACCTGCAAGACGTACCTACCTTTGGTTAAATTTTGATGGCGTTTCCGTCCTAATCTTGACTTAAAGTTGATGCTTAAAGAACAAGATCGGTTGGAAAGCGTATCCGGTAAATTGCTCGAAATCAATTGCTCGACAGTAAATTGCTCAAAAAATAATTTCTCAAACTATCAATTGCTCGAAAAGCAGTTTGCTCGAAACCTGTGGTTAAAATAAAATAAAACTACGTTGTTTCTAATATTTACTATAAGATAAAATAATATAACTTTATTTTTGTTAAATGAAAAGTTAAAATTAAACAACGAGTACATTTATATAGCTGTTCTTATTTTTTTTTCTCGAAAGGCAGTTTGCTCGAAACCTGTGGTTAAAAAAATAAAACACGGGCTAAGCATTTCCTTCTTTTTTTTTTTTTTTTTGCACATTGTTCACTGTTTTTTCCTTTATATATAGATATCCATCCAAACACAACTTCTTTCCTTTTTCGTCCTCAACAAAAGTTATGTCCATGACTAGGGTTCGAGATAGAAAACAAATATAGAAAACAATATAAGACTGCTAAAGTTGAGTGTTATGGCTCCTTTTATATCCAGCTCCGTTGATGTGACGTGAGACAGAGCAGTTTACGTGGTGCTTCGAGCTTCAAAATTACATCGAGCAATCTCCCTTTCGAGCAACTGATAGTTCAAGAAATTATTTTTCGAGCAATTTATTTCGAGCAATTTACCTAGGTCCGTTGGGAAGAGGTTAACTTCTCGCCCCAATAGAATTCCTTCTGATATGTCCTTCAAATAAAGACCCTGAAAACGCCTAGCAAGCAAAATAACACATAGTTTCCAGCATGCGTCAACGGTGGTACCACGTTCCTACAGACAGAACTGGCTTTTAGGACAAAAAACTTTCCACGCAGGATGCGAACAATGATACCTTCAATAAACTTACGCAACGGGACTACGACCATGCAATGAAAGGTGTGGCCCAGGGTCGCTATCTTCCTATCACATCGAATGCAGATTGGAGATTTTTTCATGCCTGCCGAAAAAAGTATTTTACCAACCCAGATAAACCTTGGAATCACCAGTAAGATAAGTGATGCCTCATTATTATTGAGGCATTTCAAAACGGGTTTTCAAGGCCCTATTGAGTAGGCATCCTGCTTCATAAGACCTAACATGTCTATCCGATCATCTAATTAACACCCCTAACACGTAATATAATGCCCCTACAAGATAAAGCAGAAGACCGTAAGATGTGTTTCAGAGCAATTCAAAATTCACGATAGGAGGAGGACCCATCTTGGGATAAAGTGTGGGAAGCTCCACCTTGCACGAGTTCTCACTTCTCTGGGATAGAAAGTTCTTACGGGCGTCTTCCTACCAGAATTCACTCTTCACATCCGATTTCTGTTACATTCGATATAGCAACAGAATGCGAAGCGTATGTTGTCGATTCTCAACGCTAGGCATACCCAGACCGCCTTCAAAAGTATCTTGGAGGACTTACTTCCCCGCAAGAATGAGAACTTACTAATGATATTTAGTGTAACAGATGGAAGTGGAAGTACGGAGAGTCGGTAAAGGAAACTCGGATAGAAGTGCGAGGCACGTACTTCCGCCCTCTCCTTTAAGTAAAGATTACTCCGAGACCACTAAGGAAGTACGACATCGGCTTTCTCCTACACCTTCCAGCAAGAGATCGGGACCGAACTAGACCAGACCGCCTAGATGAAAGGCCCGGGAAGAGGAATTCCCTTCTATGCACCCAACCGTTAGCAAACAGGCTTATTGTGGTTGATCTTGGCCCCTGTCACCATCTCGTACTCTCGGATCAATCTCGGCTCTGCTCGACACAATGACCGAAACATCGTCAGAATAGGCGGAGTAACTGGCCGGTTAGGGAAATTCTGCGTAGGACCGGAATTGTCCACTTGCAAAGGAAAGGCTACAGCCGAAGGACGTACAGCAGAGGCGAAAGGGGATAACTTTGACGAATGAAGCAAGATAATAAGAAAAACTCTGATAGAACTCCATTGACTTCCAAAAGCGCACCGGGAGAGGAATACTGAAGTCGGATCCAGGTTCGAAAGTACGTCCTGAAACCGGCTGCCGAAAAGACAGCCTACATAAAACAATCGTCAACCCTATCAAAAGCCTTAGACAGACCTAAATTGATCAGTGCGGCTTCACAGTCTCACTGGATCGATCATTAAGCGTACCATATGAAGGTTTTCTTGATTGGCGCTGCCCTTCACAGCACAAGTCTATTCAGACCTAGACTATAGAGGGCAGTCTGCAAACGGCTGGCTGAAATCCTTAACTCTGTATTTAACATCGTTAAAGGCCGAAGGTTACCTATCCCATCCCCACCGTTTTGCCCTTGGTGGAGCGTTGAGGTATAGATCCTTGCTTTTACCTGTTGCTGTAAATCATTTCTAGCAAAGAAACAAGGATGGGCAACTGCCTCAACTACATTTCGTAGGTTAGACCATCTAATCCTGAAGATTTTTCCCGGCCGGCCAACTAACTTCGGCGCTTTCCATATTTCCGACTCTGTGATGCGGCCCTCGCACTTAGCTGCTTCAGTCCTTCGAGCCGGGGAAAGTTGGCCAAATAGGCGTCGAACTGAGCAACGCGCAGACTGGGATACAGTTGGGGACGGAGACGAAAACCAAACGGTCGAGAATAATGTCAAAGCTCCATCTTCTTTTCAGGCTATCAGAATTCACATCTAGGATTTGTCCATACTGCATGAAAAGATCAGCAAGGCGCTCTCCCGACACCAGAGAAGAGACCTCGAATAGTGCTACTGACTTTTCGCTGATCCTTATACTCGGTTCGTAAGATGAGGTCTTTAGTAATCAACTCTCTTCTCCACATCTCAAGACAATCTTCAGTTGTGGGCAGCAGTACGTACGACATGACCAAACTGGTACCTTTTATTACTCTTTAGGGTTTGACCCCCCGCCAGGGACATGAGTGATCGAATCACTGTGTCTTTAGCAGAGAGACAAATTTTGTGCGTACGCTTGTCGACCACAAAGACTGGCAACATTTTATTTTCAAACATCTTTGATTTTTACGTGTCTTCTAAAAGTCCATCTTCTACGAGATGTTCGAAACTTTTGACCCTTTCCAAAAATTCCGCAATGTCTATAATACAAATTGGTAGGGGCTTCTAGCATGTGCGATTCCCCGGCTTTCGTCTTTTCTGGTGCCTCCATTTCTTTCGGCACATTCGCGTCCATACTCCTTTTACAGCTACTGTCTTCGGTCTGCTTATTTTTTGTACTACTATTATTTTTAGTTAGCACATTCATTCCCTCAACTGAGGATTTCGGGGTTGTTTCCACGCGAGGATGAAAAACTAAAAAATCTAACGACTGACAAGAAAAAAATAAACTATTCAAAAGCCTCTAAAAATTTAACAAAAAGGTTTTTCTTTAAAGGTTCTTAAAAAAAACCCTAGGTAGATAATAAATAAACGTGTAAACTAAATTAAACAAAAACGCAATGAAACAAATAATCTAGTAAGACTTACTTTAGTTTAAAATCTAACATTAAATATGGCGACCAAAGCCGACAAGAAATCTGAAAAACAGATTGACAAGAAAAAGAAAACTGTTCAAAAAGTCCCAAAACAGAAAAGGATTTCTTTTCAAAAGTTTTTCAAGTCTTTTCAGATCACGTGATTAAAATACAAATAAACTATAAATTAGATACAAAAGCAATAAAATGTAGTTTGGTAAGACTGTCGTCAAACCAGGAAAATAAAAATAGACATTGCGGCCAAAGCAAACGGGAAAACTAAAAAAAAAAAGACTGAATAGAAAAAAATAAAAAATTAAACCAAAAAAAAGGAATAAAGGAAAAATAAATTAAATTAATTTAACAAAGTCTTTTCATCTTAAAAAGGTCCTAATAAATATCCAAATAGGTTTCAGTAGCACACGAGCTCTGTCCAACTGGTCTGAAAATAAGTCAGTTCACCTCAAAAACGGGACTTCAAAATGCAGAGGGAAGTATTTATAAAAAAAAAAAAAGGTAGAGAGGCAATTTTACGACGGTGAGAAAGTGACTGAAGCCGAGATGCCAGATCAAGTTCAATTGCTGATTGCGCAAGTTTCCACCAAAAAAATGGAATCTTTTGAAGAATCTTAATCTTCTGAAGTTTTAATTTTGGTTTAACACAAATTTACAGAAAAAGATTGACCAAATCTTCAAAAAGCGGATATCTCTCTATGTTGTTACATGGCGTATATTTCAGTATGAATATTGAGTATTGCTAGTTGTTTGCTCTTTTTTCTGTGCCGTATCCATTCAAGATGTTGGAACCATGCCTCTCCATAACTTCATATCCTGTGTTGCCTTGAGAAATGTTATTCTTCTTAATATCCTTCCCAATTTCTGTTATGCAAAGTTAGATAGGCAGGTTACTCACACTGTTTCAATCTGTCCTTTCCTTAAATGTGTCCCAAGAGTGACAAATCTCCGAGCCCACTTTCTGATTTCAAATACAGGCATCCTTTCTGTTATGGGACCTTACCCATAATAACATAATGGACTATCCCATACGTAATAAATACTGCACCTCAAGAGGATGCAGGGAGTTCCGTCTGAAGTCTAGAGTTCAGTCTGAAGTCTGGAGTGAAGTCCGTCAGAAGTCTGTCAGTCAGTCAGAGTGAGCGAGTCAATCAGTCGAGTCAGAGGCAGTCCGAAACTGAGTCGCGTTCAAACAATTACTACTAAACCTGATTGTTCATACTAACACTATCAACTTCTCTGTATATATTCCTGTTTGTAATATATCTGTGTTATTCCATATCAGTGTTCGTGTTCTTCTTTATTGGTTCTACCTTGGACTATCACTGTGGCACAAGGAACCGGACCATAACACTTTCTGTTTTTATTTTCCTTCTAACTTGCTCATTGCTCACATGCTCTGTCTATAGCTTTCTCAGCATCCTTCTGTAGAACTATAAATCTCTTCTCCATCTTTGGGAAAGGTTTTCCAGCATTCAAGAAGTTCAAAACGCTCTTCTTTCTTTCTAACGAAATGTTCCTGTTTCTTTATACTTGAATTAGTTTTTGGAAGACATTTTTCGCTATTCCAATTCAGCTACGGATTACGGTGTCACATTTTTCATCTTCTGGTACAGCACTTCATAGATTTTGATGTATCCAAATTTTAGCTGGCACCGATGAATGTCCATATTTCTAGCGGCCATGTACCGTGTTTTTGCGATGATTATTTCTTTTATCCTGTTTCCCAGTCTCTGAATTCTTGCCATTTTTGGCTTCTTTGTCTGCAACCTTTACGACTGCATCTATTCAGATTGTGTTCACCAATAATAAATCGCTGTAGAACTTTTTGTTCTCTTAGGATCGCTTCAATTTGAAGGTCAAAAAATCCTGTTGACAATCCATCTGTTTGTATTTTTGTGTTCTTCATTTTCTATCCATGCATAGGAGGTTTCTGTCATCAATAAGAAAATATTGCGCTATCTCAATTATAAAGCAAACACATACAAATACAGTTTATGTTGTCAGTCGGACGGCTATTATGTATTCACTCGATATATCTGTCAACTTACTTCTTTAAAAGTCAGCTAAATTTTTCTAAGTTTATCTTCGCAGGTTTTAAATCCAAAGAGAATGCATAGCCCAATTGTTATAGTATTTTACCCACGCAGGCATGGACTCTCCCAGCTATAAATAGGAGCAGGTACTGCCTTTTGCAGAGAGAAGTTTCAAACAGTCAGCTCTGACAGTCGGACCGAACATTCTTGCTGTAACACTGTCGTTTATATATGTTTTTATACTGTTTCTATTAATAAATTTGTTTAACTCAATTCCGCTCTTTGTGTCTTTATTTCTAGCCCCTAACAAGGCCACAACACCAATGCATAAAATAAAGCCAATGCATAGCGCAAGTGTCGTGACAGTCTTGTTGATTTTACTCCAGGCGTAACATCAACATTAAACATCGGAAGGAATTACTGAATGATGTTTTATAATAAAAATGAAAATATTTCTGATTAGAATCAATCTAATTAGCTTCGGAATAATTAATATCTTCAATACGAATGTTTTTCCACGGATGCATGTAAACAAAATAAACAGAATGATAAAGATTACCTAGAGACTAAATAGTATCAATGAAAAACAGATATTAATCAGTGTGCAGAGAACCAAATGAAGACAAGGCGCGAATTTTAAAAGTGGGAAGTTACGTAATTAACGTCGTTTGTCAGTAAACGTGTCAAATATTAGCTTTTAAATATTTTCCTAATTATTCAATGTTCAATAAAATAATAATAAATGATCAAAAAATAAGTTATTCGATGAGCAGAAAATTTAAGGAAATGTAAACTCTTTAGCCGTTGTGATTACAAATTGGTGACAATAAACCCACATTTGACTGTACGACCAAACAATTTAATAGCAAAAAAAGTCCTCTTTTTACGCATTTCGTAGTTATATTAGCGCTGTTAGAAACTTAGGTGTCTTATAATAGATAATTTCACATTACATGCAACTTAAAATGTCAGAGATGTTTTCGCATCAATATTATGTTCTGCAAATTCAACCATTTTATTATTGTTATCAGTGAGATCGAAAAATGTTTTTACACATTGGATTTTTCTACTGTCATTTGAAAAGCAGGTGTGATAGTTTATTTCGCTTTTAT
Source organism: Acanthosepion lycidas (assembly GCA_963932145.1). Lineage (NCBI taxonomy): Eukaryota > Metazoa > Mollusca > Cephalopoda > Sepiida > Sepiidae > Acanthosepion > Acanthosepion lycidas. The sequence continues at coordinate 133,951,182 of OZ010577.1, forward strand.
ATCAGCATTATATCAGCATTATATCTCTCAATACAATATGTTATGTTTTACAAATATTTCAATACAAATAAAAAAAGGAATCACTTCCAAAAAGTTTGTTTCGACCAAAGAATCATAAAAAATCGAAACATGGGAAAGGCGTTAATATAAAAATGACACTTTTCATTTTTTTAATTTTTTTTTTCATTTCTATCGTTATGTATTTCTTAAGAGGAGCAAAACTGTCCACCAACTCCGCTTATCTGGCAACAGCGACACGATAATATTTTGCTGCTATATTTTGAATAACACAATAATAAGCAAGGAAAGAATAAAACAATTCGAGGTCAGTTCCAAAATGATGAATCACTATTAACAAGTTTATTATTAGCAGATCTTTTTCTGTCAGAACAGGAAAACCTGAACTCGCTACTCGAGTTTCTTTTTGAAACATTTAACAATGCTTCCAGTAGTCAAGCTTTCATTTTTAAGGGGCACTTTGTTGGACAAGTAGGGTTTTTCAATCTAGAAAAAGAAAATGCAACAAATTTCCACCAATCAGGTCAAAGAAAAATTTCATTAAAAATCTTCTTCTATAAATGTCACAGTGAAATGAATGACAAATTACTTCGTTGATTCAGATCATACCAATCATTTTTATACTTTTTTCTAAAGTTAGTCACAAAACGAATGGATATTTTAATCTTAAGTATAGTTCTTATTTTCTGTTAAGCTGTCGTTCTCTCTTTGAATTCCATCAGAAGCAGTAATGGATTCATGACGCAATTGCTATTCTGTCTTGAATGGGTTTTGAATGAACAAATCAAATTTAGTAACTCTTAACTTCCTTTACCTCTATTTTAATATAACCTAGACAGCAACGAGTGGGGTCTGCAGAAAACTCAATTCTGACAAATATGACAGTTTTGTTTCATCGAAATATGACGTCCATTCTTAATATAGCAGGAAGTCTTGTCATGTTACTCTGATCATTATTTTTATTTCAGATTGATGAAATCTGAAATAAATCCTTAGAGAAAATATTATTAAATCGCTTAGCACAATTTGAAAAATAAGAAAGAAACCTTAATTGGCGTCAAAAAACCATGTAAAATTACAGCTTAGTTTTAATTCGAATATTTCTGTATGCAAGAAGTTCGAAATTTGTATTATTAAGTTTTAGCATTAGTATTTCTTTCGTCTTAGTTGCGTTTGCTTTACGTCACAACTAATGGGATCCTCAAGGGAAAGTGTAAAGAAAACGAAAGAACCTTAAAGCTTGTAATGAAGCTTTATTTAAAGCAATTCGACCGCTGCACATTTATGAGGGTCGACCATCATTTTTTATAGTATTTCAAGGGGAGACAACTAGAGTTGCTTTCACCACAGATAGGAAAACCATTGTGATGGGGTGATGACAAGAGGTATTCATTTTTCACTGGTATATCATCTTAATTTCACTTATTTTACTTCGCTATTAACCAAATCGTTATTCTACAGTCGTTACTAAACACAGTTAATCAGAACAAAGATTAAACATTTAGCGAGATTTGAACTTTCACCCTTGAACCTGGAGACATTTTTCAGATACGCACCATTTTACAGAAGCACAAAACATTTCCCCTTAATACGAAACTTGGTGATCTTGTCCGCTAACTAATATCAAGCATTTTAACTGCATTTTAACTTTATTTTTAACCTGTTTCCTTTCAAATCAAAACATAGTTTCCTTTAAAACGATTTTTTTTTTGCGTGTAAGGATATCGTGATTATAATGTTGATGACTTCCTATATTACAATATTCTAATGATAGATTTTGTCATATTGATATTAAACAAGTCAAATCTAAATCGTTCGTTGTTTTCTTGAAAACAAATAAAACCGTGCTAATAAAAACAAAATAGCTTTTGCGCATAAAAGGAATAGAATGTATACCGGAAGTGAACCCCAGCTGCCATCTTGGTATTTATTATGAAACTAAAACAGTAAAAGTGCCAAAAGTTTTAATGTCATTTTCGAAACAATAAATTGACTGCGCTAAAGAGGGAAAAAACGAATATAGAGAAAGGCATTGCTTTGTTAGGTGCATTTTTTATTCGCTGAGACATTTATAGCAGCATAAATAGACCGAGTAAATATAGGTAGCGTACTAGACATGCACATGACTGAGACATAACAGGCAAACTATAATAAACAAAACAACGTTAAAAAAAGGAGCAAATGTTGTTTAAAGATCGACAAGATGTGCAAATATTTATGAAAATACAAACTCGCTTTGGTATACGTGCGGTCTCACAAGGGAAGTAAATGCGTTAGAAAATCACCATTTTGAAGAGATCTGAATCATTATTAACCTTTCAAAGGAAACGAGAAAAAAGATATTCTTGCCAACGTGAAAAATTCATCAAATATAATACAAATCATAACAAGTGCTTGATAACAATAAACGAACGCAGGTATTATACGCGTATGCATCTGAGAAAAACTAAGAAAGTATTCCTGTAAATGATCGCTCTCGCTCTCTCTTACACACATGAATACACACACACATACACACAAACACTTATACAATCAACAGATCGATATGTCTTTAGTATTGCACCTAGGCATTCGCTATATTTTAAAATATTAGCTTGGTGCAAAAAAAATGTCGTTTCCTCACATAGTAACATTCATGAGAAAACGACATTATTTTTGCACCAACCTAATAAAATTTTAACTAATTCGATCTCCACCTTCAGTCATTTTCATAACACGGAAACTTCGCTTCTTTTTTCTTATTCTATAAATAATTTCCATACTAATTGTTCGGATGATCACTTAAGTGCACTACTAGATTTACAACAAAAGGTCTCATTAATTTACAGTTGAATTGACTAAATAAAACAGTAAGTTCTATGCTAACAGTTTCTTTTGTAGCACTTCTTGTTTGTCGAACTCTCTCGATTTCTTGCTTTCCAACCAAATATGATCTTCAAAAATGTACATGCAATATCAATCGTCATCTACTATGTACCTGACTACACTTCTATTGTTCTCGTTTCTTAATAATGTTCCTCTTTTTAAAGCTTTCATATTCAGTAACCCCTTTTGTCTGAGTAGTTTTACTGCCCTGCTTAGTGGGGGAATTCGATTAAAAAATACGAAAATCATTCAGAGGTATTTTTTCAAAATCTGACTGAAAACATCATTGAAATAGGTATTATATTGGAAAATTATCTCTCTCTCTCTCTCTCTTTGTATATATATATATATATATATATATATATATATATATATATATATATATATATATATATATATATGTGTGTGTGTGTGTGTGTGTGTGTGTGATAGAAATTAGGAGGATTTGTGATTATTATAATTAATTCATCGGGTCTAGAAGAAACCTCAAGAGAATGCAGAAAGCACTGGACGGCCGTTTCGTCCTATATTTCGGACTCATCAGCACTGCGCATCCAATACCGAGAATTGAAACAGAATTGAAGCCGCTCCATACAGTGCATTAGAAACCCAAATATAGGACGAAACGGCTGTCCAGTGCTTTCTGCATTCTGTTCAGGTTTCTTCTAGACTCGATGAATTACTTAATTATAATATATATATATATATATATATATATATATATATATATATATATATATATATATATCCAAGTATAGGATTGGTGTAAACGTAATAAATTCTAATAACCAACAAATACTATTCTTAAGAGTGCTCAATACAGAGTCATTGAATGGAAGATCTGAGATCATGGCCAAATGTAGACACGCCAGGAAGTTAATTTTGGGGCTATATGAATCTGGATAAATTTGGAAATTTTATATCCCTCCCTTTCACTTTAATCTAATTTTATTTGATTTGATTTTTCTCCACTATATCTCCCCACACGCATTACTTCCAGTGTTGAATGAGGGCATTTAAGTTCTTGCGTTGCCTCTGATTGATTCGCTGATCAAACCACACGACGAAACCTTGGCGATCAAAACCGCCGTTGTGTTCCGGTCAGCATTCTTATCTTTTTAGGAATTTAAAATCTCTCCAAATTTAGTTTGACTACTTGAAATTGAGCACTTTTTAACGTGTAAGATTTTAACAAATATTTCAGTGTTTGTTTATTTCGGCGTATCTTTGGTTCCTGCTTGGCAGTTGAGCATTCTAATTGTACTGTGTATCTGCAGCACAATCCTTTTTCTCTTTGGAACCCACCTTAGGCATAAAATCTATATACATGGTTCTTAATGAACTCAAGACCAACTACTCTTTAAAAATTCCTGATTCCTGGCAAGCATGAGTACCTGATTGTCATGCTAAACAAAGAAAGAATGATTTTTGTGTAGAATGAGATAGAAAAGCTCTTTTTGCTTTAAATATTATAAAACTAGTAGTGACACTGATGTACCTTTGTTCAAAACCGATAAATACCCCACCTGTCGTCAAAGAATTGTCGGAATTTGAAAAAGACCTTGTAGGCATTTTAAATAAGTTAAGCTTCAGAAAAAAAAGATTTAATCCAGAAGAAATTATCAACGGATATTGGAGAAGTGAAAAAATTAAAGAAATTTTTCATTATGGGCGACAAAATTAAGAAATTCTATGTGATGAGCCCAAGGAATATAGAAAGTGAGTTACATAGGAAGTAACTAAGTTCTATAAAAAGGCACCTACTTCTTACATGGAAAATATTAACACAGAGGCCAAATAAAACTCAACAACTTTTGGCAGTAGCTACAAAATCAGGATATTGGCCGAACAGCAAACCTTCTTGACAATAAAGGACCACAAAGAAGACTTGGCCAACAAGCCCAATCATTTCGCTTGATAAACCCAACAAAGATAGATCTTGGTATTATAAGCCGCAAAATTGTAATGTATACCTGCGAACAACTTAAGGTCGCTACGCAAGCCAACTATTGGAAGATCACGTCAGATTGCATTTCGTTATTTGAAAACATTCCCAACAAGAGTAATAAAGTGTTCATCAAATATGATATTAAAGATTTCTATCCACCTATTACTGAAAAGAGTTTATTGGAGGCCTTGATGTTTAAAATGAATTTGTATGCTTAAAGCCAGAATATATTAAAGTAATCCTACATTTCTGTAAATCAGTTTTATTCCATGGATTAAGAAATCTGAAGCTACTAATTTTGATGTCCCTCAGGGATCATTCGACTGGGCAGATGTGTCTCGACTGAGGGGAATATACATCGTAAATAAAATAAATAAAATTGTCCACATCGACGACCATGAAATATACCGGGATAATAAACTGCTGGTGGTATAGCATGACCAGATGAAATAACGATTCTATCAGGAAAAAGCTACAGATCTGGATTTCAAGATCACTGGCGAGATCAACAGGAACGTAGTCCAGCTTTTGAACATAGAACTAAATCTGTTGACTGAAACTATCTCACAATTTATAAAACCTAATACGGCATTGAGAAACATTAATACGCTATCCATCCACTCGTCAATGTAATTAAACATATCCCGTTAGGCGTACAATGCAGATTGTCAACAAATTCTCCAAATGAAGAAATATTCAACGAAAAAAAAAAGAGATGCGCAATCTTCTGGTGTTGAGTATGAACTGACCATTACGCAGTTTTAATTATAATATATCTAGTTTTCACAATATTGGCGTAGTTATATATTATTCTGAGTTTACACTTTCTAATTTTAAAATGGTGTTGTACTGTTAAAATTTAAAATAAGTGTGATTTACGTATGTATATAATAAGAGAGAAAATTCAAAAATTATATTCTTGAGTGAATATTCATATTTTATTCTAATTTTAATTAAAGGGAGATTACTTGTTCTCATTAAACAAAGAACACAAATTTATATTCTAAATAAATAAATATTAATTTACATTAAAAATAAACCGTAATTTACATTAAATGAATTTATGTAGATATTTATTTTTATACCTATATGTAGCGATCAATTCATTTCTTTTGTTTAATAAACTAGGTTTACTTGGGTGTTTTAAGATAACCAATTTTAAACAAGGCTTAAATTGCATTTCCTTTACCATTATAAGCCTTATCTCAAGATATAATTTCCCAGGTGACTGATGGGGATATGCCATCATTCTTTAATTTCCAGAAACATTTGAAGAGAGCTGTTTTTGTATTTTAGATTACTTAAGATCATTCGATGATGGCAAAAACGAAATTTCCAATGATTTTTCATTGAACCAAAATAAAATTTAACGTCTTTATCGGAATGTATGTTCGCTCGGTATATAATATTATTAGTCATACATTGACATTTGATACAGGGACAATGCGTATTTTTCGGCAGTTGCATTTATTTTAGAAGTATTTACATTGTATTTGTTGAAAATATGTTTGTTTAATATAATATTGTTATGTTTAAAGATGGGTGTGCCTATGTTTTACGTTAAAATCTTTTTAATGTTGCAGAATGGTTAAAGTGCTTATGCATTAAATTTAGAATAATTCCACGGACATTAGTTTTGACATTACGATTAAAAGGTGGATTAAATGTTGCGGTTATGGTGTTTCTTCTTATTTTTACCATTTTTTTGTTTATTTCATTTTTGTTTATATGATAAAGTCAAAATAATATTCAATTTTCCAAATAAAAATTGTTTCATTTTGTTACTACCCCCCCTGCGTTTTGAACAGGAACACAGGTCCCACTTTACATTTTTTGCTCTCAGTAACCCCTTGCGTCTTAGTGGTGTTTTCTCTTTGCTTGGGCGAATTGACGAATAAAAAATAATAATTCAATTCTTGTCGGTGGATATGAGATCATTTAATGGACCCGCTTTCTTGTCCGATCGTATATTGCACCGCGTCATTTGTTATACGGTTTGTGTAGGAGATGGCGCGGACTCTTTTATAGGATCTCATTTCTAAAGAGTCAATTTTTCTCTCTAATTCTACTTTAAATAGTATTAAGTAGCAAGTTGCTTGTCACACACACACTGTCAAGATGGTGGAGTAATGGGCAACAGCTCAGATTGAGGAATCAGAGAGCCGCGTTCGAATTCCTGTTACTTACGTGCTAATACCCTTGGGAAAGGTATGAGTCCTCTTCTCCTCCCCCAGCTGTGGGAAATAGCAGGAAACACCGGGTTCTATAGTGTTGGATACTAACTGGTCTATTGCAGAAAGAAATGGCAACCTACTACGGGAAAAATCTGCCTCGTCAGTCATGTATCGAAAGTTACATGATCGCCCTAGAGTGTATCAATATATATATATATATATATATATATATATATATATATATATATATATATATATATATGCCAAATTGTAATTGGTAGGGATTATTTAGTCGATATGAGAGCTCAATGTATCATACAGAGCAAATTCTTGTATAATATTATTGACTCACAAAACAATAAAATACTTTACTCATTTTAAGACAACAACATACCAAATAACAAGCCCTCCTACAATTCTAAAACCAGAACCAACTGCCCAGTTGGAGGTATCTGTAATTTGGATAGTCTTGTATACCAAGCTACCATCTCCCCCAAAGAAATTATTAATGATTAAAAAAAAGTATACATCAGTATCTCCCCTGGGAGATGGAAGCAGAGATTCTACAATCTCCGGCATTCTTTCTCTAATGCTTCATTAATCCAACAAACTACTCTCTCTAAACATTTTTGAAGACTTAAAGATAGAGTTTTCACCTCACAGATTAAATGGGATATGTTACGTCAGTCCTAAACTCTCAACAACTTCTGGGATAGATGCAATCTATGCATACAAGAGAAGATCATGATAATAAGATGCAAAAATGCTGGTTAACTGTTGAACCAAAGACTGAAGTTATTTTCCAATGCCGACATTAAAAACAATTACAATTACCTTAAAAACATTGACTTTGAGGGAGAGGAACTTGTGGTTTTGGTTCCTATTGTATATAGGTACAAGCATTCATGTGTACAGGTGTTTGTATGCGTGTGTATGTGTGTGTGCATGTCACACTTAAGTGTATATATATATATACATGTCTATTTACACACATATAATATATATATTATTCATTATTAGATGTTATATCTTTCTGTTTTTTTTATTATTTACTTTCATTTTTGTTTTTGTTACGGCTTAGTGGTAGAATCTCCGGCTGATACCAATTCAGTCGGGTTTCGATCCGAGCTAGAGGCAACCGGATGTCTAGCCACACTGATGAGCTGTGAAACAGCGAAACAGTCTGTCTGTGGATGACGTTATATATATATATATATAAGTATATATTTATGTTTTCTATTACATATTTTCTTATATTTTATAATTTTATATTTAATGATCTTTTTATTATTAATAGTATTAATATTACCCGTTATGCTAACTTGTTATTCTTAATGTAAGCCCCCTAACAAAACTGTCTAGGTTATTTTATTTTTGCTATTTCTTTTTCTTTATATTTTTTCTTTCCTTTTTATCCTTGTATATCTATCTGTCAGAATATATAGAGTCCATTTAAAACAATATAGTTGGTTCGATGAGATGAATATACCTATAGCAATATGTCATCATCAGGGTGTTGTTTATTTCAAAACAAATATTGTAGCGTTAATCATTTTCAAAGACAAATTTGATATGTTCATCTGAGGTTTTCTGTTTTTACTTGTGAAGTGAAGAACGCTGAGTTGAATATATATGAGCGAGTTTGCGCATGTCTGTGCTTATTTTTAATGTATTCTTCTGAATGCTTGAGGCGTAATTCCTTTTTCTCACTATGTGTTTTTGTTTCTTTTTTGGCTTGGGGATGTAATCCTTTTATGCTAAGGAAGGCAACAAAGCCACGTGAACGGAGGAGAATTCCGAGTGTTTGAGGATATTAGAAAAACTACTGCTAAGAAGAGAGGACAATAAGAGAATAAGTGTTACGAAGCCAAAAGATAAAGATTGATATTGCATTTAAACTAAAATTAACTGGAAAAAAAGAAGCCGGAAAGAAGTTCCGCAAGTAAGAAGTGCTGTAGAAGAAACTGCTACCATAGAACATGCGGTTGCATCTAGCCATTTCAACTTTAAATTGACAAGACCTTGCTGCTAATGTAGTACGGTGTTTACATTCATAAAGTCTGGGTACCGTAGAGTAAATTTCTTCCGAAAATTTACCATGAAATAATTTATAGAAAAAGCCCAGAGAAGCTGGGGGATTTTTATCAAGAATCTTTAAATATATAGCAGGAGTAGCAGACCAAATAGACAAAGCAAGCATTACCAGATGTAAAGTTTGTTTTGTTTATCTTTGACTATTGGTGCAATATCGTCGATATTTTTGCTTGTCAATTATCATTCAAACATTTTTTTAAATCATTTCACCCCAAGCAAAACAATAAACTGTGACATTTTCTGTCGTTTCGGGATCCCTACGCTATTAATAAAAACGGTATCAACGAAAAGGGTCATTTAATTTTAGTACTCATTTTATTATCCCTCGCAGCTTGGATTCTAAGAGGCTGTATTAAGACTGACGGGAACGCATGTCGAACATTGGATCAGCGTCCCTCCGCGGCTAGTATTAGCCGGTTGCAAACCTGAGTGTAGGAGGCATATCGAAGAGTCAGAATTCACGAGACCCTCTGTTGGATTAGCGTCGTTTTGGACTTATATTTAAAACTTAAACAAGGGCAATCCATCACTTTCAGAATGCCCGCCTACGAATCACTCCGACCAATTTTATAGACATGTGCCCTTCAGTGTTGATAACATATTTTCACTGTAGATGTTCTTTCTAAATCTTTGTCATTCTTACTAAATAACTCGCGATTTTTCTTTGTGTATCCGTACCTTAAATTCTTCTGGTACGTTCGTCTGCCATCAGATATCGACATTATTTTACCCCTCCATGAAACATTCTTAAGCTGCGATGTTACTATCGGATCCCCACAGCCTGCTCCTCCATAACCCTTCTCCGCTAAATCTAAAAACATATCCATGTAATATTGTATTTCCTCATTTCTACCATGTCTAATATTAGATAGCTGCCTAAAATCTATATGAGGGTTTACTGTCTTTTCACAGTACCCTGCAAGCGCCGGCTTTAGAACCTCCTGTTCGATATCAGCCTTTGACTGTATTTTCCTATAGCACCCCCTGTCTTTTGCACAGCCGTCCACAGTTTTTGGTCATTTTGGGAATCAACGTGCATAAAATAACGCTCCATCACTCCTAACCATTTCCTAAACCCACTATTTCTTCTATCTAAAGTTTCTATCTCACTGAGATATTTGTGCGGCCTTGGCGAGTCGCTAATATTTTCAATATCTGATGAGTCTCTAAATAAATTTGGAAAAATGCTCCAGTCTAAGTTCTGGTAAAAAGGACACAGCGAGACAAAAATCAATGGGCACTTTCCTTACTAATTGTCTGTCGGAGTGATGCCAGATTCGCCAAAACGTACTTATGTGGAAATACGCATGTCACGGTACCATAAAATAGTTCTTGCGTTCTGTGTCGTCTCGGGATCCCCGAGCTATTAATAAAAATGGTAGAAACAAACGGGTCATTTAATTTTGGGGAATTCTGTTTATTAACCCTCAGCTTGGATTCTAAGAAACCGTAGTACAACTAACGTGACAGGGACGCATGTTGCACGTTGGATCAGCGTTGAATTTGCGCCGTGTTGGACTTATATTCAAAACCCAGACAAATACTATACATCACTGTTAGAATATTACCCCCATGGTCTCTAACCATTCTGGCCCTGGCCTTCGCTTTCTGTAACAAAAGCTACTAGGACGCTAGGGCTTAGTGAGTTTTAAAGAATATGAGAAAACTACTGTTAAATGTCAAAAAAGAAGAATTAAGAAGACAAAAATTGACATTGCATTTAAATTTTTGAAGATCAAACTTGATTGGGAAGCCAGAAGCCGAAAGATTTGCTCCAAAAGATTTCGTTCACCAATTTGCCTAGTAATTATTTTAATGGTTGATTGCTTGGGAATATCAGGTGATGTAATACATAATGACTCGGAGAGTTCCAAATCCTGTTGGGTTCGTTATATTCACTTACTTGGGAAATGTAGAAATCCACGTATTATCTCTCTCTTTTAGTAAAGCTTGTATCATTAAAACATTTTGTAATCTAAAAATATTTTCTTGTTTTTAACCCGGCGTTAGTCGCATAGGGTGTTTTGTTACCCCAATTTTTTTTAGTACTCCTAGTACTCCTAGTACTTCCGAGTTTATTTTACTCCCTCCTACTACTTACCTGTTTCAGTGAGCATGCGGTGTACCTTTCGGAGTTAGCTGCTTCATAATATCCTAATTGTTCACTAGGGGTCACTCTCCCTACACTATGAATACTGGGCGACTTCTTGTCTCATTCTCTTTTTCATTTCTTCATTTCAGCGAACACATCTACAATGTAAGCTCTCGCAAAAGATAGCGTTTTCCCATACGTGGGAGACGCCATGAATATTATACACACATAGACGTACGTACGAACTTTCACAAAATAAATACTCTTTACGTCCACACACAAACACAAATGTTAATGTCTTTGTCACTTGTAAATTTAATACATATATTTTTTTACAACATATATTTATACAAGTTTATTATAAGTTACATTTCAACGAATAATTATATTTTATTCAAGTTTTGATTTAATGTATATTGTAACGGAGATTCTTATACTATTGTTTTTTAGGAACAGGACAGTATTTTACGTAATTTTAACACTATGCATTTTTGTATTGGGTTGTATAATCCCCCAACGGGACTATCCATTTTCGGAAATCCAAGGTGACTAACGCAGGGTTAAATAACATGCAGAAAGGTTAATAAGTCGACGAAAACAAATCAATCTATCAATTAAGTCACGCATCTCTACTGACCATTTACATTCTTTGGACTTCAGCCGAATCGATATGCCTGACGGTGACAACAAATTAACAATGAAAACTGTTTCCTTCAATGATCCAGAAGAAATAAAATAACTACTGTCCATCATGTTTGAGTTGCTAAAATCTCTTAATAAAATTTCGTCTAAAATAAGACGATTTTTTCTTAACCGCTCTTTCTTGCATCTGGTAGCAAGGCTTCTGAACTGGAGGTTTTGAGGGGCGCGGAACCACTTCTTAAATGCTGTTGTTCTCAGGTACATCCTGACCAAGAGTGGTAGCACTTCCTCTCGTCCCAGCTATGAGAAAATAGTTAACCCCCAAACTGGGGTCAAAACACGACGAAAGTATAAACATTTTCATAGTAAAAATATTAGCAATACATTCACATAGTAAAATAAATTACAAGCTATACATTTTTGTAAAAGAAATTACTAATACCCTCAAGAAAATTAAATTTCGGTATTAAATGACCCATAATGCATTTGATATGTCATTAAACAAACAAACAAACACAGACACGCCCTTTCTTGTGTAAGTGAGCACTAAAATAATGTCTAAAATGCTTTTCTACCGCCAACGTCAGGACAAGAGCATTGTTGCAAATTATTCGATATCAGGTTTTACTGTCTTTACATCTTTTCTCATTTCATTTCAAAATGTTTTCCTCAATATAAGATATTTGTCATTATAAATAACCCTTTCTCTCATTTTGCATAGGCCCTAAAGAGGATCAACATTCTCCAAATTCTTGTAACCTTATTCTGTGGATACTCGACTTCCATAATAATGATAATTGCTTGACCCGAAATCTCACTCTCTTCATTGAACACTTGACAATTATTTGATAAAAAAAGCTTCGATGATCGTTGCTGTATTAACCAGACTCCAGGGCAAGACATTGAAGTAATGGACCTTTACGCATGATGTTTATGATCATTATTGCATGAAGGATTTTCATTACTATAGGAAAGAGGAAAAATTATTATTCAACATCTTCCTTGGTATACAGCCGCAAGGAATACATCAAAACATGCTGCACGCTGTCCTTCCAATATATATCAGCGGCAATCCATTATTGTGGAGCATTGTTCATAAAAAGTCCAGTTTGAGAAGTGAATCTCTAACTGTTTATATTATTTACATTAATCGGACTGTTATGCTTATCTTCATTGCTATATACACAACGTTTCGACCGTTGTTTGCTCCGGCCTTCTTCAGAGGATTGTATTTTCAAACCGGACCCTTTATTTCGTCCACTGGTGTAGATTGTTCTAGTTCCATGTGGATAAACACGTTGGTTAGACCCAGTGACTAGACTCAAAGAGTTGTATGTTCAATACCAGACTACAACAATGGCGAAACAAAATACTTGGAGAGTTGAGTTAACGGGACATCTGGAAGAAGTATGGAACGTGAATCTAGAACAATCTACCCCGGTGGATGAAATAAAGAGTTCGGTTCGAAATTCCAATCACCTCAAGAAGGCCGGAGCGTAAGACATATTCACAACGTTTCGACCGTTCAACGCTTCAGCCTTCTTCAGGTGATTGTAATTTCGAACCGAAACCTTTATTTCGTCCACTGGGGTAGATTGTTATAGTTCCACGTCCCATGCCTCTTCCGGGTGTCTCAGTTATTTCCCTTTAACTCAACTATCCAAGTTTTATGGTTTTGAACTCACAACTCTTTGAGTCTAACTATAGTCTTTATCCATAAAAGCGGATATTCATTCAATACTCAAAACAGTGAAAAGAGCAACAAAACATGATTGAATAGAAGACGAAGACAAGAAGTGGAAACTCTAAATGGAAAAGTTAAAATAAAAAGGAATTCATAAAATCAGTGAAACAATAATAAAAAATATCTCAAGAGTGATCACCTTAGGCCTTTGACAAGGTGTGGCACAGGGGATTTTGCAGAAACCGGCCAGCTGTGTAATCTCTGGGCGGGTCCTCTTAATTACCAAGTCCTTCCTGCCAGGTAGTTCTATGAATTGTTAATGGCCATGAGGTACATGAAATCAACGTAGGCGTCTACCAAGACTCTCTCTCCTCGGTCCTATTCTCTTTCAATTTTATATTAACGATCTACCTAAGAATATTCTCAGATTCTTAGTAAATATATACGCAGATGATAGCACAGTATATGGGTGCACCTCCAAATATCATGATGGCAAGTACCTGGCAACTGATCTCTCTTCTGATCTAACTCTCACAGCTCAATGGGGGGGTCGTCTATATGATTCAACACTTTCGAAACTAAACTAGTAACATTTCATCACTACCGAGTAGATACTAAACATTCACCAATCCTGACGAGTGATCATACATTCAAAAAGGCTTCTCATCTTGAAGGCGTACTGCGTTTGAAGTTCACTACCGATATCAAACAGAACACGTATATTCGTGCAATTACAAAAGATGCTGGAACTTTGACAATAGATGACAGTACAAGTTTCAGGAAGCAAGCAATGTATAAATCACTATACTCTTCAACAATTACAAAGTTTCTTTTATTTACTCAGTTTGATTTTTTTCATCATTTATCTGAAAAATTATGATAATCGAAACGATAGATATCTATATTTCTGAGATGAGGTATTGTAACTATTGTCTAAATATTCACATTGTTTTGAACTGTTGTCCTCATCTTTGTTGTCATATTCACGATGTTTCGGCCGTTGTAAGCTCCGGTCTTCTTCAGGATCTGTCTGTATTTCTGAGATGATGTATTTTAATTATTTACACTATTTACATAGTTCAGGCTGTTGTCCTCATCTTTGTTGCCATAATCACAATGTTTCGGCCGTTGTTACCCCCTTTATTTCATTTACTGGGGTTAGATTGTTCTAATTCCAAGTGCCATTCCTCTTCTGAATATATCAGTTTCAGTGATTTCCCTTTAGTAACTCAAATCTCCAAGTTTTTGATCACCTCTGCTGTGGCGAGGTATTGAACTCACAACTCATTGTGTCAAATAACTGGCTTACTTCAACTAAAGCTTTTATTCATTGGGCCATGTCTCTTCACCTGAAAAAGGCCGGAGCGTACAACGGTTCGAAACGTTTTAAATATGTCAAGATGAGGACAGCAGTCCGAATAATGTTAGTAGTGTAAATAATCAAAACAAGTTAGTAAAATGTTTCTGTCCTTAAAGTACTGAGCAAAATTTTATTTGTCTAAAAACATGAATGCAAAATTCCCATTTTCTCAAAGAATTCATTTATTTTCGATGAATGCGGTAAATTCGAGTTAAAACGGAAATCCAACGATCTGCAACCAGAAAATACTCTTTTTCGACATTTAAAAACCTGAGATCTAAACAGTTATACTTTCAAACATAAATTTTTGTTTTTGATGAAAACGTCACGTAAGATATTCACTGTACCAAAATGCTGCAAGTGATTTTGAGTGAGATTGTGTACTTAATGACACGTGTAGTTAGTTACCTGGACCCATATTTTTTTTTTATTAATAGAAGACAAATTGCGAGTCTTAAAAAGAAAACACCATAAAACTATCCAAAGGGTTACCTGCTTTCTTTTACCCTTCAGTTTGGTGAAAGCAACAGGCGATTTATGTTTCGTGTGCACTGAGACGTTAGGTCTGGAATGGAAAAGAGATTGAAGACTTATAGTTGGTGATATCAAGATTGGCATAAGCGATTAGGAAGGATAAACTCATATTTCTCACAACCGCTGGTACTTGTTTGAAATCTGATGAATCCAGAATTTCGGATGTTGATTGTCCAGAGGCTAGCAAGACCTTCCGGTTTGTACGGCAAACAATAAACATTCTTGAAAGTCCCGTTCTTCCATATGTAATGTTTGCCCTGAACGAAGCCAAAGTAATCAATAACCAATTTAATGATGAAAATGAAATAATGACTGAGTGTGTTTCCGTGATTCGTGAGACGCAGTCGCACAAAGTTCACGATTATTGTTGCGTTTATATCGTAATCTTAGCTTTGTGAGAGACAAAGACATAATTGAGAGACGTCTATTGAAATTACCTACTAAATATTTCTTAACACAAAAGAAGAATACATTGTCTTCACGGTGAGGCTAATAATCTTTGTTTCGTGCGAGACAAACTTACAGATAGTCATTGTAGTCATTTATTGATATTTTATTACTGTGTCATCAGAAGACAAGAAGAGGATAAAAATCATTCCTTAGCACGAGGGAGCAACATTTTGAGGCTTTTGATGTTTTATTTTCGGAGTACGTGAGAGGAAGACATTGGCTTTTAGCAGAGGCTGTCAATATGCTTACCAGAGAAGAGGCGTTCGAAAATTTCTCTTTTTAAAAACTGTTACTTACAATGGGTCCGAAAACATGTGACCCCTAAGTGAAGCGTCTTTATGTTTCCTTCCTTTAATTTAATCAACATTCCTTACTGCATGACTATCAGGGTTTATGTTCTACTTGGCATATCGATCATTTCTTTGAACAAATTTCTGCTTAAAAATATGTAACTTTATCACATACGTGATACATTGTTTAGATCGTGAGAAAGATTTTTTTATGCTTGAGAAAATGGTTTGATGGTTTCTTTCTGTGGAATACGAAATGTTTGTCTTTTTAGCTGAAGAATATATCATGCGTGCAAACGGAGTCAGCTTGTGAATCTTCATTAATGGATTTCGAATATGAAACATGAATAATTTGATTTCTAGAAACTTTTATTTATATCATGGGGTCATTATTTATTCTTGACGGGATTGAAGTCTGAAGATTGAAGTTTTCTTCCATTCTTAGTGAGATAACAACATGATGTGACCGTGTTGATAATGATTTTCATTCCTGCTTAATGAATGGATCAGGAATTCTGAAAGTCATATTTAAGCCATATGAATGAAGATTTTTTTTGTTAAATGGAAGCACAAGAGTTGAGGCTATAATCCATTCCTTTATTTGAAATGGGAACCTAATTTTGCATCTTCTACTTACATATTCTTCTTAATGGCTGAACCAGCGATATCTCTCTCTGGAGATGACAATTGTAATTACATTGTAATAGATACTGTCATAGGTTAATGTTTCATGTTCAAAGATTTTCTTTAGAAAGTTCCATGAGAGAACAAACATATGTCCCCGTTATGAAATCAATTTTCACTTAAGTGTGAAGGACAGTTATCATCTTGAAATTTGAAAATGGTTTCTCTAGAAGTTTAATATCAGTTATCATTTGTATTTACTTCAGATGAGATTTTGATTTGTTTCAGTTGGGGATGTAGTTTCGATATTTTCTTTGACGATACTTAAGGGCAACACCAGCGGTTAACACCATGGTGAGGTCATTTATCGTAATTTTATGTGAAAAGCGAAAATAATTTTGAATCACTGGATCCAAAGATTTGCAAGAGGTTTAAATAGCGTATAAGAGATTCCCGCCCGACATGAAGTCATTTTTTATTTGATAATTCATAATGGCAAAAACATAAGAGTATACAAATGTGAAATGAACTAAAATACGAATATAATTTTTATTCTCGCGTTCAGAGGTTTTCCTAGAAAATGCTTAATGGGTAAACAAGTATATATCTTCGATGTGAATTTTTTTGCTAATACATCGTCTAGGAAAGAAGCATATTTTCACTATTACTTTAAGAAGATAATCTTAATATCAAAAGTAACTGTCTCTGATGTTAGCTTAGTTATCATTATATTTATGGTTAACTGCCCGTGAGTGAAAGAGGAGATTTTGTTCTCAATGTCTGGGGAATTTTGCCAATGGAAACACGTGGAGAATTTTCCAGTAGTGTGGGGTGAATTGGCCCAATATAAGAACGGGAGATGAGGTACGCGATGTGTTCCGAATTGCTTTAATAGAACAGGGAGATATTTTCCGTAATATGTGGTGAATTAATCCAAATGTAAGAGCGGAGAGAATGTGTGGTGAATTGATCCAATGTAAGAAATGGAAGATGTTGTCAACGATGTGTCAGAATTTCCTTAAAAGCACAAGATGTTGGCCGCAATATGTGGTGAATTGGTCCAGTATAAGAACTGTTAAGTGTAGTCCGCGATGTGTTCTGAATTGCCTTAAAAGAACAGGGAGATGTTGACCGCAATATGTGGTGAATTAATCCAATGTAAGAAAGGGGAGATTAAGTCAGCGATGTGTCAGAATTTCTTTAAAAGAACAGGGAGATGTTATCTGCAATATGTGGTGAATTGATCCAATATAAGAACTGGGAGGTGTAGTCCGCGATGTGTTCTGAATTGCCTTAAAAGAACAGGGAGATGTTCTCTCGGATATGTCGTGAATTGGCCGAATGTAAGAACGAGGAGAGGTTGTGCGCGATCTGTTTTGAATTGGTCCAGTATAAGAATTGGTAGATTCGGACAATGGAATAACGGCCTCAGTTTGCTCAGTTTTTTTTTAAATGAACCAATGGAAGAACGGGTACTTTTCATTCACTATGCGATGGGAATTGATCAAAAGAATAACGGAATAGATTTGCTCTCGGTGTTTCCTGAAATGGTCCAATGGAAGAATGATTACATTTTGTTCATGATCTATGATGAATATGTTCAATGGAATAAGGGGGTGAATTTTCTCCTTGAGTTTCTTTAAATGGCTCAAAAGGAGAACGAGTACATTTTGTACACGATGTGTGGTGAATTGACCCAATAGATTTCGGTGTCTCTCGGTGTATCTTTAAATGGTACAATAGAAAAACTGTTACATATTGTTCGCGATATAATGGTGATTTGGACCAATAGATTAAAGGAGTGAATTTACGCCCAGTGTTTCTTGAAATGCCCCAATAGAACGTCGGTGAGATTTTGCCCACAAATGCGTGGTGAACTGATCTAATGGAATAAAAGGGTGAATTTGTTAACGGTGGTTTCTTGAAATGCCACAATGAACCGAAGGAGAAATTTTGTTGACGATATATGGTAAATTGGTCCAATCGAATATCGGCGTGAATTTGCTCCTGGTGTTACTTGAAACGACCCAATCGAAGAATGGTAACAGTTTGTCCGCGAAGTGTGGTTAATTGATCTAGTGAAAGGCGTGAATTTGTGTGAATTTGCGGGAATTTGCGGGAATTTGCTCACGGTATTACTTAAAATGACCCAATGGAAGAACAGGTATATTTTATTCATCAAGCGTGGTGAATTGGTCCAATGGTATAACGGGGTGAATTTGATAACGTTGTTTCTTGAAATGGAAGATCAATGTAGGAACGGAATGATTTTATCCACGATGTGCGGTGGATTGACCAAATGGAATGACGGAGTGTATTTGCACCCTGTATTTCTTGAAATGGTTTAATGGAACATCGGAATGATTTTTGGTGAATTAGTCCAATGGAATAACGTGGTAAATTAAATCCCGATTCTTCTTAACATGGCCCAATAGAAAAACGGGTAGATTTTGTTCAAGATGTGGGGGAATTCCCCCCACATCTTGAAACAAATAAAAGAACAGAATAAAAGGCTGAATTTGCTCCACGTATCCTTTAAGTGGCCAAATGGTAGAACGGATACATTTGTTCATGATGTGTAGAGAGTTGGCCCAATGGAATAACAGGGTAAATTTGCTCCCGGCGTTTCTTTCAATGGCCCAATGGAAGAAGGGTTACATTTCTCCACGATGTGTGGCGAATTGGCTCCCGATGTCAATTTCAATGGCCTTATGGAACAATCGGTAAATTCTGTTCAAAATGTCTGGTAAATTGGCTCGATGGAATGTCGGCATGATTTGCTGCCAGTATTTCTTAAAGTTGCCCTTTGGAAGAAAGGTTATTTTTTTTCATGATGTGTGATGAATTGGTCCAATGGAATAGCGAGTGGATTTGATCCCATCGTGTCTGGAAATGGCCCAATAGAAGAACGGTTACATACTGTTCAAGATGTATGGTGAATTGTCCCAGTATAATAACTGGGTGAATTTGCTCCGGTGTTTTTGAAAAGTCCCAGTGGAAGAATGATAACATTTTGTCCACGATGTGTGGTAAATTTGTCCAATGAAATAAAGGGGTGAATTTGATCCCGGTGTTTCATTAAATGGCCCAGTCGAATAATGGTGACATTTTGTCTACTATGTGTGTTGAATTACTCCAGTGAAATAACTGAGATGAATTTGATCCAGTGTTTTTTTTTTTGTTTTTTTAATGGCCCAATGGAAGAACAGGTAAATTTTGTTTGCGATATTTTTTGAACTGTCCCAATGGGATAAGGGTCTGAATTTGAGCCCAATGGAATAATGGGTACATTTTGTTCAGAATCTGTTGTGAAATGGCACATTGGAATAACAGGGTGTATTTGCTTTCTTTAAATGGCCCAATGGACGAACAATGAGATTTTGTTCACGATGTCTGGTAAATTTGCTCAGTACAATAAAGTTGGATAATTACTTCCGGATTTTCTTGAAATGCCCCAATGATAGAATGGGTACATTCTTTTAAAGATGTGTGGTGAATTCGCCCAGTAGAATAACTGTGTTGCATTTGTTCACAGTGTTTCTTTAAATAAGCCAGTGGAAGAATGTGTACATATTGTTCACGACGTTTAATGAATTGGTCCAAGAGAATAATGAGGTGAATTTTCTCCGGCTGCATCTTTAAATGGCTGAATTGATAAACGTAAAGATTTTGACCACGATGTCTGGTAAATTTACCCAATACAATCAAGTTGGGCATTTGCTCACGGTGTTTCTTGAAATGGCCCAGTGGAATAACGGGGAGATGTTTTCGAAGAAGTGTGATGAATTGGCCCAATGAAAGAAAGGGTATATTTTGATCACTATATATGATGAATTGGCCCAATTGAACAATGGCGTGAATTTCCTCCTGGTGCTGCTTTAAATGGCCCAATTGAAGAACGTGTACATTATTGAATTGGCTCAATGAAATAAATAATAATAATGAGTTGCACCGGGTGTTTCTTTAAATGGGCTAATGGAAGAACGGAGTAATTTTATCCACGATATCTGGTAAATTTTCTCAATGCAATAATGATGGGTACTTGCTCTCAGTGTCTCTTGAAATGGCCGAATATAAGTACGGGAGATATTTTCAACGAAGTGTGATGAATTATCCCAATGGAAGGACGGGTATATTTTGTTCACGATGTCTTGTAAATTAAACCAATTGAGTAACGGGGAGAATTTGCCCCCGGTGTTTCTTTAAATGGATCAATGTGAGAATGTGGTGATTTTGTCTACGATATACGGTCTATTCGCCCAATGCAATAACGTTCGTTATTTCCTCTTGAAATGGCCGAATGGAAGAACGGGATATGTTTTCAAAGATTTGTGGTGAATTGGCCCAATAGAAAGAAAAAGGTATATTTTCTTCAGGTGTATTGTGATTTAGCCCAATTAGATGACGGCGTAAATTTGATGCAGGTGTTTCTTTAAATGTTCCAATATAAGAAAGTGTACATTTCGTTCTCGATGTTTAATGAATTGGCCCAATAACGCTGTGAATTTGCTCCCGGTGTTTCTTTAAATGACCCAATGGATGAATGTGCAGATTTTATACACGATGACTGGTAAATTTGCCCAATACAATGAAGTTAGTTATTTGCACTCGGTGTTTCTTGAAATACCCCGGTGAAAGGACTAGAAGATATTTTCAACGAGGCGTGGTGAACTGGCCCAATGGAAGAAGGTGTATATTTTTTCCATGCTGTATGGTGAATTGGCCCAATTGAATAACGTGGTGAAGTTGCTCCCGGTGTTTCTTTAAAGGCCCAATTGAAGAACGTGTACATTTTGTTCACGATGTTTATTGAATTTCCCCAATGGAATAACGGGATGAATTTGCTCCTGGTTTTTCTTTAAACAGGCCAATGTAAAAACGTGGAGATTTTGTCCCCGATAGCTGGTAAACTTGCCCAATGCAATAAAGTTGGTTATTTGCTGACGATATGTATTGAAATGGCCGAATGGAAGAACGGGAGATGTTTTCAATGATGTGTGGTGAAATGGCCCAATATAAGAACGGGTAAATTTTGTTCACGATTTTTAGTGAATTGTCCCATTTAAATAAATTGCTTGAATCTTCAGCCGGTGAAAATGGCACACGGGAAAAACGTGTACATTTTGTTGGCGATGTTTGTTGAATTGGCCTAATGGAATAACAGGGGGAATTTTCTCCCTATATCCTTTTTTTTGTTTACGATTTTTGTGAATTGGTCTAATGGAATAGCAGGGCGGATTTGCTCTGGGTGTTTCTTTAAATGGCCCCATGGAAGAACGGGGAGATATTTTCAACAATGTGTGGGGAATTGGCCCAATGTACGAATAGGGAGGTGCTGTCCGCGATACGTTTTGAATTGAGCGAATGAAGAATATATACATTTTTTCTGAGTATTTATAGAATTGGCACAATTGAAGTACTGGTAGATTTTGCACTGGATTTGTTCTGAATTGTTCCAAAAGAAAGAACTGGGATATTTCCTTCGCAATATGTGTTGAATTGACCTAGTGCACGAATGCAAAGATTTTCCCCATTTGATGAAATGTAGGTATGTCCATATTGAAGAACAAATAGATTTTTCTCTATATATGTGTTCTCTTGCCGAGTGGTGGTACTTAGATGTTATGTCCCTGATATTTGCCGAATTGCTTTAATCTACGAACCCTCAGCTGTTGCCTCCTGATTGAGGTAGTTCAATGAAAGAAAGGAGCAATTTTGTCCCTTATGTTTTGAGAATGTTCCAATGGAAGAACGGGAGATTTTGTCGGTAGTTTTTCTTTCGGCTGAAAAAAAAACATAATTTTGAATCTAGTTTTCTAAATATTTCTTGACTTATCTTTGTCTGAGTTTCCTTCATGCTAGAAAGGTATTTATTTTTAAAGTCCTAGGGGAGAATGTTTATAAATCATTTCTTTATGTAAATCTTATTTGCGTTTAATTATCCTTTCTTCTTGCAGAAGGTCAACACAATCTGGAACCATCTCGTTCTAAGATTTATTTACCTTTTTACAGTGGAGTACAGAACTCATTTCTTTTATCACCGAGATGACTTTTTCTTGATGGGAAATTACGTCCCTGTTTAAAATCTCGATTTGGCATGCATTATGAACGACTTCGTTTTTGTTAATGGTAATATTTTTTTTCCAAATAATGTCAGTTACTTTTCCTGTATCATTATGACGCTTGTGATGGGAAGTTACTTTGTGTTCCTTTAAATAATCCTTTTAATTTAATCATCTTTAATTCGTGATAGATGTGAACATCATTTTGAAGATGATATACAGAAATATTATCATTATTGGTAACGACAGATAATGGTATTGTAATTTAGATTAATTCTCTTACCCACGTGTCTGACTGAATATCATTTTTGTCTTCAGCAGTAATTTTTTAAACTTTTGTTCGTTGTGAACAAAAATCTTCCAAGGCGAGTTTACTTATATTTCTTCTGTCCAAAAGAGCATAATTTGCATCTCGATTTGAGAACTTTTACTATGAGCTTCTATGATGGAAACAGAAAACTTTATATTGTTATAATCTTGAAACATTATTTACCTTTTAGTTAGTCGGCAAGAAATAGATGTTATCCTTTACGTGAAATGACATTATCTTATTAAAGAAACATGAGTTGAAGATCGATTTGAGAAGCCTTTTTCACAATTAGTCAAACAGAAGAAATCATTGTCTCTTCAGTCGACAATTTATAAGCTTCTTGTGGTGATAGAATCTGTTCCAGTTACTTGGCTTCTCTATTTTAACTCTTTTACACTTGTATTGATAAAATCGTCTACACGGCGCCATATTCTGGCTCAATAAAGCTTCAGTCAGCACAACACTAACTTTTGGTCGTTCTTCATTAAACTCGCGTTGTTTGAATTTTTTTTTAAACATTGCACCCCAATCAAGGCGGGATGCTACTAGCACGCAAGGAGTTACAGAGGATTTGGAGCGAGTGCAGAGCCAGTATATCCGGGCAGTTTGCGGTGAGGAAAGATTCCATAATGTAGAAGTTGGTTCTAATGCCACGGATGTTGGAGAATGAAATGTTAAAGGGTCTAGGTGATTTTTGAAGGGCTGGTTTAGGTTTACTTTTTCGATCTTTGTTAGTCATCATGTGGAATAATGGTTGAAGATTAGAAGGCCTGAAGTAAAAAAAAAAGAAAAGCAGACGGTTATCGACCATGACGTGAGCAGAGAGAAGTTGGCACAGCTTGCATCATAATATGGCCTCAGGGTTGCCCAACAGAGATGACTTCAGGGACACGTTTCCTTGCGCGACATGGCACTACAGATAGCCCGGTATTATACAATTTTTGATCAGAGCGGCCGCTCAAGACGCTACGCAGAGTTAGGGCTCCTAACTACCAGTCGGAAACATCAACCAGGAAGCTGTCAACCGTGTAACCTCAGAATAAAGAGGTAATGCCACAGACTGCACCAATCACGAGAGAAACACGGCTGGACTAGTACAGAGGCCAGAGAGAGAGTTCCGGGAACTCCTTCCTAAACAAGAAACAAGGCGTGAGCCTCTACTCTTGTCTAAGAGAAGGGAGAGGATTCTGATTAAAAGAAAAAATGAAAATGTGCCTCCGATGTGAATCATATTTATTTCCCGCAAGAAAGAAACACAATTTGAAAATCAGACTGAAAATATTTTTTCGTAATGCGAAATAGTGTTTTTTTTTTCTCTCCTATTTGAATTTAATATAATGTTTTTATTTGAGAGAACTTCATTTTAAAATGAAATTCCATAAATAAGGGTAAAATGTATAACATCATACAATACTCCAAAGAAAAATAAATTATTAATTACGTTCATGAAAGCCGAAGATAATTTTCATCTCGATTTAACAATCATGGTTTTCCTTCTTTTGTACAAGTAAGAAATATTATCACCAAAGGTGACATTAATTATCTTGCCATTTTAAAAAGTTGAGACAATTTTGATATTCACAATGAAAAAATTGATTAACAGACTTTTTTTAATTGGAAACAAGTGGATTTTCATCCAAATTATTATTTTTTTTTTCGTTTAAGAAAGTGACATAATGTTAATCTGAATTTAGAAATATTAGTTTCCCTTTATCACGAAACAAAAAACCCAGGTCAGCGTAATTATCTGACCTTTCTAGAAGATGTATACGTAAGACGAAATACTCGCATTGAGTTGCTTTCTTAAATGCTCTGATGTCAGGATCTAGTAATTTCAATTAATTACTTTACATCAAGCGAGAAATATAATTTTAATCTTGATTAAATTAAACTTATTCACAGTCTTACATAGATAAATAAATATCTTATTCATTTTGTAGGTGTGGTTATTTGAAACATAGCTTGTCATGTATTATTTTCCGTTTTTGATAGGAGAAAAAATTATCATTTTAAATGAGGTTAATTGTTTTTCCTTCCTTCAGAGACTTTTTTTATTCTATCAATTCACCCCAAGGAAGGCAATGACACCACTAAGACGTTGGTGGGAGGGTTACTGAATGTTAGAGAATAAGAGAAAAACATACTATTAAGGAAAGAGAACAAAAAGAACAAGAATAAAGTAGACAGAAGACAATGATTGAAATTGCATTTAAATTTTTGAAGATCAAGTTGACTAGGAAACAAGAAGTCGGAAGAGAATTCCACACGCGAGAAGTGCGACAGAAGAAAATGTTAACATAAAACGTACGACTAAATCTAGCAATTTCAATTATAAAATTGTGAGACCTTTCCCGCCAAACCAATACTCCGCTTAAATTAATAAACACTGGATATCATAGAGAACAGTTCATCAGAACGATTACCATGAAAATATTCATAGAAAAGGCAAAATAATTTTACATTACGACGATGGGAACGTGCCTGAAGACGAGTTGTCGTGTCTGGACCAATAATATTGCAGATTCTTCTATGGATTTTATCAAGAATCCTTAAATTTATAGAAGGAAAACCAAACTTGATGTGGCAGCAATATTCAAAGTGAGAACGAATGGTAGGTTTATAAATATGTAAGCTGGATTCTGGGTGGAGGGGGATATTGTGTAGCAAGAATACACCGAGGCCAGCGCAACTGACGGTTCCGGGAGCTGAGGAGAATTTTTGTACCTGCCCGAGTGTACGCGCTCGGGTCCCCACATTAATCCGACCTTCCCTCACATCTCATTCTCGTGGGGTAATGAGTAAACACCGAGTAAACACTGTGTACCTTCCTCTTTTTGAGTAAGGTCGCGTCTAATTATCATCTCTCAGTTGCGTCTCTGTCCTTGGACAGAGTGCGCTCAGGGGCGACATCTTCAAAGGATAGCGTTGCAACTGAGAAAATTATACTGAAAGGTGCCTGGCCCTGCGGAACAGCTTCCCGAAGCCGCGCTTTGTCATTGCACTAGAGGGAAAGATCGGTGCACGCACCGAGTCCAGCGCAACCGACGGCTGAGGGCGCTGTGGAGAATTTTTTTTCCCTTGCCCGAGTGTACGCGCTTGGGTCCCCACTTCAAAACGACCTTGTGTCACATCTCGTTCTGGTGGGGTAATGAGTAAACACCGTGTACTTAATTTTTTTGATTAGGTACACATCTACTTTTCCTCTCTCAGTTGCGTCTCTGTCCTTGGAGAGGCTTCTCTCTCAAAGAGACAGAGGTGTAACTGAGAAAATTATACTGATCATGTGCCTAGTCCTAGGGAACAGCTGCTCGAGGCCGGGACCTCCCATTGCACCAGATGGAGGGATCGGTGCTCGCACCAAGGCCAGCGCAACCGACGGTTTCGGAGGCTGAGGGGAATTTTTGTTCCTATCCCGGGTGTACGCGCTCGGGTCCCCACCTATAAATACACCTTGTGTCACATCTTGTCCTAGTGGCGGGACAGAGTAAATAACCCATGTGTAACTTACTCTTTATAAAATGTTTATGTCATAATTTTCGAATGAATTATATTTCCTCTACTCTGTATTGAGCACTCTTTATAGTATTTTGGCTATTGGAATTTATTCCGGATACACCAATTCTATATATATATATATTAAATAATAATATTTATGTTGGTCACACCACAAACTCGCTTTCACGACGCTTGACTCTACATTTGAATGATAACTCTAACATTTTTAGGCATTTAAAACAACATGATTGGCCGCATACACAATTACGGAAAATCCTCGTTGAAAATACCACTATACTTAAACATGAAAACAATAAACAAAAACTAAAAATTCTTGAAACTATATAGATAAAACAGTTGAAACCTAACCTGAACAAAATTAACTATGAAATATACACACATATTCTTAAATGTCTATAATTGAGAACAGAAGCCATTGGTTTATACCAACGGATTCCTATACTTAATACTTCTCGTTTTCACTCTCGCGTGGTCATGTGTGACGTCATGAGCTGAGGAGCGATTTTCGCTTCCAGCGTCTCGTATGCACGTTTGTCCTTTGTCCTTGCTTGGAAATCTTCCATGTAAACATCAACAGAATATGACTATTGTTTTTTCCGTATATTGGTTAATATATTGTAATGTAATTGTCATCTTTGATAATGGCTTATGTAAACCGAAAGGTTAGACAGGATTCAAAATATGTATCAATATTGGGATTTTCTTTCTTCTTTTAATGATAATGTTATTAAGCTTATCAGAAAGAATATGCATAAAATAAATATCCAAAGCTTGTGTATATTATATAATGAAACATGCATCAATATATATATATAGAGAGAGATAGATAGATAGATAGATAGATAGATAGATGTGTGTGTGTGTGTATATATATATATATATATATATATATATATATACTGTAATCTAAGATTCCAATGCATCTTTCTATACGATCCACTTGTAACCGATAACGGAGAACAATGAAATAAATTTTCATCATTTGATTCACTTTTATTTGCAACCTTTTATGGAGATGGTGCTAATTTTGTTTGTAAGTAGCTCATAGCTGGAAATTTGAATCTGAAAGACGAAGCATATTCAAGTCGGCCTGCACTCGTTGCCGATTCGGCATCTCATCAATTGAAGATGAGCTGTGCATTATTAAGGAATCACTTCTTTTGCTATTTCAATTTCAACTTTTCTTTGTAAATAGCCACCTCATTATACACATGTATTGATCTGCGAACCGAGTCTCCGCTCCCTGATATCTCGATAAATACACAATCTATTTCCATTAATCTGAATCTAAAGTGTCACAATGGTGTCGCAACCGCTTTGGAGAGATATCATTAGTGAATGCTTCAAAATATGTCTTGTGTTATCTCTACACTAATCAGAAAATATATACCTCTTTCCAAACGCTGGCATAAGCTACGCTTTCTCTCCTGCCGGCCATTTAATAATAAAAAAAGAACGGTAACTTTATAAATATTTTATCTTTCATTAGGGAATGGATTATTTTATTAGTGTCTTTTCTTATGCCATACACAAAATAGTGAATCTGTTATGAATATTCTCTTTTTGTTTACCCAATACAGGGCCAAAGAGCCAATCGAAGTAGAGTGTTACCGAATTATGTAGGGGGAAATAATAATGAATATTATGAGGACAGATAACCATTGAAACTATATTTGAAGAGGTTAAGATTATAATATTCAGGGAAGCATCCAGGTGAGAGTCTATTCTATAAAGCAGCGGTTCTCGGGAAGAGCTTTTGGATTGGAACGCCCTTGTTTTGAACAACCTATTGACAGTAGACTGTTCGTCAATTTAACATGCCCACATAGGAAATGAGTGATATCTACAAGGAAAAAATCGTTTTTGCTCGATAACGGGATTCAGTTGAGCTGGAAATTATGTAATTCTATAATGTATTGTTTAATCTTCATGACAACCTCGCATAATTTAAATCTGACAACTTTTTAGCCTACTGCAAGCAGCTGCTTAAACAAGCTTGGCGGTATGCATCCATGTCAAGATCACTTGAAGAAAAACATAAGTAAATGTATTATACGTCATATAAAAGTCTTAAACTTCGTTTAAAGGGCCCAGACTAAGCGCGACCAACCCCAGATTCAAACATATCTCAGTGGATGAAGAGGACTACGCATTGAGGATATGCTATAGAAGGCGCCACTCGAAATTATTATAGTCGGTGGTAGTCCGTTGCAGTTTCTTAACTTGATTTGCCATGTCTCATTCCATATGTGCTGCAAAGGTCATGAAATCAAGTCACTTCCTGGTTCGATCTTAGTTAACTTCACTGGTCGATTATGCAATCAAATTGAGATAACGGCAAATGAAGCAGGGTTCAGGGCATTGAAAGGGTGTAGAAGCTAAAGAATCTGAAATTAAGTCTGAAGGATTGTCAATCAATGGTTTCACTGATAAACAAAGGCATTCAATCCTCGGCCTTTTCACCCTCCTAACCCACTGGGAGGGAAGTTCCATCAAGTCTCTGATCCCATCCCGTTGCAATCTACTCCCTCTAAGTAGAGATCCCAGCCCTCTTCAGAAAAGTCACCAACCTAATCAAATCAGTCACCCAGTCCATCACCTACAAAGAAAAATAATCTCCACCTAACCCAAGGCATGGGAGAATGTGTGCTGAAGCGAACGTCAAGTGGGAAATAACCTCCAAAAGTACCCTATAAATGAGTCACACAAGCTGAAAGATCCAAGAACTATGTCTGTGGAATTAAGGATCTAAAACACCTGCTCTCGATACATAAATTTTGGGAACATGACTTCGAGGGCCTAAAAAACTTTCCCAATGCGCAATGGTTATTAAGAACTGGGGTGGGTTCACGACAAATTTGGGGGATGGTCGAGGAAATTTCTTTTCTAGGTGTGCTACATTTTTTGTTCAGCTCTTCCTTTATAGAGTTCTCAAACTTTTCCCTGTAACATCGGAAACCCTTCACATGACGACACGATCAAAACTGAGATTGGCATTGAGTTAATGAGAGAGATTGTCGGTGTCTTCGATAATGTTCAAGGTGTATGTTTAACTCTAGATTGACAAAAAATGGATCTTTGGTTCACTTTCGTGAAGGTCCAAGGGCTGAGGTTCCCGACATTCAGCGCCTATCAAAGAATGTATGCGTTTTGCAGGAGACCCAATTTGAGCCAACGATCATGAGGGTATATATTCTCGTGGAGATTTGACCTATTCTCAGCATATTTTGATGGCCTATTGAGAGCAAGTCATTCTCTGGGAGTTGGCTGCAAACTTGTATGTATCGCGGATCCAGCAGACAGACTTTGTGTCTTAGACGCCATCACAAAAGGTAAGGTGTTTCGTTTTTTTTTGTGGGAGCGGGGGGGGGGGTAGGCGCCCAGTAACTACATGGAGCGGTCCGACTTTTTTTTATAGGACTAGCTGTTTTTGAAGACATAGGTGAGTAGTTGCAGTGATTGACTGTAATGCCGTCCTCAACACCGACATTGGTCGGACGGAGCCTAGATCGGGTACTAACAATCCGGATGTGAAACCATTTCGCAATTTTATTGGAAGGCATAATGTTGTCGATAAATTTAGGAATGAACTCTTCTTAGACTACTTAAGAGATCTCGGTGTCTG
The DNA here is from genome assembly GCA_963932145.1 of Acanthosepion lycidas. Lineage (NCBI taxonomy): Eukaryota > Metazoa > Mollusca > Cephalopoda > Sepiida > Sepiidae > Acanthosepion > Acanthosepion lycidas. The sequence continues at coordinate 133,981,470 of OZ010577.1, forward strand.
TGTTGTCGGTGATTCAAAAATCGGAATATTCTAACAGCCATACTTCGGCTCTCCTAAGACTCTGTCAATGTAGCTAGTACAGCTACATTGACAGAGTCTTAGGAGAGCAAAAGTATGGCTGCTAGAATATTCCGATTTTTCATTCCATAGTTTATTCGGCCTGTCCGGGTTCGGTTAAACTTAGATAAGTTTAGGATTAGATCGAATGGATACGATGGGAAGAGTTTTCAAGATTATCTCTTACTAACTTTACAGAGGGAACTGATGGTGACCGTGGTTGGAAATCAGTGGTAGGAAAGACTTAAGACTGCTATTAGGTTGGTACAAAAATAATGTCGGTTTTTGACGTATTTTTTTTTTTTTTTTTTGCACCAACCTAATATTGGGTCGTTTTTCTGCTGATTCTAGTAAACGGCTCAGTGCGGATAGAGCAGCAATGCAAACAGAACTAGATTAGAAAGGGCTATATATTTGGCAGATAGTGTGGAAGTAGCTGGCTTCATTGCTATTCAAAAAGGGTTAAGCTCTCGTATTTAGGCATAGATTTACAAGACTGTTTCCCAAAGCGACAAATAAGGCCGCTGAATTGCAAGCAGAAGATATTAGTACTACATATTGGCACATTGCTAGCGTCACATTACCCCATATGGGCAAACCGTCACTACAACCGACGACATTTATGAGGCTTTACGGTCTTATTTTCAGGAACTTTTCTGACGGAAAGCCCAGTTTGATCACCTATTTAGCAGGCTTCTCTCGTCTCGATGTGACAGTTGTGACTGAGTGTGAAGAGCCCAAATAACGAAGATTTGGGGTGCTCTGAATATTGTCGGCAGGGACAAAACTCTGGGGATTGATGATCTATCCTATAAGATTTAATTGTAGAAGTTGCCTGTGTTTGTACCTTTTCTGGCGCTGGCGCCAACCAATAGAAGAAGAACAGGAATATTCCCGAAGCCTGCATCATAGGAGTTATCGAGTTGCTACGCAATAACAGTAGGGGATGCGATTAGCAAAATTCGTCCCATAACTGTGTTGAACACAGAGTTGAATATTTTGGCCATGACCTTAGCTAACCGTTTGCAAGCTGCCCTCCATAGTCTGATTGACCCGAGCAGAAACGTGCTGAAATGTGTAGGACTATTCAGGACAGCCTTCATTCGATGCACTTGATGGTAGAAAAAGTCGACAGTGAAGCAGCACTGAGCAATTTAGTTCGGCCCACGGCCTTCGATAGAGTTAAACATCATTTTCATAAAGTTGTTCTCGCGTCGGCTGATTCAGGCCGCAGTTTTGCTCCTGGCAGAATAGGTCCTCCAGCCCAATGGTAGAAGTAAATCAGAAATAATCGAAATCATTGTGTCTCAATCTATTCGTCAGATTTGACCAATCTCGCTGATGCTGTACGTTCTTTTGTTAGGATCCTACCTGTGTAAGTAAAGACGAATCTGCTCCTATGCAAAATTATCCCTTCTAGGGCCAGGTATTCTGCTCGTGTCGTCGACGCGACAACGCCTCTAAAGAGCAATGCCGAGATTGACCAAAAGCAAAGTCAGCAGGTGATAGGGGTC
>OZ010577.1:133988040-134030540 GCA_963932145.1 Acanthosepion lycidas
AACAGTCAGAGGCTAAATAACAAACATATGCCAAATTAAAAAGAAAAAATATATTTATCGACTAATTTCATACTTTGTATCAAAGCATAAAGCTTCATTTCGAGCGTAAGGTATCTTTTCTTTCTCTCTCGCTCTCTCTCTCTCTCTCTCTCTCTCTCACTCTTTCTCTGTCTCTGTGTCACTCAGACTCTTTTTCTCTCTCTATGTTTTTATATCTCCGTCTTTCTTCATATCTATCTATCTATCCGTATATGTGTCTGTATGTCTGTCTAGCAATATACGACAATTTTTTTCATACTTCTATCTATCTATATCTATCTGTCTGTCTGTATTTCTGGCACACACACACAGACACACACAGACACACACAGACACACAGACACACACACACACACACACATATATATATATATATATATATATATATATATATATATTGTGTATAAAAGCACAACCGCTCGTCCCGTGTTATCTGTGGCATGTATGTTTTTACAGGGTGGAGTGGCTAGCGCGAACCGGTTCGGAATTTGTTCTTCCCCTAAACTGGTTGCAAACCCAAGGATGACAAAAACAGACTCTTATGCTATTAACTGTGGAGCTGACAGTCTTTTATAACTTCCTAATGGTATTTGTTCAAAAGTAAAGGCATTCACCTCGTCTAGCATATATATATATATATATATATATATATATACAAATTACATACGTACACATATACCTATACACATATCAAGTATACAGCACCACTAAACATATAGCTGGCAACACCATCGCCTCAAAAACACACAGCCGGCAACATCATCTTTTCAAAATATACATACAAAAGATACATATAGCTGGCAACACCATTCTCTCCAAAAAACGTACAACTGGCAACACCATTCCTTCTAAAAAACGTACAGCTGACAACACCACTTGTTCTAAAAATCGCACAGCCGGCAACACCACTGCTTCAAAAACGCGCACCTGGCAACACTATTGATTCAAAAACACACAGCCGGCAACACTATTCTTCCAATAAACGCATAGCCGGCAACATCATTCCCTCCCAAAAACGTACAGCCGGCAACACTATTGTTTCAAAAACGTATAGCTGGCAACACCACTTCCTCCAAAAAACGTACAGCCGGCAACATTATTTTTCCGAAAACATTATCTGAAGCCTTGTTGTTGTTCATATTATCGTATCATATATATATATATATATGTATATGGAGAGAGAGAGCGAGAGAGAGATAAACAGACTGAAATACATGAATATGCATAGGAAAGCGATGCGGCAATTCAAAATAAACCTCTAATCCAGGCATGTCGAAAGTTCGTCCCTGGAGTGGGAGTGCAATTACGGCCTACGTTCAAATTTCCTGTTGACCCTCCATCCTCTGTCATAAAATGTATCACTTACAGCCCGACCGTATTGTCAATCAGAGTATGTAAAGTACACATCTAAGAAATTTAATTTTGTTTTACGAAAAAATGGCAGCAGCAGTGTGGCCGCCTTCTGGCGGTGAGACCCTGACCGTAGCTTTTTCCAAACAATTTTTAAAATCACAGCCTTTGAACCAGACTCAGTCTTTGTGACAGTCCTTGCCTACATACTGCAGTTCAGATCTCAGCATACCCTTCACATTAACGCAGGCAAGTTATTTGTTTTGGTCATCTGAGATGAATAAATTCTAAAATCTTAGTGAATTAAATTTGTTTTGTGTTAAAATCAATTATAAATCTATTTGAACACTTGGCCTTGAGTCACTTCATGTTTTTAACTTCTTCATAAGATGAATGTTGGAGTTATGTTACTATTCATATTTTGTTTTTACTTAAAAGTTGATAGACAACATTAATTAATGATGATATATAACGATCCATCCATCTGAAGAAATTCAAATATACCATTTGCAATAAAACTTTCATAAGGTAGTTCATTAGCATTTAATTTGAATGGTTCCAAGAATGCCAATCAGAATCTTTGGCCCTCACGCATATTCATCTCATCAAATCTGGCCCTTTGAAAGTTTGAGCACCTCTGCTCTAATGCTTTTCTTTGTAAAATTCTGCCGTTGATTCTTCAGACAGAAAGTGGTTACATCATTTTTCATTTAATTAAGAATAAATTTATCATTTATAACAGTCTACATCTATTTCTTGCTCTCATGAATTTTTGTCAGGTTGGCAGTTAAAGGAATTTTACTGTCAGTGACTGCTTGTCGAAATGTTATCAATCATCCTTTCAATTTTGGTGAGAAAAAGCACAGGATGCATTTTGTGAAATGCAACACAGTTAATAAAGGAATATGCTCCGTTTTAAGGTTGGGGAGGTGTATAAAAAATGTTAAATAAAAAGAACCATTCTTCTTGTAATTCAAATTTCTTGGATTATTATCAGAATAGAGGGAGAAATCTTCTGGTCGCGGAAAATAAAAACCTTTTCTTCATGGCTTGACACAGAACGAAAATCACAGAAGAATGATTGCCTTTGTTTTCTCTTATGAACTTTTGCTGCCAAGCGAGAGAAATAGTTTTTCTCTGGCATCTGACCAAACCCAGATATTAAACTTACCAGTGAAACCTTTACGCGCACTGACCCCAAAATACAAAATGTAAAAAAATATGCGACTAAAGATATATATAAATATATATATATATATATATATATATATATATATATATATATATATATACATACACACACACACATATACGTGTGTGTGTGTGTATGTATATATATAAGACTAAACATATATATATATATATATATATATATACACACACACACACCACATATATATGTGCGTGTGTGTGCGTGTGTGTAACCATATTTATATTTAAACTTTCGGTTACTGTCTGTATACATACATATACATATATATATATATATATATATATATATATATATATATATATATATATATATATATATATATATATATACACACAGACAAATACAATATATATATATATATATGTATGTATATATATATATATATATATATACCTATATATATATTGTATTTGTATATATATATATATATATATATATATATATATATATATATACTGAGTATTTGGATAACCTTATCATAAAAATAACAACACACCTGAAAATCAAGCTAGAGAGAAACAATATTATTTACGAGTTCAAATACTCCTTAATACCTGACGAAATTCGTAAATAATTATATTGATCATACTACTGCATCACTATCTAGAGGACTCAGGTTGCATCTACCAGACGCTATCTCAATTATGACTCATTTAAACACTCATGAAATTCTACCAGCTGCACCCTAAACATAATAGTCTAATATTCAAGTGCAACAGTCTCATCCACATATAAAAAAAATCAAAAACGAAAAGCCAACAATCAATGACATTAACTACAAACAGGGCCACAATGTTCTGAATGTGTTTGTAAAATAAAACATTCCTATAATTTAATACACATACATAAAAACAGACATTCAATTAAAAATTGAAATAAAAACCGCCCTTGATAATGGCTAAGAGAATAGCCGAAATCGCTCGGATATGAAGAATTTTGTGACAGTTATATCCACTTTTTGTCTAGAACACGAGACAAATTAAATAAAAAACTCAATGTCAATACCGTCTCAGACGTCTTTAACGAAACATATATATATATATATATATATATATATATATATATATATATATATATATATATATATATATATATATATAACCATATAAATGTAAGCAGCTATACTCGTCCGTCAAAACCTTGGGTGTTTTAGCTTGTGAATGAACAAACTAATACCCAACGGATAGGGATGTAAGAATTTTTGCCGTTAACAATAAATTTTTAAAAACATCCAGACGACATGCATTTAACGGATGTCAGAATTCATTGAAAAAAATACATCTCTACCCCTACCAAAACGTAACTAATAACTGATACATCAAAATACAGCGATAATGAACACGCAACCACTCCTTGTCTCGATGAATAGATTTCTCTGTATCCTTGGAAACGTGAATTATGATTTTTGCCGTGCCTTTAAGACCCAATAATTTTAAAAATAAGTTACTCCAAAATTCGCTTGAGGATGAAATGCAACTAATGTGTTTAATTTAATTACAAAATTAAATTCAAAGCTTTTAGCTTCCATTTTTGAAACATGGTTAGAATTGTGTAGCGAAAAAAAACATATTTTAAATCAATTAATTTATTATATATATATATATATATATATATATATATATATATATATATATAGGGGGCGTGCGTGTCTATAATATACTCTCTGATAATCATTTTTTATTTTCGAGATGTCAACTACCCTAAAAGTCCGGCGGTCAGTGCTAGTATCCAGTTGCTAACTGCAATAACTCTTTAAGTGATATTGATCTATGCCATCTGCATAGTTGTTCACACGTAACCATGATATTTCTATGATTCAGCATGCGAATATTGCTCTCCACTACGTCCCATAAAATGTTCGATGTTGCTCATTTTGTGGGGTCATATTATTCATCGTTGCAAACATTCAGAATGGTTCTTATGCCAATTCTGTTAACCCCGAACCCTGATGATTTTGCTGTATTGATTTGCTGTAATAACTCATCATTGTTTTATTACATGCAGTTGATGAATGGGCTCAAATGGGGAAGACTTAACAGTCACAGGTCAATAACATGTTTAGATAGATCAACCAAAATTGCTAGTTGAATATCGCCAATACCATTATTGAATTACTACCAGCCAATATGGTGCCTTTTTGAGAACAGACCTGTATGGACGTATGGTGTGTTTGCTACACACGAAACCTACCACCAATCTAAAACAATTGGAACCATAACTCATCGGCGGATACTACACATTCAGTTAGCGGTGAGTATCAAAGTTTCCAAACCCTTTTTACTTATTATATACACTAGAAATTTCAACTCTTTCTTATGTTAAGAGTAAATGTCCTTTTTGTTTTCATTCTCTCTAAAACATCGTTGCTGCTCATATTTTGGTTCCATGGTACGCTCCCCATACATTTGTAGGACTGCATTTCTGTTGCTTCAAGTCTCTTCTTCATCTGTGGAAAAATTGTCACTGCCATATAGGAGGAATTACATTACATCACGGCTTCATACTTCCAAGGAGCGCTTACAGACAAATAATCGAATAATAATATATTTAATTAAATGCAATATTTTCGCAATGAATAAGTTTTTCAAACGTATTTATTTTTTTTAATTATTCATAAATAAAACTTTTATGTTTCACTTCCTTGGCGGCAAACCAACTCCTCAAACATGTTATTAACAATTTTAAGACATATATCATTCTCTCAGTATCTGTCTATCGTCCGAATATAAATAGTGTATATCATTCACTATTGTCGTGGACTTATGATGAGTAACTATTGATTTGCATAATAAAAATATACTCCCGCCACCTAAAAATGTATTACAAACATTTTTAATAAAAGAAGATATTATCTGTTGGAATTCACGACATATATATCAAGCAAATATGTTATCCAAATTTTAACACCATCAGTTGGTCAATACAAATCCTATGTTTTACTAAAAACTTATTTTGGTGGATACCTATATTTGATTAGACAGCCCCGTTTATTTAATAAACAGTATATTTATTTAGTTTCGATCGACGCGATCCTTCGTGGCCGATTTGGTTTAAAGTACGTCGAATCTAACAAAGGTTTCTGCTGCTAAGGGGATGCAGGTTCGAATCCTGACGGAGAACGCATATTTTTCTTCAATAGGATTTCTCGAATATTCAGGCCAGTAGATGAAAATAAACAAATATAATGTTTAATAAATAAACGGAGCTTCTATTCAAATATGGGTATCCATTAAAAAGTAATCAAATCTGTTGAATTAATAAATAAAAAATCTATTACTTCTTTAAAAATTACAATTCCTATTGTAAAAATATTAATTATGAAAAGACACCGCCTTAGATACAAACACTTATGTTAGTATTTGCGCTGGAAGAATGGGAAAATATCAGATATGTGTATTGGTATGCATGCCTAATTAATATTAGTACTGTTCACCCAATAGAAAGCTAGAGAGACACTTAAGGTTGATGTTAATGCATGAGGTTGTTGTAAGGGCGTAAGAGGAGGATGTAAGTACAGTAAGGATATGTAGGTTAGATAACGGCTGACTTGTAGATGTTATGCATTCTCTCATACAGTAACAGTTTTTGGAAGGACTTCTTCCTTACTAATGGAATACGAAGGGAATAAAGATGAGTTGATCCTGTGTTCGTGACAGGGCGGGTTGTAGCTATCTATGAAGGGTGCAACGAAGGAATTTAACTCGTCCTGAGATTTTCCCTGGAAATAGCGATGCGGTAGCGAGAGGCGAGCAACGTTTCGCCTGTGGGGATAGGGTGTAAAATAGTAGGGTGTAAAATATTTCATCACTCACAAGGCTGCGTAAACGCTTCTGGCTCCAAAAGTTGATACAGCTGCCATTATTTGGATCCTGACCGTGGATAAGTGATATCAAATTCGTCTCGAAGATTAACAATAGCAGGTTCGATCTTAACTGGCGTCTTGAAACAGAATAAGGTAAGTTTTGTAAATATTAGGTTGGTGCAAAAATAATGTCTCACATATGTTACTATGTGAGAAAACACATTATTTTTGCACCAACCTAATACCTATCCGGATGTGTTGATTTTTATCCACTTCATCATTCCTTGTGCCAGACTAAGTCAAGTTTAGTATATATCTGCATGGGACACGTATGTGTTTGTTATTTCCACGTTCTCTAATAAAAGTATCTTTTTATTGCATAGATATCATGACTATAATTTATTTTCCCCTTTTTAATCTTGTGAGGATGACGCTATTTCTTTTCGATATTTCTTCTTTTTGTTTTCTTTCTTTTTTATTTTTTTTTTTTTTTTTTTTTGGACTTTCACTCTGACTTTTCGCGCGATTCCATTGGCTGTTGTAGATTTTTGCATCCCTTCTCCAAATGTTTTTTGCAGTTCTCGCCCTCCTGCCTCTCTTACCATCTTCTCCCGCGAACCCTATTTACAACGGAAGCCCATAAATCTACGTCTAGGAAGGAGACGCTAAAGAAATACAGTGTAAAAGCTTAAAAAAAAACAACGGAAAAAAAAAGTATGAAAACGAAGGGTAAAATAAATTTTATTTTATTCACGCTTTCAATTTATTTCCCTATCTTCCCAGGAATTTCTCTCTCTCTCTCTCTCTCTCTCTCTCTCTCTCTCTCTCTGTCTCTCTCTCTCTATCTATCTATCTGACTCTCTCTCCCTCCCACTCTCCCTTTCTCTCTATCTCTCTATCTCTCTATACCCGTCTCTTATTTTTTCTACTCACTCTTGCCTCTCTCTTCTGTCATCTCTCTTACCCACATGCACTTTTTGTGTCTGTTTGTCTCCTCTTTGAATTTCCACGTATTTTTCTTTCTACCTCTTTCTTCCCGCCGCATTCTCTATTTTTCACTCTCTCACACAAACAGAGAGGCATAGGCGCACAAATAGAGTTCACCTCGTACACTTAAAACAAGTCTCAAGATCATCATTAACTTTTAAGAAGTACTTTATAAAGCAGTAAATGTAAAATAAAAAACAGTGACTAAAATATTGCAGAAAAGGTAAAATCTATTCGAATCTTTTACCGCACATGTTAACTTTTATGAGTTAAAAGTCTGATTTCTTCTCATGTAAATCTTCAAAGGATATTACACTTGTTTCCTTAAAAGTAAAAGTAGTAAATCCCAATAGGAAAATAATTAATATATAAACGAGTGAATTCAAGTAAGTGTTTCAAACTATTGGTTATATGCAGAAGTGTCCAGCATTTTTATTTAAAAACAAAAATTTTATCTCTATGGATTTAGTCTAGTTTTATAAAGCACGGATTTATTACAGGGAATCAGTCAGTTATGTGCCATACGTGATTCATGTTTAGGCGATCATGTATCTTTCTATACATGATGAATGAGACAGATTTTTTCCCGCAATAGGTTGCCATTTTTTCTGCGATAGACCAGTTGCCATGCAAAGCTACAAAATACGGCCTGTCCTGCTATTTACCATAGCCAGTGGGAGAAAAAAGGATTCATACCTTTCCCAAGGGTATTAGCACGTTAATGAATGTAATGGATACAACTGGAATAAGAAATTACTCAAACGGGCATACGCTTTTAAAAAAATAAATGATTAGTATAATATTTCAGGATGACAAAAACTTGTGCGCAAATGCATACATACGCACACACATACACACACGCACATACACAAAGAAGAAGAAGCAGACATTCGTTTAGTTATGTGCTTTCTTTGAAAAAGTTCCATGTGCAGGACTGGGATACGACTATATCGAGAGACAGAATATAAAAATTGTACAACCTTTTCTTTAATTCGTATTTCTTATTTGGTTTAAATAATTACGGTGGAGTAATGGATAGCGGTTCGGATTGAGGAATCTGAGAACCGAGTTCGAATTCCAGTCGAATCTATTATACATTCACTTACGTGGGAAAGGTATGAATCCTCTTTACCCAACCAGATATGGGTAAATAGCAGGACTGACCGGGTTCTATAGCCTTCGATGGCAACTGGTTTACTGCAGAAAGAAATGGCAACCTACTGCGGGGAAAAAATCTGCCTTGTCAGTCATGCATCATAAGATACATGATCGCCTAAGCGTGTATCAAGCAAAGCACATAACGGACTTAGAGGAGGGAGCGTGGAGTTTATGGATAGCGGCTTGGATTGAGGAATCTGAGAACCGAGTTCGAATTCAGTCGAATCCATTACATTCACTTAGACACATGGGAAAAGTATGGATCCTCTTCTTCCTATGGGTTCTATAGCCTTGGAGGGCAACTGGTCTACTGCAGAAAGAAATGGCAACCTACTGCGGGAAAAAATCTGCCTCGTCAATCATGTATCGAAAGATACATGATCGCCCACGCATGTATCACGCATGGCGCATAACTGACTGATAACTTTAATAATTCCTGAGTCAAAGATAAAATCAGTCGTATCCTTGTAAAATCCTTACTACAGCTAAAATAGTTTATAACATATTAAACCTTGTTTAGGTCCAAATATATTTCTGCCATCGTCACTCTTTTTCCTGTTCACGTTTTTCCTGCATAGTGTTATCATTTCATCATTTTTTTTCGCACTTTTCACTTTGACCATTTTAAGAGAAAATTCCAGCCTTTTTCTCAAGTTGAAATTCTTATTAGCCGAGCAATAAGTAAGTCAAGAAGAAAATAATCGATAATTGTTATCGATTATTATAGGTAAGAATTGAAATATCGGTAATTTGTTATTATTAGTGATCAGCAGTGCAAAAATTCAAATGCAAAAGGATGTGCACTTATGTTTCATAGATTATGCAAAATTTAACAAGGATCTATTTGAACACCTCTGAAAATTAGTTTTATTTAGAACAGACGTTAGACTAATCCAGAACTTATATTAGGAGAAAACCACATGAGTACGGACAGACAATGAATTGAGTAGAAGCACAAAAATAGAAAGGGGCGTGAGACAAGTATGTCTTCTCCCCAGATTCGTTCACCCTATATAGCGATGTTATCCTAAGGCAAATTGAAACCCTACCAGGGTTTATTATAGGCAAGCGTACCCTAACAATATAAGATACGCAGATGATATTGTGTTGGTGGCCGACTAGGAAAGAAAACCGCAGGATCTCCTAGACAATATGGTAGAAGCAAAAAAAAGGGCCAACCATCAAATGCAAGAAAACAGAAAGTCTAGCCATATCTACCGGAGATAGGAAGTTGAGGAGAGCCATGATAGCTTAGATCCGTAAGGGACGCGACACATAGAAAAAGGGAAAATACAATACCCTAAATGCGGATCAAGATGAGCTTACTAACCAGTGATGCGCAGCAAAGTATCCTCTATTATTCACTGAAGTTATTCTGATACAAGTTTAATGTTTCGCAAACTCTGTGGATTTCTGGAAGGGCGCGATCATCCCCTAGGAAATCAGATACAATATTAATTCCTGAGCACAAGATCAAAGAAGATGCTGCTGTCATAACTGGACCCTCGTTGCCATGATTTTAACTCTCGTGAGTATAGACAATCTCAGACAGATAAAATGTCTCTCGTCATACTAAACCCAGTAAGATGTAAAATCGGGTTAAGACGTTTTGCTACAATTATCGTTCAACGTATAAAAGCCGATGTTTCAGGAAGATCAGCGTTTAAAATCCTGATTTTGTTTACATAACCGTGGCAGCGATGCGAAACACATAACGTCAAAGATAATAATAGTTAACGTCACATAGCAATCTTCTACGTCAAAATAACAAAACATCATCTTTGACTGTGGATATCTCTGTGTCTGTGGATGGCTCATGTGTGCCGAAAGATTAGGACCAACTTAATAAAAAATAAATAATGTTGGACAATATTGTCTATTTTTACCAGAAATTAAAGCAAACATTCGAACATTGGAACAGCACATGATCAGACTTAATCGACATCCAATGCCTATTTTATATATATATATATATATATATATATATATATATATATATATATATATAATATATATATATATATATATATTATTTTATATGCGCAGTATTGTATATATATATATATATATATATATATATATATATATATATACATATATATATATATATATATATATACCAAGTATATGATTGGTGTATATGGAATGGATTCCAATAACCAACAATTACTATTGATAAGACACCGAGGGTGTTGAAACAAAATGGCTATTTTTGTAGTGATTTTATAACATATTTATGTTATAATTTTTTTTTAAATAAATAATTATATATATATATATATATATATATATATATATATATATATATATATATATATATATATATATAAGTGAACATAGAAGTCAACACTTAGAGGCGACAGTCTGTTTTCATGCTATATGCAATCGTCAGACGTGGCCTGACAATTGCATATAGCATGAAATAGACTGTCGCCTCTAAGTGTTGACTTCTATGTTCACTTTTATATTTACACACGCTCTATCTCTGATATTGAGCACTCTATCCCATAAATATAGCACACCTTAAGACTATATTTCTTCATATATGTATATATATATATATATATATATATAGATAGATAGATAGATAGATAGATACATACATACATACATACATACACATATAGATAGATAGATAGATAGATAGATAGATAGATAGATCGATAGATAGATAGATAGATAGATAGATAGATAGATAGATAGATAGATAGATAGATAGATAATATTAGTGGTAAATATACGCATACATATGCAATCATTTATCTAAAATATATAAATATATATACATACATACACATACATATATATTTGTATAAAAAATAAACCCAAGAGGATAGAATGCAAGCAGAACTCAATGTCAGGAACAGAGTAAGGATGCAATATAATAAAAAGGCTTCAATACTAATATTCCATGGTCATAATTTATTCCATTGCAATTGTAAATACTGGATCGTATTTATCAGACCTACAAATTCCTATATATTATTTTATATGCGCAGTACTTAGTGAAAAACGCTCAATGACAGTGATAGATCTACCATATTCCCTTATATGGATATGAGTTTTTGACACTGGGTTTCATGCTTTTTGCAATCATCAGACAAACTCTCTCTCTCTCTCTCTATCTATCTCTCTCTCTACATATATATACATATATATATATATATATATATATATATATATATATATATATATATATATATATATATATATATATGAACACGACATAAATTATTATGTCCTTAACCTAATGATGAAAACAAAGCATTTATTTTAACCAGCAAATATTTATTTTTGAACATATTCACTGTCTGACAATACAGACAAGAGATGAGCATTAATAAAATGCATCATTATACAATTAAATTAAATTTTACCTAAAAAGGGCATCATGTGTCCACGGCCAGATGTGGACATAGATAGATAGATAGATAGATAGATAGATAGATAGATAGATAGATAGATAGATAGATAGATAGATAGATAGGGAAAGAGAGAGACATATATCAGATAGAGACAGAGACGCCGAGAGGGAAAGAAAGGGCATAAGAATCTACAATGTATGGTGAGTGTCGGTTTCACGCCTTAATTCCTGAATATCGGACTGAAGCATGAAACCGACAGTCACCAGGCAGTGTTGATTTCTATGTGCCCACAGTCGACATCCACAAATGCCGTAACTCTATCAATAGAAAATTTTAAATCTTTTTTAGAAACGACAAAAGGAAAAAAGGTTCATTTGATAAGCTCATGAAGGAACAAAATGCTTCCGTTTAAAAGGTTTTCCGTTTGTCAATTTTTTTTTAATATCGTAATTCCGGATATATGTTTTTTTCTGAATTTGTGCGTATATATATATATATATATATATATATATATATATATATATATATATATATATATATATATATATATATATATATATATATATATATTGTGCGTGTATATCTATATATATATATGTGTGTGTGAGTGTAGAGAGACAGAGAGACAGAGAGAGGGAGAAATATATAGGGCACTTCGTCACGGTTAGCAAATTACTATTGTAGATGAACTGTAGTGTGTAGTGAGTTCGATCCTCACAAGGTACGGCACAGATGTGGCCTTGTGCCTGACATGTTTCGCATATGATACACTTATTGAGCTGAAAATATATTAATCTCGACCAGATTATCATAATTAATGTTGAGGTTATAACACCTGCCAAATTTAGATCAATTAGACGTGCAGGAGTGATAAGATCGTGTTGCGCCAAAATTTCAAATGGACATGTCTGCTTATCTCAGAACCCCTGTCTAAAACACTGGCATTGAATATAAATGAGTAATTTTTTGGTTTTATTTTGATTTTTGCTGATTTGCATTTCTTCTTATTTTATGAACTTGTTGATTATGTCTTTGAAAAGAAATTTTCTGTCATTATTGGTTATATCGTATTTGCACCGTCATTTCTTCTTCTTCTTCTTTCTCACCCTCCACATTTATTCCCAACACCACCCCCACACCTCCACTTTCACTAATGAGAAAGACTTCTTCTGTTTCGTTCTGTATTTGCTTCTCATTTTTACAAAGTAGCACAGATCCTCTTCGGCGGTTGATACATAAAGCAAAAATAAACTAGTTGAGAGTGAGTTTGGTGGGGGTAGATAGGGTGACGGCCCGCCTTCCTGCCGACGGCCAGACGTAGGGACCTGCCGGCTTCTCTTCCCTACGAGTTCATAACAACAAAGAAAATAGAAAAACGAAAGGGAAAAGGCAAAACGCTACAGCGATAGGACAAATTAATCAAAGCCAGACATTCACTCAGTGATTTGTGCAAACGCTACGTTGGCTCAGACCCGAAAAGCACAAGTCGATGTTTCTCATGAACTTCCAGACTGGCATAACTTATCAGGTGTTGACAATACCTTTTCACCGATGCACTATTATTGAGGGCAAGATCAGTGCGTTGGGCCTGACCCAAATACATATTGTGGCCCCTGCTCTCAGCTAAGCAACGATCGTTGTATGTTTCACGAGGGGAAAAAACACAGACTCGATGAATGTCGGTAGAGCTTGCAGACGTCCGTTTACAGACACACACACAAGGACACTAACATACACATTTACCAAATATAGTCATTTCGCTCACTCGAAACATACATACGTATAAAATAACGCTCACATTTTGTGACCGTGTGTCCGCTCGAAACCCTGAAGTGTAATTAAATATATAAAGTTTTTTGTTGACTCTTGTGTGTGTGTATGCGTGTATATTTGTCTGTGTATGTGTGTCTGTCTGTGTGTCCGCTCGAAACCTGGAAAATTAACACGTTGACTACCGGAAGTCGAATACGAAATCTGATTTCAAACGTCAACTTTATAAAGGCCAAGTTGCGCAGTAAAAAATTTTATGAGTGGAATTATAGCTTCGACTGAATTCTTAACATTATTTTTCACACTGAAAGTATCATTAAATATAAACTCATTCTTCGTAGCCGCTGATGAAAACCTAACAAAAAATGCTAAGCACGAGATAACTTAAAGTCGGCACGGGATAACTTGTAGTCGGCACGGGATAACTTGTAGTCGGCACGGGATAACTTGTAGTCGGCACGGAATAACACGTAGACGGCATAGGCTAGTACGTAGTCGGCACGGGCTAACATTAATCGGCACGTGATACTTTGTAGTAGGCACGGGCTAATTATTAAACGGCACGGGCTAACACGTAGTCGGCACGGAGAACACGTAGTCGGCACGGTATAAAACATATTCGGCATGTAGACGGCACGGGATAACATGTTGTCGGAAGTGGATTACGTAGTCGGCACGGGATAACGTGTAGTCGGCAGGGGCTAACACGAAGTCGGCACGTAGTCGGCATGGGATAATACGTAGTCGACACGGGCTAACTTGTAGTGCACACGTAATAGTTGGTAGTTAGCACGGCTTAACACGTAGTCAGCAGAAGATAACATGTAGTCGGCAAGGGATAACTCGTAGACAGCACGCTGTAGCTTGTATTCGGCAGGGGATAACATGTAGTTGACATAGGATAACTCATTATCCCACACAGACTTGTAGTCTGTATGGGATAACGTCTAGTCGACACGGGATAACGTGTAGTCGGCACGGATTAACATGCAGCCGGCACAGGATAACTTGTAGTCAGGGCGGAATAACACGTAACTGGCACGAGATAACTTGTAGTCGGCGTCATAATAAAACTCGTCATGGTTCACAAGCAAAGTGTTAATTGAATATATAAAGTTTTTTGTTTGCGTGAATGTGCCTTGGTTTATGTTTGTGTGTGTTTGTGTGCATGGCGCTAAAAACTCTAAAAATTAATTAAATATACACTATTTTTTTTTTGTTTGTTTGTCTGCGCCTGTTCGAATATTACGTTTAACTAGAAATTCAAATAAAATCAGTTTTTTATCATTTATATATATTGGCACGTATCGCATATCCCCACAAAACGAGGGCATTTTGCTTAAAGGATAAATTGTGTACCTTTTGGGGACGTCTTTTTTGCTGATGTATTTCAGAACGAAATTACTAAATTATTCAACTCAGGATTTATTTAATCTATACAGTGGGGTGATCCTAATAGAAATAGAAGTCCTACCAGGATTTATTATTTGTGAACACAATCTGAAACATGTAAGATACGCAAATGGCACTGTGTTGATGGCGAAAGATATATTCCAAAACCTAAGTAAAGTATTAAGAAACAGGAAAATATCATTAGAAACAAAGAAAGGTGTGTTTAACTGCTTCGTAATATCAATCCTCCTGTATGGCAGTGAAAACTAGGCACTTTCCACACAGGATACAAGAAGTCTTCAGGCAACAGAAATGTGATCTGTAAAAGTATGCTGAAAATACTATGTACAGAGCGTGTAAGAAACGGAGAATTGAAAAAAAATGGGAACAAAAAGGCCACTTTCTAGTTAGAACAAGAAAGAAACAAGGGAAACTTTCAGGGCGAACAATAAGGAAAGAAGGCTTGGAAAAATGTACGCCCACAAAGATGTAAAATCACAAAAATGTATACTCATATATATATATATATATATATATATATATATAGATATATAGATATATAGATATGTCTGATGATACCATATTGGTAGAAATCATGGTAGCAGAAAGGTCGGTGTATTGGACACTTGTTATTAATTAAACCGTTTCCTGGCCAATATTAATTTTTGTCAAAAGTTGTATTTTGTAAAGTATATATATATATATATATATATATATATATATATATATATATATATATATATATATTACTTCAAATGTTATTTTAATGTTTTAATGGTTATTTGTATTTGAAATAGACGACCCGTTTTGGGGTGGGGTTAAACACTGTACATTACATCTTTCGACCTGCGCACTCAAGAAATTGCAACAAAAAAGGTTCGAAACTGCGTACATAATACTGCTTCTACTGATCTCAAACATATTAATCTCCTATATCGTAATCAAATGCATACTAATTATAAACAAGATGAAAATATACTAAAAAATTTAGTAAATTCTAATATATCAACTACAGATCCTAGCAAAAAAATTAAATTAATCATATACTACACTAAATCTAATATATCCAACTTAATTCTTCGCAATGATTCTTCTCCCCCGGTTAGCGATTTGCAAAAAAACAACATAGTTTATAAATTCAAGTGTCCTTTGGGAGAGTGTATCTCCAACGAATTAAATAATATTTATGTTGGTCACACTACAAACTCGCTTTCACGACGCTTGACACTACATTTGAATGAAAACTCTAACATTTTTAGGCATTTAAAACAACATGCCTGCCCGCACACATACTTCCGTAAAAAACTTGTCGAAAACACTATACTTTGACATGAAAACAATAGACAAAAACTAAAAATCCTTGAAACATTATACATCAAACATTTGAAACCCAACCTAAACAAAATCAATTATGGCATCTCTATAAATATATGTCTATATTTGGTAACAGAATACATTGGTTTATACCAAAGGCATCCCATACTTCATACTTCTCCATTTCACTCTCGTGTGGTCATGTGTGACGTCATGAGATGCGGTGCAGTTTTCGCTTCTCGCGTCTTATATGCACGTGTTTATCGTTGCTTAGAAATCATCTATGCAAACAATGACAGACTATCATCACTGTCTTGTCTGTATATTGCTCAATATGTTGTAATTGACATCTTTGATAATGGCTTAAGTAAGCTGAAAGTTTAGATTGTATTAAAAAAATATATGGATCAATATTGTGAATGTTATTAAACTTATCAGACGTTAAGAAAAAA
This sequence comes from Acanthosepion lycidas, assembly GCA_963932145.1. Taxonomy (NCBI): domain Eukaryota; kingdom Metazoa; phylum Mollusca; class Cephalopoda; order Sepiida; family Sepiidae; genus Acanthosepion; species Acanthosepion lycidas. The sequence continues at coordinate 134,004,883 of OZ010577.1, forward strand.
TTTACATAAAATAAATAGACAACACTTGTCTATATTATTTAATGAAACGTGTATGAATGAAAAGATGCTGCCTAAATGCATACAAACAATATATATATATATATATATATATATATATATATATATATATATATATATATATATATATATATATATGTGTGTGTATGTATTTATGTATGTATTCACAGAATATAATTAAGTCAAAACGGTCAGATGGAAACAGCGAGTAACCAAGCAGAAATAATAATAGGTAGTCGTGGAGTGCCATAAACTATCATTTTCTGAAGGGATAGTGTATATGAAAGAAGAAAAAGAATCAAAATGTGTATTCGTTTCAATTTCGAGATTTGAACTTTAGGTTTTTCCATTTTCTTTCTCGTCATATTTAAAGCGAACCAGAACAATGCACTTCTTTTTTCTTTTCTTTTTTTTCCTTCTGAGTTGCATAATGGGTATTTGAGTATATCTACGATTATAAACAAATAGATCTGTCATACAATTTGCACATTGGATGGCAGCTCATCAATTATTAAAACTAGCTTATCTCTGCTCCCTCCTTTTAATTTTAAAACAGAGATGTTTCATTATTATACGTTCAAGGGAATCCACTCGGAGGCTCGAGATTGTAAATTTATTGTTATGGTGCAAATCATCTCAGTAGGCCGAGCGTAGAAACGAACACCATGTGCAGATGGAAAAGAGATCGATCATGACAATCGGCAGCATCTCATTACACAACGTGCCGTGAGTCATATTCTCATTTAGGCACTCCAAGTTTCTCCACCAGATATTTTTTACGCGACAATGTCTTAATTAATAAAAAAGGTTGCTTAAGCGTACCAGTTTCAATCCTTGGATCGGGTAGTGCAAAAAATTACAAACTCTTGTTCAATGGAAGAGATAAACAACTGACATCAGAAAAACAAATTAACTAGTAGCAATTAACGGGAAAAGTATCTTTCCATTTCATTCTTCTAAGATAATAGAGAATATCACTTACTGTGGATTTAATAAAGGGTTTGGTTCGAATTTCATAGAAGCTTGACAATTTCGACCTACACTTGAAGAAGGCCGAAATGTACAACAACCGAAACATTGCGACCATAAAAAGCAAGCTGGGGTATGAGTCGAGTCGGATAGATCAGTACACAATAATATATATATATATATATATATATATATATATATATATATATATATATATATATGTATGTATGTATGTATATTAATAAAAAGAAAGAACAGAAGAAATATGTATATTAATAAAAAGAAAGAACTATGTATATTAATAAAATGAAAGAACAGTAAGATATATAATCCGGTGTTCTTATAGATTGGTTCGTTGGAACTGTGTAGCGAAAAACCATATTTTAAGTCTATTAACTTATAATATATATATATATATATATATATATATATAGAGAGAGAGAGAGGGAGAGAGAGAGAAAACTGAACTTGTGCACCAACCTTCTATTCCGGAGCAATTGCGTGCTGAGTAACAAAAACCAACAGTCTACAAATATCCAGAACGACCATTAAAAGTAGAAGACAAAACCCTGAACTATGTAAAGTCTTTCACCTATCTTGGTAGCAAAGTCAATTACAGTGGAACTTTAGATGATGATATCATGCATCGGTTTGCTAAGGCTACCAGTTCTTTCGGCAAACTTCGCTATCGCTTGTGGAATGAGCGGGGTATTCGACTGGATACGAAAATTCGGGTTCACAGAGCTGTTGTACATGCCATCCTTTTGTATGGCTCAGTGTCATGGAATCCATACAGGTAACATATACGCCAGCTAGATGTTTTCCATAAAAGCTGCGTGCAATCTGTGGAGTTAAGCTTCAAGATAGGACATCTAACGTAGACTTGTTTAACAGGTGTAATATTCAAGGAATCCAGACTTTTATCATACAGTCTCAGTTACGGTGGACTGGTCATGTCTTGAGAATGTCTAATGACAGGATACCCAAGATCCTAATGTACAGCCAGTTAGATCAGGATTACAGGAATGTAGGACGCCTATGCCTAAGATACAAAGACAAGCTGAAAAGCAATTTGTCAGCTGTCAATATACCTCATAATACCCTTGAGCTCTTTGACTTGGAGTGGGTAGAATGGAGATTAACGTGTTTTTGTGGACTCAGCAATTTTCAATCTGCTTGTCTGAATCATCTTCAAGAAGCGAGAGCAAGATCTAAAAGGTCAGGCAATCTAACATTGATCTCATCTCACAATCCTCACACTTGCTCCATATGTGGCCTCCTTTGGAATTCACTAGCGAGTCTTAAATGCCACTTAAGATTATCACACAAAATTTCATAACTGGATCAATTAAGCTGTCAGATCCTCATACGTCGAAACCGACGGGAGAGTCCATTATTATTAATCCATTATATATATATATATAATTTTAAATCACAGAGAGCACATTATGTACGTTTCCGTAATTAAAATTTTGTTTTTAGATTTTATGTAAAAGTGTAAAATGTGTAAAAGTTTAAGTATAAAATGCTTTACACAAAAGGGCAAAAATTTGAAATGGTAGCAGTGATATAAATGAAAAGTATCATTTCGTAAGAAAAAATAAATAAATAGATATCTTGCATAATTCAGATGACTGTCTAAATCTATTTTTAAAATAATCTATTCGTTGTTAATTTCAAGAAAATACTTTTTTTCAAAACAAAAATACCTGGTAATATCTGTTCTCTCATTGGTTAAAAAATAATGTTTAAGTTCATGTTAAAAAGCATATTTCCCAACAATTTACTGGTATTTTAATGTATATTCCTGTTTTCTTTGATATCACCAAGTGAATTCGAAATGCCTGAAACGTGGCCTCGAAAAACATTCATAAAGCAAGAGTCAAAATTTTCAGTGTATTTCTACAACATACTTAGCAATGAACTTGCTCCAGTTCTCAAACAAATTTCTATAAAAAAAATTCTATTTCAACTGTTTAACAGAAGTGCTGATTTGCAATATTCATAAGCTCTTCAAATATATAATTGTGTGGATCAGTTATAACAGATTTAGTAGAAGTGATAAGGAAAATGAACTTCGGATGATCTACGCTGTCTGTAGTATTTCACAACACCTCAAGATGCTAGAAAACATAAATATTAACAAAAGAATTTGAGTTATATACTTAAATAGACTCTTATATGGATGGCTTGCATGGCACCCAACTAGCTCGAAAATGTCTAAGCTGTTATATGTATACAACCATTTTCTCAGGTCAATGATTTAAAATCGCTTCAAGTGAATGAATCTTCTATGTCTGAAAGAATCCAAATTTCATCTGATCTTATAAACTGACACTACAGAATCACAAACATACTTTTACCAATTTTTCTCGACAGAATTCATCTTGCATATTTATAAGTCTTTCCATTCGCACGGTCATTAAATATTGCTGCCATAATTGGTCTAGTTTTTGTGCTATATATCTCAAGTCTGGACAAAATCTTAAGAGAGATCTGCAATGTTTTCAGTCCTGATATACATCACTTTCTCATCGCTTTGACGTGGCTTCTCTCTAACATTCCTATAAATATTTCCCTTGCAATTGTTCAGGTCGAATGATAGACTTATAGATATGTAAGATAGATTCTGGAGAGAAAAACTGTCTAGCAAGACACAGTGAACTAACTTTCATAGCAGTGGATTCAGTGCAGTCTTTCCGTGTCAACGGTGAATGATATCCCAAGAAGACGCAATGAGCCAGGGTTAGCATTAGCCATGCTGATGGAAGGCAATTAATAGAATACAGTTTTGTTCTGGAGGCGGGAAAATGAACAAACCATTCTTTGCTCCAGTTAACAACAGACTGAAGGTCGTCTTTGACATCAGCCGCCAATTTGTTGTTATCGAACTGATCAGATTGATCAGACTTACTATCGGGATATTTCCCGTCATAAAAATGATTGCGTCTATTAATTTTGACTTTAAGAATTTGCAGTCCTATTCTTACATGAACGATTATTTGAATTGTATTGATTCAGTGTTGCATAAAGCATTTCTTGGCTCAGCGTAAGGTGCGTTTAATGACATGATTTATTTTCACTCCCCATGTATTTGAATTTTCTTTTTTTTTTTTATCAACGTTATGAAAGAAAAAGTGAATTGAAATGTCAACACGTATTTAATATAAATTCTAGATATTCAAGTTTTAAAATAAAAGTGACAAGAAAAATCGCTGAAAAGTGGTTATGGCCTCATTTGACAAGAAAACCACCCAGTGACAAGCGAATTATTTAATTAGAACATTAGTCTGAAAGAGCAACGAATTAAACGTTACCCGTAAACGCAAATGTAGGTACCCAAATTGCTGAAGATTCAGTTATTATTTATGTATCGATATTTGTTTGAGTATATATATATACATATATATATATATATACATATATATATATATACATGTGTGTGTGTGTATATATATATATATATATATATATATATATATACTATAGTTCAAAAGTTTGTAATTTTTTTTAAAATTGGACCAAAATGTAGTTGTTTTGAACTTTAAATAAGACAAAATTATTACACATCATTGTAAAAAGTGAGAGATGATTTTTTATTAGAAATTTTATTATGACAAAAAGAAAAAAGCATTTCATAATTAAATTTTGCTGTCGTCAAAACATCCTCCTTTAGCCTTGATTACTGCAGCACAAATTTTTGTCATTCGTTGCCAAACTTTCTCAAAGTATATGTTTAATAATTGATTCCATTCTTTTCAGTGACTCTAAGAGGTTTTTTTTTTTTTTTTGGAGGGAAGAAATTTTCACCCTTCAGTCAACAGACAGAATTTATTAGGATTTTAGATAATCGTAATAAAGTAATTCATCTAGTCTAGAGGAGGTAAGGAATTAGACTTGATATAGCGTCGCTCTTCACAAATTCCGTTGTGTAACTCATCCGAGTTTCCCTTACCCATAGGACTGTGCTACGACTACTACCCCCAAGCCGTTCACTCCAGAGCCTTAGAAACCGGTTCAAGCAAGGATATAGAAGGGATAGAAATTATTAGGAGGATTTGAGATAATCATAATAGTAATTCATTGAGTCTAGAAGAAACCTCAACAGAATGCAGAAAGCACTAGACGGCCGTTTCGTCCAATATTTGGGACTCATCAGCAGTGCGCTTCCACTACCGATACTATACTAAATGGTGTAAGTTATCAGTTATCTCCTGTTAATTCCCCTCTCCAAGTTCTGCACTGCCTTAACCGGGTAAACTCACACTCTTTGGGTCCTGTCACTGGCAGAGGGGAATTAACAGGAATTAACTGATAACTGACATCCATTAAATAGAGGACATGGAACTAGAACAGTCTACCCCAGTGAGCGAAATAAAGGGTTCAGTTCGACATTCCAACCACCTGAAGAAGGCCAGAGCATACAATGGCTGAAACGTTGTAATAAATAGGGTGACAAAGATGAGGACAATAGTCCGAATAATGTAAATATAATGTAATGTCCATAAATACCGCATCTCAGAAATATAGACAAATGCTTTTATGAGTAATTTCACAGCATGGAAATTAAAATAAAACCCAATGGCAGTCATAAGCAATCAAAAAAGAATTCACTAGAATCAATCAAAATATCAGAAAAGTAAACCTACCCATAACCAAATGTGACACACGATCGCTTGTTTACACTTACACATTATACAATACGGAACACTGTTGCTTATTTAAAGCGGTAACTCTCGAGCCCTAGAGGAAATGGCAAATTATACTAGGTTACTACCTTAATGTGAACTTTCCAAAATAGTACCTAGCTTCCTTAGACTTTACTGTGTACTCTTAAAATAGTGTTTTACGGTCTTATGAGTTTACAATTATTAGGTGACAGATTTCGAAATCGTCCGTTACTTTCGGCATCTTCTAGTGACTAATTGGATTTTTGATGTTCCCACTTCAGCAGGAGTCATTATTTTAATATCATCACAATCAAAGAAATACTTCTTGATTATTCATAATTATTATTAGTGACAGCCTCGCGACAAACACCAACGCAGTGCAAACTGTGAGGCGTATGATAACGTCATCTGTGGCTCACGATTGAAAATTAACTTATCAAGGAAAGCTTTCATTTCAAAACAGGGAAATTACCTATTTCCACAAAGTCATCATTGTATACAGCTTATGAAGGAAAGACACAGAATCCTTAGTTTTATGTAAACGCACACACACTCAAACACGCTCTAAACACACACACACACACGAAAGCATATACATGCTCAATGTGAATAGAATTTTTGTTTTATATAGTTAAGTAATGAAATACTAGCCATCAAGAGTTATTTTAAATTCGTTTTCAGCACTATTATAGGATTGGTGATATTCGATACAACTATTTCTCCAGGAACATGTTTGCAAATCTAGGACAACATCCAACAGCCCAGAAGTCACTCATAAAACCACGGGATATGAAAAGGTACAAATATACGGACGCGGATTACAACAGCCATGACATATGCCAAATTACGCTAAAAGATTATTACTGTTTCGAGAAATCAACCTAACTTTCAAACATCCACAAAGGAAATGTTAATAAATGATACGGAAGAAAAATAAAATTCTCGTTTTAAAACTGAAAAAAAAAGTCATTTTATAAAATATTTATATTATGTAGTCTTAGAAGGGCACCTTTTTTAGAGCGGCCTCTTACACGCTAGCTTATGGATTTCCTTATGCACTGAACAGGTTGTTAATTATTTTTAAAAAAGAATTATAACTGGGAACGATTGATAGCATTCGAAATCCTTCAAGCCATTATTTCGCGTTCCCGTTCGTTTTTTTAGCATTTTCTCTCCATGTGAGTTCGCCTTCCCGCAAAAGCCATATGTAATATCTCCTCTTAGACCTGAAATAGGGCATCAACAGCAAGGATGGAGGGAAGTTCATTGGCCTGAGCAACTTCACAAAATCTGAGCAAACATCAGAAGACTTTATTTTGTTCTTTATGGGCTTCTTGTTTCATTCAAGAACTTTTCAATATGCCTTTGTAAAAATATGTAGAAGCAAGTTCAGTGCTGTTTTAGCCACTGCATATATTCAGTGAAGCCTTTAAACTTATTAATCAAAATTTTGGCACTAATTTAAGAAAAATGGATTTATTATGAGTTTACCATTTTTTTTTTTTTAAGAGTTAACAAATACAAAAAAAATAAAGAGTTACTTTTGAAAAGAGGGTTGTTGGTTAACATTGATTAATTAAAGAGGATCAGATAAAGAAGAATTGTTGAATAAGTTATCGATTATACAGACTGATCATAATGTCTATTAAACTTTTCTGATTAAATACAATCATGTCTTAAAATTATATTACGACAATATATTGATGAATTAACGGATTTTATTTTCTTTACAAGTAGCACTGTGCTCACCATTATCCAAAAAAGCGTATAGATTTTTGTAAATGTCATGTCACTTCGGAACGTAGCTTATTGTGTATTGGCTTATAAAATTGTGTTGCGTTTTTGCTACAGCTCTTGCAATGTAGAGAATAAAAAAGGCTGCATGCAGTAGAAATGCAAGAGTTGCTTAATCCATTACATAGATTTTTACACAATGCTTCTTCAATGAGCTGCTTTTTGATCGAAACCTAATAGAGATTTTGCTTAAGTTATCTTAGTCGCAGCGTAAGGAAAAAGTACGGTTCTGAAATCAGAGTTGACTTCCTCCGAGACTGATTTCCCACTACGGCTAGGAATGATACCGAAATCCCAACGCACATTGGAATAGCAAATGGTACCTTCAAAAATCTAAGCATGGTATAAAGAAAGCAGAAAATATCCTTAGAAACAATGAAAAGGGTGTAGAGTATCAATCCTTCTGCAAGGTGTTCAGAAAGTTACTGTGCAGTTTTCTAATCATATTTTTATCTTTCAGATTTCCCTCCAATATGTTTTTAACAAATGGAGAACGTATATTTCTCGTCGAACACGTATTTCGAGATGGTGTTAGATATACAGATTTGGTGCAACATAGTTTTGCTGATAAATTTTCCGATACATCTGTTCCTCATCGCAATAGGTCTTAGCATTATTGAAAATTTTCGAGAAATAGGATCAATAGACAATGCCAAACGTTGTGGAAGGCTAGCAAAAAATACTGTTGGATATTTCTGATTATTATTGTAGCAGAGTCTAAGGAAATTATTACGAAATTTAGTGCAGCAGCAAGATATTGGTGTTGGAACTGCTGATAAGGCCGTCAGACAAAAATTAAAACTCTTTCCATAAAAAATAATGGCGGTACAAAACCGAAAGCAGTTGATTATGAAAATCGATTGCGCTATTCTTGATGGTTTAAGCGATTTATCGAAGAAAATACTGTTGGATGTGATATTTTTTTTAACAATGAAGTATTATTCTTTATCTTGAATTACGTTAATTCGCAAAACACATGATTGTGATCCTACAGTAATCCTCAGAGTCTGCATGAAACAAACCTACAGTTTGAGTGTTGGTTGTGATTTTTCAGAAGTCGAAATATTGGCCCTATTTTATTCCTGAACCCAATAATCAGCGAGCGCCATTGTTCGCAGATTTTTTTCCACCTCCGTCGGTCAGGTGAGGAAATTAATGACTCGTAGTTTCAACAGGATGGTGCTGCTGACCCCACATCTCACAGATCTATGCAGTTTTGGAAGAAAAATTGTTGCAGACCGCATTATTTCTAAACCACCACCACCACGCTTGGCAGATCTATATCAACTAGACTTTGATCTATGGAGAGCAACAAAATCTTCAGTGTATCGAGATTTCCTGCGCACTCTGGGTGACTCGAAAGCAATGTTTATTAGGTCTATTTCAAGCGAGAAATAGATGGCGGCGCCCAGAAACAAAATAAGGAGGATTCAAGCCTGTATCGATGCTAACAGGCGTCACTTTCAACATTGTTTATAATTTTCATTCATATTCTCTTCCTGGATTCTATATTGAAACATGTCTGATAAAAATATTAGCGCATGGTGGCTCTCCAAACAACCTGCATATGACGGTAAATGCTGGACAATTTCCTCACAGGCGAAGCTGAGACTAGAGACAATCGTAATTCTATGAGGAGGCTGGGAATAACATTCACGAGGGTCTTAAGGAAAATAGAAACAAAAAAGACACATAGAATCTGTGAGAGACAAAGGGCTAATAAATAATGAGGAAGGGTTTTTTGAAGAATTTAACACTCGATGGACATATCGGTAGCAAAAGGAACAGGGACAAGAATGGGTTACATAGCTTAACTATTGGATTACGGAACAGGGTGGAAGGGATATCAAAATGATAAACTTTGCTAAGAGCTACGAATGATAGGAAGGTGTGGAGAGCCATTATCACTCACGTGCTGAAGGGACACGGCACATAATTGAGAAGAAAAAACATTAGAATATTATCAGTATATATATATATATATATATATATATATATATATATATATATATATATATATATATATATATATATATATATATATATATTGCGGATTGAACTATTTTTGGTAGGTTTGTTTATTTTCCATGAGTAATATTATGTGAATTTCAATTTCGGGCATATGAACTTTGCTGATTTTTTTTTTCCTTTTAAAATATCTTCCTGCAACTGTCTACATCAGCTTACAGTTATTCCCGCGACATCTGTGCCACCAGTAAATCGCCGATCTGACCTTTTACTACTCCAAGTTGAAGTTGACTGGAGGCCGCCTACTGATAAAAAAGGCGGCCGAAGGTGATAGAGGACTGAGAGGAAGGCTTTATTTTGAAATATTTACATCCACTATGACGAACAGGCTGCACTAATCAATCAAACCCGAACAGTTTTGAGTTTAATGCTTTGACAAGAGCGTAGAAACAATAATCATTTTATAAAGGTAAAGACCTGGAAGAGTTGAAGAGCGAGAAAAAGAGAAATCAACAAAAGTACAAGATCCATTTAAACTGATTCATGTGGGAGTAAGATTATCAGTAATAGTTCTCTATGTGACGTCAAATTACATTATAGAAGTCGATGAGACAAATTCTAGATTATATTGACCTGGAGGATGACACCATTATGTTGTACTATTGAGAAGTTTGATCTCAGCCCTGAGAGTGAATTTGGGACGAAAAAAAAACTGTTCGGAAGGTGTCGATGATTGTGCTTGCAAGAAGTAGCAAGTCATCGTGACAGAGCGATTGAACGCGCTGGCTTTGTTGAAATTGTTGATCATGTCAGATTAACCGCTCTTTCCCACAATCTCTAAGTCTTAGGTATAACGATAAAATACATACGATAACAAGACCTCTGATCGGGAAGTTTTAACAAGCGTGGAAGCACCACTGCATTGATATTGTTCCCATGTACGCCCTGATCAGGAGTGGTAGCACCTGTTATGGTTCCGACTAATGGAAAATTGTTAACCCCATAACTAGGATCAAAGCACTATAAAGGTATAAAAATAGATTTTTATAGTAAAATCACTAGCAATATATTTTTTGAAAATAAATATAACCCGTCATCTATTTGACTTTAAACAAAATTTCTCTTTACAAAAACATCTCAATGGAACCTTATCTACAGACTCATTTCTTACAAAGAATACATATTCTATTCATACGAAACTATTGCAAAAAATTTGTCGGAATTAAATAACCGACTGAGGTTGATAAACCGTAAAACAAAATAAACCAAACCAGAAACTGTAACTAAGGTTGGTTGAGTCTAGTTCGAATATAAACTAGGCTCTGAGGGTGTTGAAGTAAGACAAATGCGCCTGAGCAGGCGTCAGCAAAAGGGATAAGCAGATACTCTAGTAGTTGGGTTTACTGGAACGAGCCCTCGGTCATGACAAGAATGTCAATATGAAAGGAATTAATGAATTTGGTAGAAACAAACAAATATAAGAATAAAAACAAATTTAGATAACCTTACTTTAAGAATATACAAAGAATCTCACAAATTAGACAAGGAAATTCAATTAGAAAAAGTCAGAATAGGAATAAAATAAAAAAATCAACAAAACACAACTAAAACGATGAAGTGTTCCTTAGACGCTTCACAAAAGGAACAGGAAAAACATACACGTTTTTTTTTAATTTTTTTTTTTATATTAAAATGATCGCACAGAGTGAAAAGTTGACAAACAGAAAATATTTAAATACGCAACTCGTTAAAATCAATTTCATTGTATGCCATATCAATATATATATATATATATATATATATATATATATATATATATATATATATATGAACAATAAAAAATATTAAAAATTTAAAATCTTCAGACACACTGGGTTGTATGTTCCTTCGTTATAATTATTATTTCATTTAGAAATTTCATATATATATATATATATATATATATATATATATATATATATATATATATATATAACTCTTCAAAAAGTCTGATATTCAACGGTGAAGTCGTCCTTAGACGCTTCACAAAAGGAATAGAAAAAATACGTACAGATTTTTTTAAATTTATATTCCACTGATCGTAGAAAGTGAAAAGTTGACAACAGTATAGAAAGTGTTTAAATATGAAACAAGTTGTCATCAATTCCTTTCTATATGCTTTATTTGGTTATATCATTTCAATAATATATATATATATATATACAGAAAGAAACTCTTCCAAAAGTCTGATTTTGGTCATTTGCTCAGATTTTCTAAAGGGAAATGGACGATCACTATTGTGTGTGTGTGTGTGTGTGTGTGTGTGTGTGTGTGTGTGTGTGTGTGTGTGTGTGTGTGTGTGTGAATATACCTGTTTGCATAAAAAGTGGACCTAAAAGAAAACCTGAGATATCCTCGTATCATTTATTTATTCGGATGTAAACAATTTAATTGAATGCAAATCAGCAACCCCCACCCCCCACCGCTTTTGACAACGTACTCAGACGTGACTGAGTTGGGAAAAAAAAAAACACTTTTCATTTGCATCAATAACAAATTTATGGTTTAAGCTATATTATTATTTGTTGTTATTTTTTGATTTTTGATTTTTTTTTTCTGACATGTCTGTTTTGTCCAAGAGGCAAAATATTTTTTTTAATTTTTACTTTGAAAACTTATCTTATTCTCATGTTCATCCGTGCGTGACCAGAACGCAAAATAATAAGGTGGTCTGAACGTGACGGTTCAAAATCTTTTGCGGTCTTATTGTCATAAGAGATCGTTTGGCATGAAAATTAGGCAAACCAGTCACGTCAACACAACTACATTGAAGGAATATGTGATCGAGTCCAGTGGCACCTGGATTGTCGGAATAGTTACTTCTGGAGGGAACGAAGTGCATATTCACAAAATGTTACCGTAATGTAAAGGTGAAAATCAGCCTGGGTATCAAATGACAAATAAACAAAGCGATTGAACACTTGATGGTCAAACTGATATCACCTCTCCACCAGCAGACAAAAAACAGAAACATAAAAAAAAAATTGCGTGTGTGTCTCTGGTTTCGAAATTTCTGCATTAACACACACACACACACACACACACATATATATATATATATATATATATATATATATATATATATATATATATATATATATATATAGTTGAATGGATATGAGATTGTGACCCTGGGTTTCAAGCTTATGCGATCCGTAAACAAACTGATTTATTTTTTATTTTAATTTAAGACTATGTCAGTTTTTCTTCGATTATGTTGGATGTTCGTGTGTGTTCGTTTTTGGAATGACACTCATATGCACGGAGATATACATATATACCGGTGTCATATGTTATTAAAACTACAGAACTTTTCCGTTCGATAAACCTTTCTTCAGTTTTTTCTTGCTTTTTAAAGTTTTTTTTTTATTATTATATATTTAATTCTAATTTGTTAAAATGAAACTCTAGTTTATGGTGTTTTGGCAAGCGCTTTCAGTTATTGTCAACAGTTATGTATGTTTTCGTTTGAAATAAGTTGTTCATTATTTTAGTTTTATAGATAATATATATATATATATATATATATATATATATATATATATATATATATTTCATGAAAAACAGACCACTTTAAGGTACCATTACAATAATCTATTTCACCAATATCCTTTTAAAGGACACCGGATCATCAGGTAACACTTCCAACAACGAAATGAAAGGAAAAATGATATTGAAAATTGATGGGTAGTGTCATTTTTGTAATTTAACAGGGGGGATGAGGTTGGTAGTTAAAGAGACATGGTAGAGTTTAGGGAGGGGTTAATTTCATATCTCTCTTAAACTTGCTTTACATTGGGGTAGGAGGAGTGACCAGACCTTGACCTATTTAGATGGTTAACTTAATGGATATGATATATAGAAATTAGAGGGGAGTAGGGAGAAAATGGAAAAGAGAGAGGAGACTGAAGACAGTAATACAGATATATACAAATGAGTGTTACGGCAAGAGAGGGGAGAGGGAAGTAAATCGAAGGAGGTTATATATATATATATATATATATATATATATATATATATATATATATATATATATAATAAAAAAGCTTAAACACTAATATTCCATGATCATAATTTATTCCACTGGAATCGTAAATACAATCCAATTCATCAGACCTACAAAATGGACTCCCCCATCGGTTTCGACGTATGAGGATCTGACATTTTATTTGATTCAGTTATAAAATAACCTTAAGTGGCATTTAAGTCCCGCTAGTGATTTACAAAGGAGGCCACATATGGAGCAAGTGTGAGGATTGTGAGATGAGATCACTGTTTGATTGGTTGACCTTTTAGATCTTACTCTCGCTTCTTGAAGTTGATACAGACAAGCAGATTGAAAATTGCTGTGTCCACTAAAACACGTTGATCTCCATACTACCCACTCCAAGGCCAAGCGCTGAAGGGTGTTAAATGGTATATTGACTACTGACATGTTGCTGCTCAGCTTGTCTTTGTATCTTAGCCATGGGCGTCCTACATTCCTGTAGCCCTGATCTAACTGGCTGTACATTTGGATCTTGTGTATCCTGTCATCAGACATTCTCAAGACATGACCAGTCCACCGTGACTGAGACAGTATGATAATATATATATATATATATATATATATATATATATATATATATATATATATGTATTCGAAAACGTATTGGAGAGTAAGTATATGTAGGTGATTTTCTAAGCGTAGCTCAGATGTATCACAAGGCTGAAAGTATGCTGCACCTAGTGAGGATCGAACTCACTACTCAGTCGCAATTGTTCTAGCGAGACAAGCTTGCTAACTATTACGCCAAGTAATGTACATGTATATGTACATATCAATGTCTCACCGCCATAACATATATTCCCTGCGCCTTCTCTATAAATATTTCCGTGGTTTTTGTTCTAATAATCTGTACTCTTTGGCAATTCGACTTTAAAAATGTAAATGCATTACTAGATAGCCAGTTAGTTCTTATCATTTTACACTTAAAATCGCTAGATGTAAACATAAGTCCTATGCTAACAGTTTCTTCTTTCTCAATAGTTGATTGTGAAACTCCGGTCTCTTACTTTCCAGTCAACTTTGATCTTGAAACATTTAAATGCAAAGTCAAACACTATTTTCTGTTTTTTTAAAACTACGTCCTTTTATTGTTCTCTCTCCTAAATAAAATTTTTCCTTTTCTCTTATTCTGCAACACTCAGGATCTCCCATGCGTCTTTTAACCCCTTGCTTTTTACACCTTCCTTGGAGCAGTTTTAATGATGGCAACAGATTGCCCCCTATCATTCTGTCCCCAACATTTCTCAGACAAATCTTCAACTCTGTCCATGTCATATCGCTGGCACAGCTACACTAGATGTTTACCTTTTACATGTACACATATGTTATTTTCATTCGATTTCTACAAGCGGAAGAAACTCCCAAATTTCCAACAATTTGATATTTCTGGCATTTCAGTTTATATATAAAATGACATGGTGTATTTATAGGGGGTACGGCTGAAACTGAGTGTTTATATATATATATATATATATATATATATATATATATATATATATATATATATATATATACAAACACACAGAGAAATGGTGAATGTTATGTTCACGCTTCGATTCGATTTTCATTTCACTTGGCCTGATGATCGTACTGAAGTGTAAAAGTGACAAGGACAATCTTGATTTCTATAACTCCTCAGTGTGGAAAGAGATGAGTTTTGGTTGACTGATTTGTTTTTACGGTTTATCAACCCTTCTGTAGGTTATTTAAAACCAGAAAATATTTTTAGATTATATGAATATTTGGGAGATAATAATGGTTTAGTAATACAAGTCTTACTAATTAACCGATAGCTGGGGGGAATAAAAGGAGAATTCATAACTTTTCCAGGGGTATTTGCATGTAAGAGAGTATAACGAATAAAACTGGAATTGAAACACTTCGTTTAACAATTCCAAGTCATAATCCATTATTACACCACCCGCATATCCAAACTTACAGCACCTGGTATTTCTAAGCGGTCACCCATCTAGGCACTGACCAAGCTCGACGTTACTTAATGTTAATGTTACGGGGGCTAATGATTCAACATGATGCGACTGCAAGACGAATTGTGTTTGAGTTCCTGCGCGCATGTGTGCATCAATAAGCTCGTCGCAACTTGACATGTAGCTACCGGAAGTATAATGCTCTCTTTCTCTCTCTCTCTCTCTCTCTCTCTCTCTCTGATTAATATTCTCGATTGAATTGAGGGCATTGTCAAGGAAGAAAATTATGCTTAAAAATAATCGTATTCATAAGGTTACGGATTTCTTTCATTACTTTAAATATATGTGCATATGTGTTGTCCATCAATGTTTTCAGCACCCCCTTAAACATAAAACGTAGGGAATGCACACCATAAAATCAGTTTTATACTTTTAGACATTCCTCCCTCTCCCTATATATATATATATATATATATCATACCGACCGTTCGCCGACAGCTTAGTGATAGAATATCCGCCTGATATCAAGTCAGTCGGGTTTCGATCCTAGCTAGAGGCAACCGGATGTCTAGCCGCACTGATGAGCTGTGATGCAGCGAAACAGTCTGTCTGTGTATGACATTATATATATATATATATATATATATATACACAGACACACAGATATATATATATTTGGACAGCAAACTCTCTCTTAAATATTTTTCGTGTGCCAGACAAAAAAATTTAATTGTGTGTTTGCCGGTATTTTTAAGCGATCGTTTTTTGGCTATGTATTGAATATATAGTAATCTTTTAAGGGAAGATGAGAAACTTTGCACACAACTGAAATTTCACACATTTAGTCTACATTTAAATATACATGAGAAAAGAAAGGAGAAACTAAAAAGATCTATAAAATAGAAAATTCTACCTCGGGGTATTTCATAATGCTTACCCCAATACGCGCCGCGTGATATATTGTATCTTCAGTTAAACCTCAGCTCATAGAGAAACCCACTAAAATTTGCGATACGAAATGCCAAAAACTGTTTACATACGAATGAAGACGCATCGACAAAAGCGTCTTCTTTTTTCTTTCTCTCTCCTTTAAAAAAGAAAAAGAAAACGTATCATCAAATATTTTATGACTGTCGTCAGAATATTGTAACGGATTAACAGGATTTCAAGCCTATCAGTTATTTACGTTTTATAACATACGGACAGCAGTCATAACGCAATTGTGAACAAATACCTAATAAGCTAATTGATGAGTGTAATGAGTTCGATTTTTACTGCGATCCCTTTACCTGACTTTAAACAATTCTGTTTTTTTTTTATCCTAAGCTTATTTTCAGCCTAGGTAAATGCCTAAATAAAAACCAAAAAAAATAAAAACTTCATTTTGAAGATTGTGACGAGCCAGTTTTCTACCTATCATTTGCATTTTTATTATCTGATTATATATCAATATATCGACGTAAACATAAATAAAATAAATAAATAATATATATATTTTTATATTTAAATTCGAATCTTATCTACGTTTAGCACAAGAGATTCAGCATGCCATGTGTGAATCGAAGTCAGTTTTTATTTATAAGCGGTAAATATTTTATGTCTGCTCGCAAATAAATTAATAGGTAAATTCTAGCAGTCTGAACATATTCCTGGAAGAATATTAGAAGAGATTTTACGTGTAATACGAAAATAATACGCAACTGCGACAGACTGTTGCCGCTTAGTGAGGAATCTTAATGTCCACCTTTATATATATATATATATAAACACTCAATTTCTGATATATCTATATATATATATATCCACACTGATTAGCTGTGATACAGCGAAACAGGATTGTATATGGATGACAAAGTAGGAAACAGGTCTTAATGTAAAATGCTTCGGCAGAGATCAAGTTAGAAATGATAAAATAGCAAAGAGACGCGCAGATTAATGTGATGTTGTCTTTGTCTATTCGATAATTGTTAGTTACGTGTCACGTGTAACGAAGTAACAGGTAATATTCAAATAATTGTGAGAAATATGATGGTTAATATATATATATATATATATATATATATATATATATATATATATATATATATATATATAGTTAAGTTATAAGGAACTTGGTAAACCGAATTGGTAAATCCAAAGAGGATGAAATCCTGAGAGCTCAATGTTAGGACAGAGCTAATATGTAATGAAAAACAAACCACTTTAATGTACCATTACGATAATTTATTTCACCTAAATTTATTTCACCTAAATCCTTTTATATATATATATATATGTATGTATTAAAGGGATTAGAATAATCACGATTAATTCATCGAGTCTAGAAGAATCCTCCACAGAATGCAGAAAGCACTGGACACACTAGACACACTGGATGTATACTGCTCATGGTTGCCAAAAATAGGACGAAACGGCCTTTCAATGCTTTCTACATTCTGCTGAAGATTCTTCTAAATTTGATGAATTATGATATATACATATGTAAATATATATATATATATATATATATATATATGTGTGTGTGTGTGTGTGTGTGTGTGCGTATAAAAGTTAGTGAAACGCAACAGGATATATATATATATATATATATATATATATATATATATATATATATATATATCCTGTTGTGTCTCACTAACTTTCAGGTATAGTATGTTTCTCACACATATTTGAATATTATCTGTTAATTCATAACACGTGACACGTATCTAACCAATAGATCACCTGCTCGCCACCAGTGTCCCGCTAAGTGCAATCTGCGTTCGCATATATATATATATATATATATATATATATATATATATATATATATATATATATGCATGTATGTATGTATGTATGTAGACATTAATAACGTGGGTTTGGGTTTTTTTTAAAGCCCTGAGTATTCTTATATGAGGAAACTGCACGCTACACAAGTTTGTATCCGTCATCAATAAAATATTTAAAAAAAATACATTTCGATTAGCATTATATTTTTTCTTCTCGGATGCTACTTGAATTTTACCAAAAACGAAATAATTTCCCTGCCTGATGATGACTGGAGGAACCTCGAATGTTCTTGCGTCTTTAAGGAAGACCTAATATAGTTTATAATTTAAAAAAAAAAAAAAAAAACAAGGATCATAATATTCATCGAATGGTTTGTGGGTTAACATATCTTTCAAGTTTAGTTTGCGAACGGATTTCGCCATTTTATATCATTAACTTTACTAATTTACTTTTTGTATTGAATGATTCATTGTAATATATATATATATATATATATATATATATATATATATATATATATATATATATATAAACAATAATGTAAATAAATAAAGTAAATAATAAAAAATTTAAGAAACTAAGAATAAACGCAAGTAGATGAAATAATAATACTCAACAACAAATAATTATGTAATCAATAGTAAATAATGAATCAATTGTTAATTTCAAATTTCTGTTATAAATGCATTAACAATGTATTTACATTGATTAATACCTGACAACGCCATTCTTCTTGATTTACTATGATAATTAGAGACTATATTCCTATAATAATTAGCAATATACTAATGCATACTATGTCAGTAGCACATACCTTAATCGATCACCATTGAAAATGATACCTTACTTGACATTCACAACATACTTATAGAGTGCCAAAATTAGTAATAACACATTTTGGTTAAAAATTATAACAATTTGCATTTAATCATCATTTTTTTTCTATATTGCCAGATATATTTATTCTACAATTGCAGGAAGGAATTACAGGTAAGCAGTGGAGAAATGCTTATGCCAGTAAGTATGGAACCTAAGCATACCTGTATACATGCAGTCTTTAATAACATATAGCTAAGGAACTAATAATCCTAGCTATATGTTATTAAAGCCGTTTTATCTTTCTTTTCTACCCCTAAATCCATAAACAGATTACTTATCCTTTCCCCCTATCACTCAGTTTTTCACTGTCTTGTGAGTGTAAATTAGTCCAGCAATCTTTTCTCATTATGCCACCTAAAAATTCAAACGGTCTTTTTACTGATTCTAAAAGTGTCCTGTTTCTTTAGATTTTCCTTAAAGCTTACTTTTTGCCCATATGCTTAAATAACATTGCTTAAAATTGTTTATGTTATTATTAAGTGCTTTGGTAGGGTTAGGGTTTTTTTTTGTTTTTTTTTTTTTTGTTTATTTATTTATTTTGTAAATAATCATGCTTTTTAAAACCCCATATTTAATAACCCAAAACTTGGGTAACTTTTTAAAATTTTCGCATTCATTTTAAATTAAATTTTGTGCATTGCTTGCACAATAATCAAGTGTAGCTTCCACGCATGAGGACTCGAGGCAAATCTATGTAAACAACGCCAGTAATGGCTGCCGGACTATATAATAATAAGGCCGAACTTACATTGTCGATAATTCCTAAACCGTAGATTTCCGCAAACTTTTATTGTAATTTAAGCATACAAATTTACACCAAAATAGAAATTTTCTGGAAATTTTAATTACAATTGCTTGGGGGGGGCTTAATATGCAAATTTACCCAAGTTTCTCACGTCTTATTCTATATTTCTATACATTCTCAAATCATTTTTATCTGTACGCACTCACTTTGTCCAAAGTAAAAAATTCTGGGTTATTATAATTCACAAAAATAAAAGTTTGCCTAGCAGTTCAAATCGACCTTTGTGTTTTACTTTATCAAATACATTTGTTGCAATCTATGAAACGTAGATAAATGTCTTTCTATATTTGTATTGCTTGCAGATAACATACTGATCATAAATATTGCATTTTCTGTTCTAGTTCTTTAACGAAACCAAACTGGTCTTGATCAATTTCCGGTCCAGTTCAGCAATATGCTTTATCTGTCAAAATCTAGATGATAAACGTAGTTATGGGGCTAATCTGATTATTTGATTTGCGATTAACTTTTTAAGCGGTGAAAAGTGGATCGATTGACATTTTTCTGATATGTTTTCATTATAAAAGTGTTCATTCATCAATTTCTTAATCGTGTCCGTCCTGAAATCATTCAAGACTTATAAGATCTTTTCTTCAGGTCCTGTTGCTTTCTTTCTGTTCATCATTTCGGCTCCTTCCATGTTTTTGTGTATTGTATGTTTCCGTCTTAGTTGCAAGAATATTATTCAACATATTTGCTCCACCATTGATGTCCTTTGGCACTTATTTGGGCAAAGGAACATTTCTTGCGTATTTCTTTAATAAATTCTGCCCGTGATTTTGAATCTATTGACAATATTTGCACAGCGTATGATTTTAAAGGACAGATACTTTTAGTGGCATTCTCAAAGCCCGCATATTTTCTCAAATGTCTAAACATTAAAAGTGTTCGGGTTAGATAAACAGACTGCATATACATTATGCTAGGAAATCAAATAAAAAGTGAATTTTATGTAAATTTTGTGAATTACTAAGTGTACCCACTGCAATAGGCAAAAAAAACAATTTTTTTGAACATATCCCAATTTTAAATGACAATTACATTTATTAAGTTTATGTAAACGTTTGTCCTCTTTTCTACAATATTAGAGACATCGCAGAAAGTCTCTTTAAATTTTCTCCTCCCTCCCTCTCTCTTTCTCCCTATATATATATATATATATATATATATATATATATATATATATATATATATATATATATATATATATATATATATACATATATACATATAAATATATATATATGTGACGGTGTTGAATGTAGTACATTCAACACCTTCACTTGATATTTGGGTACACACACACATATATATATATATATATATATATATATATATATATATATATATATGTGTGTGTGTGTGTGTGTGTGTGTGTGTGTGTGTGTGTGTGTGTGTGTGTGTACAAGGTGTTGAATGTAGTACATTCAACACCGTCACTTGATAAGACACCAGAAGTGTTGAAACAAAATGGCTTTTTGTAGTGATTTTATAACATATTTATGTCATAATTTTCGAATAAATAATAGCTCTCTAGGGAGTAGGTATGGGTTTGTAAACAGTGACTATTATAG
The DNA here is from genome assembly GCA_963932145.1 of Acanthosepion lycidas. Classification (NCBI taxonomy): domain Eukaryota; kingdom Metazoa; phylum Mollusca; class Cephalopoda; order Sepiida; family Sepiidae; genus Acanthosepion; species Acanthosepion lycidas. Next base: position 134,026,347 of record OZ010577.1, read on the forward strand.
CTAATATAGCGAGACTCTTCGCATAGCGAAATGAGTCACTGTCGTTCACTGGGCGTGTTTCTAAAAATAAATACGCTAAAAATCCACCTATATACCTGCCGTGCGCCGACGGCTTAGTGGTAGAATCTCCGACTGACACCAATTCAGTCGGGTTTCGATCCTAACTACAGGCAACCGGATGTCTTGCCACACTGATGTGCTGCGAAACAGTCTGCCTGTGGATGACGTTATATATATATATATATATATGAAAATATTATAGGAAAGAAACTGGTTTGGTAAATAATCCAAAGTTCCTTAGTACTTTTGTTATTATTTTAAAAAAATAGTGCTCGATACGAAAGTAGAGCATAAATATAATTATTTATTTAAAAATATGATTTCAACTCGCTACATAAGAGGTCTCATGTTTCAAAACAAGAGCCGACTGTTCCATCTTCAAGCGAAATTTTTTTGGGATTCCCCCCAAAAAAATTTCGCTTGAAGATGGAACAGAGCCTACTTTAACTCAAGTTAATTCAAATATTATTTTGAAGTTTTCGGCTCTTGTTTTGAAACATGAGACCTCTTATGTAGCGAGTTGAAATCATATTTTTAAATAAATAATAAATTCTGACCAGGGAACATTGATCAGAGTTGTCATTCGATTTTTACTAGACACCGAAAAACATCGTTTTTTGTTGTTTTCGTGTTTTGGGTTTTTATTATTGAGAATATGTATACCAACTGATATTAAGAACTGGATTCATTTTGAGAAACCAAAACAGTAATAGAAGCTCTATTCCGGACAATCTTCAAGATTTCAAAACGCATCTGTTGGAGTAAAAGTATTTTTTCTCTGTTATAAGGAAACCTCAAATCTCTTGAAATTGTTATTTTACCACGCTACTGTAAGCTGTTAGCTCTAGCTTGTAAGTTGATGGAGGATTTTACGACATAGATTGCCCTTATTCATGATTTTCATTTCAAATGTGACGTAGCAAATGACCTTTGAACTAAAATGAGGGAATATTTTTTCTCTAAATTTGTCATCTCCAAACTTGAATTCGGAAAATATATTGCTGATTTCATATTTTCTTAAGTCCTTACTATTTTAGGTTTTCAAATGGGACCCTTTAAATATATTTTCCAATTAGGATATTAATATCTTGTAATTATGGTTAGATTACTGTATTAGGTGATAACAACAGAAAAAGGACCCCCCCCAACCAATTTATATCAATTAGATTTTTATATTAATTCTAGTTTAGCTAGGTTGTTGAAAATGACGTTTTATCTTGTTAAGTACTTTCATTATTATTATTAGAATGTATTTGGATGTGAGTCTTTTAATATATATTTTTCTATTTAGGATATTAAAGGGATATGTTTATTACTTAATGACCATATAAAACTGATACAGAACAGTATCCCCTTTAGAAACATTAATTCTAGTTTACTTACCCATGCGGTTAAAAATAGCGGCATGTACTATGTTTTCTATTTTTAATGTTTCCACATGGGTTTCTTTAAATATAAGTTATTAACGATGTAATTACATGTAGTCAGTCATATTACTTGCGGCTTTGTGGATATCATTTAATAGTCGGTGATTGCCATAAACTATGACACTGCCTCTTGGTATAAGGGAAATAAATCTAAAGCGGGAAAACATTACTGGCTAAAAGACAATGTTCGTTTATGATATTCTAAGATGATCAGAAAGACCGAAGTAAATGTCTTTTTATCATATTCATTCTTCATTGACAGATTCAAGAAATTATCTACAATAGAGAAATATTTTGCTTAATCCATTATAAAGTAAAAACAACTGGAATACTGTGTTTGACATTACAATCAAATGTATTCAAAAACATCATGGCTTCATGACCAAACATTGAGTAAGATTTCCATAGCTACTTCCATGAGATCGCTAAAAAAAGAGCATAACATGATGAAACGCCAAACTTGACAAAAACAAAATTTTATCGTCTAAATGTTTATGTTATTATTAAGAGGAAAGGTCAAAGTATTTTGGGGGTATTTTTTTATATATTTTTAAATCGTTCCTAGCTCGTTCGAAATTTTCGTTAAAAATGTTGTTTTTTGATTTGTTTGTTTGTTTTTTTTGAGCAAGGAAAATTGACAGATAATCATGTCAACGATTTTTCCATGTTATAAACAAATGAAAATCTCAGTTTCTAATTCTTTTAAAAATAATTATAATTTTTATAAGAAAATTAAAAACTATAGTGTTTATTCAAATATTTTGAAACAAGAATTACTTAGTTTCTGCGCCGAAAAGACGTAGTTTAAAAATAAATCAAAGCAGGTTATAATATTTCGCGTCACTTGACAGGTGATGAGTAATGATTTTTTTTTTTTTTTTTTTTTTTGTGCTTAACTTTCACCTTTACGTTTACGATGCTTTATGGAAAATATATTAAAAGAAATTAAAATAAGACTGTTGAGAGTGAGATTAAATTTCATAAGAAAATAGTATAATTTTATGTACATTTATTACATTTTACTGCGTTATTTGTATTTCCATTTATTTTATTATTAATTTTGATATTTCACTTATGAAAAAATGTAATAACTGAGATTAATATAAAAATAAGATCATATAAATTTCATAACATGATACTGATACTTGTAGGTAGTCTTCTCAGTTTAAATTGAAAAATCAAATTAACTTCTCCATACGTGTTTCGCAAAAATAAAGGTCCTAACAGCGGAGAACAATGCTTAACTCAAATAACGCGACTTAATTGTATTCTCGCTGGTTATCCGTACTTTTTAATTACAGCCATTTATATACACAAAATTACATTTCTTAATTACTGCGGGTCTTCTGATTGTCAAAGCGATACAATTTACAATGCTGTAAAAATGATCTATCTCATAATGCCATTTACGAAACTGAATGCGCCTTTCAACTAATTTTATAGTATTTTAACAACTTAAATGTAAGAATCTAAAATAATTAATGAAATAACAAATAATTGTATTAAAAATTCATTTCTCATCGAAAAAGTATTTTTTGCTTTCAGAATATATTGTCCATATCCATAAAAACAACTAAAACTAAATAAAAGCAATTGAAATTAAATAATATCTTTGATTTTTGTATGTTACAATTCAGAGTTGATTTTCAAATATGGGGGGTCCAATTAAAAAAAATACATGATTTGCTTTCCGCAAAGCGTTTTGCTTTTAACTAATATAATCACTAAACTGAATGCCATTGACTTTCTAGAGTTTTCATAAAATTAGTTATGGGGGTGGTAATAAATATAGAAAAATATTTTTTACATGACTTTAAAAAAAGAAAACATTTTAATAATAATTTCCATCATTTGTGAATAGTCTCTGATGTTTCCTTAATATCCGACAATTATTTTTATTTTTGCAAGATTCTCCAAATTAATGTCTCATACAAAAAAAAAACAAAAAAAAACTGCCAAAAATTTATATGTTATTTTACTAGTTCCGGTGATACAAAGAGAAACAAGTTTTTTTTTAATCAAAATTTAGAATGTTCTAAAAAGAAGTAATTTTTTTTTAAGTAATTAAAAAATACTTTCGTCTTTCCTCTTAAAAATAACATAAACTTTTAGACGATAAAATGTTGTTTTCGTCAAGCTTGGCGTCTTTTTCATCATACTATGATTTTTTTAGCAAGCACATGGAGGTACCTAGATTTTACATATCTCATGCCGTTCCTGATTGGCTTAGATTAAAAGAATCCGTGTTGTTAATGGCTTGACTGAGCAACACCTCGAGGATAGATAACCTATATTCCCTGAGATTATCCAGAAATACAACATGCAAACAGATCCTTTTCCAATAAAGATAATATGCAACTTTTCGTTCTCTTCTCGACGACCTTTGGGAAGTTGTCTTCGGATAAAAAATATTTAACCGCGACAATAAGAAAGTTCGCTAATTCATTTGAATTATCACCGTATCTTCTTTGGTATTTGAATTGGCTTACATTTTACTTATATTTATTTAAAGTATGGTAGCAGTGGGTGTGTTAGAAAGACCTTATTTCAATTTTAGTCTAACACAATTAAAGTGAAAGGAATCTTACTTTTGTTTCCGTACTGCCTCCGGTTTGCAAATATTTTATATATTTTTATTGCTTTCAAATCATAAAAGAAAAAAAAAACTGTTGGATATAAATATGTTTTTATATGCGCGTTGGCAAAT
>OZ010577.1:134033040-134050540 GCA_963932145.1 Acanthosepion lycidas
ATATTTCACTGAATAATATAAACATATGTATTTATTTTTTTAAATAATCCTTTCTAGTTCCCTAATCAGTTTCTTGGTGTTAAGATGAAATTCATCAAGGGAGGCGCCATAGCTTTTTCTTACCCATTAATCTCGGAGGAGATCCAAAGTACTTGGGCAGGAAAAAACTATGCCACCTTCTTTGATGAATTTCATCATAACATAAATAGTTACATTATTCAATGAAACATGTGTGAACCTGTGTGTGTGTTTGTGTGTGTGTGTGTGTGTGTTTAAAATTAGAATGACATTTTTTTTTAAATTTCAGCTAACTGGAAAACGTTCAAGAAAGTATATTTGTTAGAAATATATCCGATAATGCGTTTCTCGTTTTAATCTTCATCTGATCCAAAAGCGAAATATGAGATGTGTGTTTGTCTATTTGCGTATGTTTAAATAATTAAATCTTATTATTTTCCTAAGCTGGTGTTTCTCAGGATTAAAAAAGAAATAAAAAGAAAATGGGTCACTTTTTAAAAAAAAGGCGTTAATATTTATTCTCTTAACTTTCAGTTTTAAAAGTCGAAGATATGGGTAGAAAACAAAAGTTATTTTTTTTTATCCATCTGTTTTCTGTGTCGACAGTAGGTTTAAAATTAGAATATATATATACATATATATATATAAATATGTAATGAAAAACAAACCACTTTAATGTACCATTACGATAATTTATTTCACCTAAATCCTTTTTTAAGGATTCAGGATCATCAGGTAAATCTTCCAACAACGAATTGAGAAAAAAATGGGATTAGAAATTGGTGGGTAGTGTAATTTTTGTAATTTAATAGAGGGGGTTGAGAGTGGTAGTTAACCAGACAATATAAAGTATAGGGAGGGGTTAATTTTATATCTCTCTTAAGTATGTTTCATATTGGAGTAGGAGGAGTGACAGAAAACTTGACCTCTTTAGATGGTTAATAAAACGGAAATGAATTGTAGAAAATGTATACAAGTGAGTCTTACGGTAAAGAGAGATATAGGGGATATATATATATATATATATATATATATATATATATATATATATATATATATATTCTTCAAACCCTTACACAAACACTTCCCAGAATCAAGCACCTTACACAAGATATTCAACAAAAACACAGTAAAAATCAGCTACATCTGCACTGAGAGCATGGCACAAATAATAAAAAAGCACAATAGCAAAATTATCAACAAACCACACGAACAAATTAAACCCATGTGCAACTGCAGAATAAAGAACGAATGTCCCTTAAACGGAAATTGTTTACAAAACAACGTAATATACCAAGCTACGATAAAATCACCAGATAATGAAGAAAAAGTATACATTGGAGTAACTGAAGGACCCTGGAAACAAAGAAATTATACGCACAAAACATCTTTCACAAATAGTAAATATGCGAACAGTACAATGCTTTCTGAGTATATCTGGGAAATTAAAAACAAAACGCATATCACACCAAAAATATCTTGGAAGATAAGGAAAAAATCATCAGCCTACAACAACCAATCAAAAACTTGCAAACTTTGCTTGGAGGAAAAAATAGCTATCATTACTTTCCCCGACCAAAATAAATTATTAAACAAAAGATCCGAGCTCATCTCAAAATGCAGACATGAAAATAAATTTTTACTACGTAACCTAAAAAATGAAAAACGGAAAAAATAAAATAAAAACAAATAAATATACTAATAAACAAAATAACAATAAAAAATAGAAATAAAACATACCATGTTACTTAAAAATTGAAAACCGAAAAGAGAAAATATACAAGTAAAATAAATTGACCTAAATTCATCCAAGTAAATAAATAAACAACCCAATTCCAAATAAAGATAATCAATTAAAAACTGTTCCCGCCAAAATAATACTTAGAATGAACTACAGCAATCAACCCCAAAATTGAACAAATAGCTTTAATTAAATTCTCAAACCAAAACAAAACTGTTAAATGAGTGATATAAACAAATTTTTACTACGTTTATAAATAAATAAAATAAGAAACAAAAAAATAAAAAATAAAAACAAGCAATATAATTTGACCCAAGTAAATAAACAAACGACTTCTGGTAAAATAACCGCCATAATAGAATACCCACAATGCACCACTAACCCGTATATATATAAATAGCCGAGAAAAATAACAGCATATGTGGCCTGACGATTGCATATAGCATGAAACAGACTGTCGCCTCTAAGTGTTGACTTCTATGTTCACTTTTATATTTACACACGCTCTATCTCTGATATTGAGAACTTTATTCCATAAATATAGCACACCTTAAGACTATATTTCTTTATAAATATATATATATATATATATATATATATATATATATATATATATACTTTTTTAAAAAGTCTTAAATATTTATTTTTTATATTTTTTTTAACTTTCAGCTTTAAAACTTTGTCGGGATCATATATGCTAACATGATTGTAAAAAAAATAATAATACCAAAACTATGCTTCATGCTTGATCTGAATGTTCAAACATCTGTAAAGTATGGCCATAAAGATTGCGGTCAAGCCTGAAACAGACTGTTGATCTCTGTGTTCACTTTTATATCTACATACGCTCTATCACTGATATTGAACACTTTTTAGCAATAAATACAGTTTAACTTAAAATTATATTTCTATCCCAATTGCCCCGAACAAAAAAATCAAATTAATTATCTACCACAAAAATTTAAAACAGCTCACCTTATCCTCAAGAATAACAACACACCAGCAAAATCAAAATTACAACGAACAAACATTATCTATGAGTTCAAATTCCCCTTAAGGAACTGTGTTCGTGCTCAAACCGAATTCATAAATAATTATATCGGCCACAGGACTGGATGCCAATCCAGACACCTTACATTACGCCTATCTCACCACAGCTCTATTTAAACACACACACAAACTTACCAGACTCCATCCGAAATATACTAGTAGAAAATACAAGCATAATAACCTCATCCACATGTAAAAGAAAGATTAAAATTAATGGAATCCTTAATAATAAAAAAGAAAAAGTCAACATTTAATAATATTAACTACGGTCACGGCGACAGTGTGCTGACTGTGTTCGGAAAATAAAACATCCATTTGTCAAAAACATACACACGACCCTCACACCCAATTAAATTGTTAATGGCTAAAGTATACCTGCAAGCGTTCGGAATTATAGAATATTTGGACAGTTTCTATACATTTCTATGTCCCAAAATGAAAACACTTGTTTGAACACAAGAAAAATTGAATAAAAACTTAATCGTAGAACCTTGTCTGTCGTCTTTAACGAAACATATATATATATATATATATATATATATATATATATATATATATATATGAAGATTTTAATGGATTTTAATCCGAAATTATTGATTATTAGTATATATATATATATATATATATATATATATATATATATATATATATATATACATAGTATGTATACGTATATCAACAGATATCATTGTTTTTCTACTGACCTAGATATCGAAAGTTTTATTAAAGAAACCTGAAACGAAAAACGCCTTAAAGACAAGCGTGTTTTACTCTTGAGCTATGGAAAGCTATCCAACCAAAACAGCAATGTCACCCTACCTAAGAAATGCTTATTCTTTTTTTTAGGACTTTTCAAAGTTAATATCCGATATATTCATTTGCGTAACAAATAAGTTTGAAGAAATTAACTCATGTTTATCCGATGTCAGTTTTTATGACTATATGTGCAGTAGGGTATCTGTGTTTGAGTAGACATCGAGAGTGTCAATTTTAATCCTTTGAGCCCCACGTTTCTGAACAATTTTAACTCTTCTGCCTGAGCTCCGGACTGAAAATTCGCAAATAATTGCTATGTAATGTTTCACGGTAGATATAAAAATAGTTAAAAGAATTTACCCACCGTTCAACCGGTGGCTGGACATGAAGGCATTTTTCTCTATCACTGTTCAATCGGTGGCTGGGCATTATATTATTTTTCACTACCACCGGTAAAGCGGTGGTCAGGACACAAAGGGTTAATGAAAACTTTCCTCTCGTTCGGCAACGAACCTGTATTCCTTTTTCAATCTGTAAATTTATTGTCAGGAGATACATTTTCTTGAACAAAATTTTCGATATCAAGTCACGCTAAAAAAATTCATTTCTTTGTGTAAAAAACAGAGAGATTTGCTAAAATCCATGTAACTAATAGCACAATCATCATTCGCTCGTGGCAGGACAAAAGTATTTTCTCTAAAAGACCAACCACTGTCCTTCTATAAAGTCAGTGATTAAGATGCTTGCTGCAATGTCTTATTAGCAAACCTTTTCTATTTCACTATTTTATCTCATAAGTGATATGTTCCACCATGTTTACTTCCATTTGGGTACAAATAAAGCAACCTTTTGCTCCATCCGCTATTTTTTATTTTTTGGTCTTGTCTTTTTGTAAGTTTTTCCTTTTATTAGAGAACATCATGCATTCTGAATGTATTAAACGTTATATTTTCTCTGCCAATTCATTTGAACGCTTTTGCTTTTATTGCCATAATTTGGCCGTTTTATTTATTTTATTGTCGAAATTAGCAACCATAGCGTTTGGACGTGTTCCGTTTTATTACTTTGGTTTTGGTCGAAGAATTTACAATTTTGCCCGGGAGAATTTACAACGTATCTTTTCCACTAAAAAAGTTCTTTCTTTGCACACTGAATCTATAAAAATACAAGGCTGGTATTTAATTAAGTTAAAACTAATAATTGTCTTTTAAGTGGTCATATTAATCTGCTAGAGTGGTTAAATTGGAAAATACATCGAGGTAGAAAGGAGAAATAATGTCTGCGATGTCAAACCAACGTTATCTCTCTGTAGTTTCTGTTTTACCAAATACACCTGTAAAACTTGCAATCCAAATAACGTTCTCTACTTAACTTTTTATATCAATTTTAGTCAAATCTTAATCTTGATACTTGTACTTGATCCGTCTGGATTTCACTAGAGCGACTGTAGCCTGTTGAATCTGGTCTTTTTTGCGTACATTAAATACTCCCATTGATTCTGAACACCAAACTTCTACTGCCTTCTACAGATAACCTCATCTATTTCTATGCGCCAAAGTTTCGAACAACCATGTCAAAACTAGCAGAATTGTAATACAATGAGTTGCTATTTAAATAATTGCTTGTATTGTCTTGTCAGGGTTCTTGGTGTCTGCGAATCAATCTGCGTGAAACTCGGAGTAACGTCTTGGACCTAACCTCTTTGTGGCGTTTCGTTGGTCGGTTTACACACACACACACACACACATATATATATATATATATATATATATATATGTGTGTGTGTGTAGATATATATATATATATATATATATATAAATACATGCATACATACATACATATATATATATATATATATATATATATATATATATATATATATATATATGATGAACAGGACAGTTTGAAACTTCCTAAAATTGTAGGTGATTATAGGCTAGGTTATATATATGGAACTATAAAGACACATAAATATGACTATCCCCTCCGTGCTATTTATATCGCAAATTTCCACTCGTGTATATCAGTTAACAAAATCATAAACCAACTCATCACACAATACATTCCTAGTAAATATAGCATAAAATCCACTTTCAAAGTAATTATAATTCTAAAAAAATGAAAAACCTAATAATGAAACCCTAGCTTAAATTGACGTCGAAAATGTATTCACCAACGCGTCCCTGTTAATAAAATAACACGATAATCCATCTTAAATGCACTTAAAATTAAACCTAGCATTTTACGAAAACTACTACAAACTAGTACTATCGAAATCACATTCTTCCATCATAAAATTAATATGTATATACAACGGTACAGCCTCTCCATGGGTTCAGTTCTGGGTTTGATTTTAGCAGTTTCTATATATCTAATCTAGAATATAATGTATTTAACAATTTAAAAAAAAAAAAACTCTCCATCTACTTCAGATCCGTCGATGATATTCTCATAGTAGTCAAGAATACGGAAGAAATACATCAACTCCAAAACTAATTCCAAAATAATTCTCTTCTTAAATTTACATACGAACTTAATAATCGTAATAACATTACTTTTCTGCATATATTGATAAACACTAATCATAATAACTTCACTAGCTCCCCATACAAAAAAACTACCTGTATAAATTCACACTTAACTATAAGAGCGAAGGTCCTAATTATTATAAAATAAAATATAGAAAAATAGAATAGTAACACAGACACACATTTTATATATATATATATATATATATATATATATATATATATATATATATATATATATATATATGTGTGTGTGTGTGTGTGTGTGTGTGTAATTTTCTTACATATCAGTAAGTCTATCATTCATCCATGCTTAGAATATTGCTGATACATATCGTTGTTGCCTCTGCTATTTACCTTGAGCTCCTTGATAAGATCCAAAGAAGAATCTGCAATATTTTAGGTCCTGATCTGGCAGCTCCGCTCCATTCATTTTTCCAACACCATAACGCTGTCTCACTTTTCTATAAATACTTTCATGGTAATTGTTCGAATAAGCCGATCACTATGGTACATAAAATTCTTGAATTTAAACGTAGCACTAGATTAGAGTCGAGATCTCATTAATTTCTCGCACTCCTCTCTTGTGGAACTCTTTTCCAGCCAAATTTAATCTGCAAAAATTTAACGGCAATGTCAATCGCTACCAACTGTCCTCATTGCACATCATTGTTTCTGTCCTTTTCTACACACAGTAACCCCTTGTGTTTGTTTTTGTGGCGTTACTGCCCTGCATGGATTGATTCCAATATACACACATATATATATATATATATATATATATATATATATATATATATATATATATATATATTGATGCATGTTTCATTAAATAATATAGACAAGTTTTGTCTATTTATTTTAAGTAAGTTCCTTTCATATTGTCTGTTAAGCTTAATAATATTATCATTGAAAGACGAAAGAAAATCGCAATATTAATACATATTTTTAATCCTATCAAAGCTTTCGGCTTACATAAGCCATTATCAAAGATGACAATTACTTTTCAATATATCAAATAGACGAAACAATAATGAAAAAAATTCAAAGCAACGACTAACTCTTGTATACGAGACGCGGAAGCGAAAATCGGGTCGCAGCTCTTGACATCACACATGACCACGCGAGAGTGAAAACGGGAAAGTATTAAGTATGGGAAGCCGTTGGTATAAAACCAGTGGCTTCTGTTATCAATTATAGGCATTTAAGAATATTTGTAGAGATTTCGTAGTTTATTTTGTTCAGGTTAGGTTTCAACTGTTTTATGTATATAGCTTCAAGAATGAATTTTTAGTTTTTGTTTATTGTTTTCATGTTTCAACAAGGATTTTCCGGAATTGTGTACGCGGCCAGGCATGTTGTTTTAAATGCCTAAAAATGTTATAGTTATCATATATATATATATATATATATATATATATATATTATCAATTTGAAATTATGATGATTATAATGTGATAATGAGAATGGTTTCGCTGTCGAAAATGACATGACAATTCAATGTATCTATTTTGAACGTGATCGCCCCCCTCTCTCGCCACGTTTTATCTAACTTGTCCAGTCATTAAATAAAAAAAACATTTCTAGGTCACGGCTTATGGTTAATTCTTCCTTCTTTTCTTTCGTTGTCTCCCTCTCTCACTCTCTCCTTCCGTCTTGCGCTACTCAGCTCTCTCTCTCTTTCTTTCTCCCCTATTTTTTTTTTTTTAAACCTTATATTGAAATTGTTATTTTTCTTTTTTCCTCTTTTAATATAAAAACTTTTTCCTTTTCTTTTTTTTTCTGTCTCTTTTCCTTTCGTCTGGATAAATTGACTCCATTTATTAAGAAAACTTGGGTCTGAAGAGATGAATATATTTTAGTATATTCATGAAATAAATTATAACTAAAGGGATTTTTAAGGATTCTGTACTCATTATAATGTATATATATATATATATATATATATATGTGTGTGTGTGTGTGTGTGTGTGTGTGTGTGTGTGTGTGTGTGCGTATATATATATATATATATATATAGGTATATATGTGTGTGTGTGTGTTTCGTTGAATATGACAGACAAGAGAAATGTTAAGATATTTTCATATAATTTTTCTAATATTTGTACAAATTTCTCGTCTGGTGGGATTAATGGTGCAAAATAGAATAGAAAGTCTTGAAATCAAATATGCATCATGCACACACGCGCGCGCATATATATATATATAATTAATTTTTAAAAATCTGATTCCATCGCTACACAAGAAATACCATTTTTCAAAAACAGAAGTTGAAACTTCCAATTCAATTATGGAAATTAAAATAAATTAAAGTACATAGTTCTGTTTCATTTTCAAGCGAATTTTGGAATAACTTTTGAAATTTACGGAGCTTTATAAGCACCTACATTCATACCCTACTTGTGTATCGAGCACAGTTTTTTTTTTTTTTTTTAATAATAACAAAAATACTAAAGATCTTCGGATCATCAATCTAACGGTTCTTTCCTATTTTATCAATATATTTGCACACTCACACATACACACACACACACACACACACATATCTTAATCTGTGACTATTTACCTCATGCTAGACTATCGACACAACGTTGACCTTCAACTTCTATAATTTCTTTTTAGTTTTTTTTTTTTTTTTGTTGCGTTTGTGTGGCTTTTGGTAACCTTGAGAAATGACATACACCAACACTACGTCATGCACACAAGATATAGAATTTCATTACGCTGTTGGAGTAGATTGTGAATCGTTATCTTTTGGGATTATTCTCTAAAATGCATATGCCGTAGCTTCGAAGATTGCAAGATAGTTCTTTCAAAATAGCGACATTCTTAACTGTTGATAGGTAGCATTTTGTATAGCATGATAGCATGATGATTAAAGCGGTTTTTGTATCCCTTCTTCTCGCCTGTAGATAAACATTGGTCTTGATTCATGTCACTGTAGAATACCCAACTAGTAATATGATTCTTGGGTATTCGAATGACATAGCCCCCGGGCCAAGGGACACGAGGTTGAAAGAATTTTCTTGTTATTATGAAATGAGAAGTACCATCAGTTTCCGTTAATGCAAATATGTATTGTAAACAGTATATGTGCAGGTCTTCTCCTATCCTGTCTGTCTGTCTATCTGTCTCTCTCTCTCTCCGATTCATATATATATATATATATATATATATATATATATATATTTAAGTTATAAGGAACTTGGTAAACCGAATTGGTAAATCCAAAGAGGATGAAATCCTGAGAGCTCAATGTTAGGACAGAGCTAATATGTAATGAAAAACAAATCACTTTAATGTACCAGTAATGGTACATTAAAGTGATTTGTTTTTCATTACATATATATATATATATATATATATATATATATATATATATATATATATATATAGAGAGAGAGAGAGAGAGAGTGAGAGAGAGAGATAGATATCAGATATCTATCTATCTATCTATATATATATATATATGGGGAGAGACAGATATCAGATATCTGATTTATATATATATATATATATATATATATAAATAGATATATAGATAGATCAGATCAGATATCTCTCTCTCTACATATATATATATATACACACACAAGCACATATATATATATATATATATATATATATATATATATATATATATATATATATATATATATATATATATATTGGATTCATGTGAATTTCTGACCCTAGGTTTCACGTTGTTTGCGAACGTCAAACAAAATTTGTCTGACGACCGCAAATAGCGTGAAATCCAGGGTCACAATCTCACATCACTCCAACCAAATGTGTAAAGTTCTTAAGATTATGAGACCATCGTCCCTGTAGAGTCCTGTGTCATTTATATCTATTATTTTGCTCAGTTCGTTTAGTAAGTAAATGCCTATGATTTCGCATGCTTTTGCACCGTCAAAGCTTCCCATTGTAGTGTCAAATATCCCATCTATCTTTATCCATGCTTCTTCATTGTGGAATAATAATGATTTACGGGAGTGCTTAATGATGTTGATTTCGCTTGGTTGTATTATTACTTGTTCCTGAGCTAAGTTGATGGCCTTATCTAGCATACGTTCTTTTATGGATGTGTAAAATTCTTTTATGTCTAATTGTAAGAATTGGCAGTTTTGTTTGTTATTTATTCTGTCGAACCAGTCAATAGTTGTTTTCGTATTTTTCCACTGGTTTACTCCTAATTTCTTCCTAAGTTCAGAATTAATTCTTTCTAGTATTGTTTTACTTATTTTACCTAGTTCACTTTTGGCTGGGTTTATGAGTCGACATGCAGGATTGGTTTTGAAATTTTCTTTATGGTCTTTTAGTGTGATAAAGGCTCCTGCCTTGCTAATACAACTTATTCGGTCATCCAGGTCTAATTTTTGGGCGATTGTTTTAGCTTCATTATTGATATCGTGTTCTGTTGTTTGGGGTGCCTTTTTGTATGTTTTGGTTATGTTGTTCTTGAGTAATTTATTGTGTGTAGGAGGACTTAGTTTGTATAAATTTCTCGTTTTGTCAGCAGCGATAAATACACTTGCTGAATTGTTTATTTTAGTTATATCTGCTTTTAGTTTTTTTGGAATGCATCTTGTTTTTTGTGGAATTTTATGTTTCTAACTAGGTCAGTTAAGTCTTTCTCGAAATCCTCTAATTCTTTTTGTTGTGGGGGGCATTTTTTTGTTTTGAAGCCGTATTTTTCCTTAAGTGTGTTGTTATTGTAAAGGTCCGGGTTTAAAAAGTGGACTTTCCATCTCATTCTTTTTAGGAAACTTTCTATTTTTTCAATTAATTTTAGTTTATATATAGGAGGGGATGGGATGGGTATGTTTTTTAGGGAGTAGTCGAGGTTAAATTTTTCCATGTCCATACTGCGTTATAAAAACAAAACGAACATCACACCAAAAATATCTTGGAAGATAAGGAAAAAATCATCAGCCTACAATAACCAATCAAAAACTTGCAAACTTTGCTCGGAGGAAAAAATAGCTATCATTACTTTCCCCGACCAAAATAAATTATTAAACAAAAGATCCGAACTCATCTCAAAATGCAGACATGAAAATAAATTTTTACTACGTAACCTAAAAAATTAAAAACGGAAAAAATAAAATAAAAACAAATAAATATACTAATAAACAAAATAACAAAAAAAAAAAAAAAATAGAAATAAAACATAAAAAATACTATGTTACTTAAAAATCGAAAACCGAAAAGAGAAAATATACAAGTAAAATAAATCAACCTAAATTCATCCAAGTAAATAAATAAACAAACCAATGCCAAATAAAGATAATCAATTAAAAACTGTTCCCGCCAAAATAATACTTAGAATGAACTACAACAATCAACCCCAAAACTGAACAAATAGCTTTAATTAAATTCCCAAACCAAAACAAAACTGTTAAATAAGTGATATAAACAAATTTTTACTACGTTAATAAATAAATAAATAAATAAATAAATAAAATAAGAAACAAAATTAAAAACAAGCAATATAATTTGACCTAAATAGATAAACAAACGACTTCCGGTGAAATAACCGCCATAACAGAATACCCACAATGCACCACTAACCCGTATATATATAAATAGCCGAGAAAAATAACAGCACATGTGGCCTGATGATTGCATATAGCATGAAACAAACTGTCGCCTCTAAGTGTTGACTTCTATGTTCACTTTTATATATATATATATATATATATATATATATATATATATATATATGTCACGGTCACGTGGTATGGTTTGAATTATCGCCTATAAATATGTGTTTCTCTTTACCTCGTTAGCCATACTTTCCCTGACGATCCGTTTAGGTGAAGCCTAGGTAGCTTTGTCTAGCTCACTAGGTCTATCTATCTATCTATCTATCTATCTATCTATCTATATATATATATATATATATATATATATATATATATATATATATAAACTCATTTCATATATATATATATATATATATATATATATATATATATATATATATATATATGAGCTGTGATACAGCAAAACAGTCTGTCTGTGGATGAGAAAGAGAGAACGAGATAGTGAGAGTAAGAGATAGATAGATAGATAGATAGATAGATAGATAGATCACATGTGGATCGGAACCTGACAGAACGATAAGACAAAGAACAAGATAGGTTTATCAATCTAGCATATTTCATTTTTACTAAAGCACCATCAAAGATTGAGATATGGAAAAAAAACTAAGAAATTCTGTCATTTTTACTTTCGTGGCGTTTGATTTTCATTAGTTAATTATGTTTCACATGCATTTGACTTGTTAAACAGTACCAGAATTTCTTTCTTCTTTACCGCTCTATCTGGAGTACTTGTAAGCTTGGATGTGCGGGTGATGCAATGGATAATGGCTTGAAATTGCCAATCGAAGAGCTGAGTAACAAATTCTAATTGTATCCATTATATTCACTTACGAACAAATACCATCGTGAAAAGGTATGGAGCCACATCTTCTGTATCAGTAAGCCATTATTACCTCCAAAAGATAATCTTTTAAAAAATATTTTCTGGCTTTAAATAACCTGCAATATGTTGAGAAACTGTAAAAAAATGAATCAATCAAACAAATATCTGGCAAAAGGAACTGATATAAAATATAAAATATTTTGATCGAATGAGAATGCCTAAAAATATATATCACATCGGCCGTCACACAGGTTACTGAGTGCTATGTATATGTTAAATACCAGACAGAGGTCGCCAAATCTATGGCTGATAAGAAAACGTATAGTTAAACACCTATCCAATCAGCAACAACTAAAATATCGATTAGTAAAACTAAATCTTAGAAAGTAGAAATAAAGAGAAATCAAAGTTCAGACAGGATCAGATGAGTTGAGGATGAACTTTTTTTTAAAAGAATGGAAGAAAGCAAACCTAAATGTTTATTTTTCTGTATAAAAGAGGTACGTCGATTTGGGAGGGACTCCATAGCACAATTTGGGATACCATTTATTTTGGACTGTCCACAAATAGAAAAGACAACATGGAATTGGAATTTCAATGCGCAAATCACCAAATAGTGTAAAATAAAATATCGTCTATTAGTCAGAAAGACTGATGGCTGGCAACATTGTTGTTCATAACTGTAAGGTTCGAACGAAATCAGTTTCTGCCTGAATAGAAAAAAAATCTTGCTTTAGAAAAAAGGAAATTCTAAACAGGATTAAATAAACTTAGGTATATTAGAAAATATCCCAGAAAAATTTGCATTTATGAGGACTTCAATGCTACCTTAAGTATTTTGAACGCCACTGTCCCGTTCTTGGTAAGTAATGTCACCCTTTGGAATATAAGCCCAAAACATCAATGGAGAATTCTTACTAAAACTTTTATTACTCAAAAAGAGTTTTTATCCTCAACACATGGTTCAACGGTTCCATGAAACCCCGCGTCGCATGCATGATCCATGTAAAGCAACAAAAAATTATTGACTTCAACATCTCAGACTCTTGGATTAGGCAGTTTGTGGCAAATGTTAGAGTATAGCACTCATATTTTGAATTTGATCAAAGACTACTTGTAACTGAACTCGCAAGACCAGCCAACAAAATACACCATGACAAACACTTAGTTATAAGATCCAAGCCCTTAAAAAAATGAAAAGGTAAATTTAGAATTCAGTAATAAACTAGAGTCAAAATTGATGTCAATAAATCAAAAAGAGCTAATTAACTCTTTGAGAAACAAATATCTCCAGGAAATGGAGCACGCAATTAATAACGCCAAACAACACAGACAATTTGTTAAAATGTGGAGAAAAATGAAAATTCACGATAACATCATACAATTAAAACACCCAAAGAAGAAATGTCCTAGTCTCAAAAAACACTTTGAATCCCATTTCAACACTAACCACAATAAACTGAAGAAATATCTATACCAATCATATCAAAATTATTTCTCCAAATATCTTATTATAATTATCTTTCTCCCTCCTTTTGTTAGCATGTTCATTACGCTATGCCAATACCTTAATAAGTAATCGACTATTTCGTTTTCATCGAGTGAAAAGATGGAAAAAAATCAGAGACGCTACTTGGTTTCAGAAATTAAAAAAAATTAAAATTCAAATAGCAAAGCCGTGAAATTTCCAAAGAGACTGCTACTGACTTTTTAAATATATTAATAAACCAAAACAATTTTTGATTACCGTAGTGTTACTTAATTGAAAGGAATATGAGTTTTTTTTATTATTATTATTCAAATCATTCCTTAAGCCATAAATAAAAAGGTTGCTTTGTTATGGGTCCACGACGAGGGAATGATTTGCAATTAATTTTTATTGCATCAATGTTAACTACTGAACCAAAATCGACTCTTCTACGATTTTACACGAATTACACTTATCCACTGTTACTTTGTGAATAAAAAAAACTTTTTTAAGCCCCAACTTTATCCTACTTCTTCGTATATGATATATTTGAAAATACTATTCCCTCTATATGTGCGAGAATCCTAAGGGAAAACATTTTTTCAACAGTGTATAATAGTGTTTGATTCTATACTTGAAATATTGTGTATAACGAAGTAATGTGATACCAATTTCTTGGTTCTATAGTCGCATTAGAAGAACAGTTAAGTTTGCTTAGTTTTGTGTTTGCAATTCTCCCATAGACCTTGTTGAAAGACCCGATCTCATCGTTTTAGCCCCACTAGCACGGTATACTATTGTATAGTAACTTCTAGCATTGTTTAAATAGTTACGAGTCTATTAAGAAGTCCATTCTTTTGTTTATGTTCTCATCTGACCTGAACATGTGTGTATATATTTATGCATTATGGGCCAAAATTAGAATATCTCATTTCCCGTTTCCACCATCATCTATAAATTGATATAATTTCATTTCATTTAAATGGCCTCACTCATATTCTAAAAATCACCGTTATTAAAATCTTTATAAGAATTTTAATAATGCAACAATTATTGGAATAAACCAAGATACATCACAAAAACATCATTTTTATTGCTGTCTATCTCTTCTCCAGATTCGACATGCCCCATGCCTCAATTGAGAAAAATTGAGAAAATAATCTTAATATTATCTTTTATGTGGGGAGAATGTTAGTATTTTGTATTTATTCTATTCCATTTTATAGATTATTGAGCAAACTGGGCGTCATACAACATGTCACTTTTCTTATAACCATCTGGAAATTGTCACGGGTTGGAAAGTGCAGCATTAAAAAATGATTATTAAATTCGTGTAATTTACACGCGTCATGATGATAAACAATAAATATCCTACAGATGAAATTAAGGACGCTATTTTTTTTTAAATAGGAATAATAATGCATCACTTTATATTAAAGGTGAACATTTTTTTTTAAAAAAAAGGTTACATTCTCCAAAAATTCAATAGCAATGAGCACAAGATTATGAAAGAAAACTGGAAGCAGTAATGTATTCCATAGAATGAGTTTTATCAACGCACTTATACACTATTGAAAAAAAGATATCCAAGATATCCAAAAAAAAGATGTGTCTCGCACATATTAAGGAATATCTCAGTTGGATATCTTACTTATACACATTTGAAAAAAATTATCCCATAGGACTGTCGCACATATAAAGGGATATCTCAGTTGAATATCTCACATACACTATTGAAAAATAGATATCCATTAGGTGTCTCACACATAGTGTAATCGTCTTATGAAAGCCATTTGATTTACTTCCAATAAGATATAATTATGGCATATATGGCTTCAAACACCTCCAACAAATTGCATATCAGTGCAATAGCTTATTTTATTGCTGCTTTATCGATCTCACAGCAGTGTATGTCGGCTTCAATTTAGTCTTCATCTATATATGCGTTAGAAACCGCCTTTCAAATCTCTAAATCCACTGAATGCATTGATGTAATAAACTTTATCGATTCACAAAATCTTATATAATCTGGCGATGACTCAAATACGGAAACATTTTCAAACCTCATCAAGATTACGATGTGGAGGTAATGAGACCCCCAGTCTATTTCATCTTTTGCAAGACTATGTCCTGCGCATTTACAAACACAAATATGAAGAGATGGGCACTGATGATTTAATTCCATACCCCACCTCCCAAACTTGTTTAGAAGTAATTTTAGTCAACACTGCACATTGCTACAAAACCTAAATATTAACCTGAATACGTGCGTCATGTTCTTAAATTATCTCGTCAAGTCAAGACGTTCATGTGGATGATATGCATGGCACCTATCCAGAAATATCTAACCTGCCGTCTTTATACAACCGCTTTCCGAGATCAATGCTTAAAAATGGCTTTGAACGAGTGAAGCCTATGGGTCATGACAAAGACCAGCTTTCTTTGTAGACTTCTACAGAATCACAATCAAAGAAATGTACCAAATAACAGAAACCACGTCTCTTGGGGACAGTCAGCAGCAGCAGAAATTAAAATGGAGGACACATGGAATTGAAAGGGAAAATAATGATATAATAATATAATTTGTTGCCCACGATTTCAATTGAAAAGTTAGGAAGGATTTCCTTCCATCAGTATTGAAAAGAGTGATGACAGTTACGGGCCTTCAGTAAAATTGATTCATGATAAAAAGATTTTATAAGTTTCAACCAATAGTAGTACTGAATTCTTGATCATTGAATATCAAAATTTCGTTAATAAGGAAACAGCTGTATTGCAGGGAATTTCGAACAGAACCCTTTATTTAATCTACGATGATAGAGTGTTCTCTTTCCGCTGCCTATGCCAAGGCATATCTCGTCCTGTTCTTATTTAGTACTGCTTAGTTATAGCTCACCCCGATTAATAGAGTGACTGTAATTTACGTGCTCAGTCTCTGAGCCGGGCATTGCAGATATGGACTGTGGATTACCCGGATTAACAAGCGCCTGATGATGATTAGAGGACATAACGGCCGAAACGTTGGGATAATAACAACAAAGATAAAGACAATAGTCCACGTATAAATAATGCAAGTGAATATTAAACATCTAGCTTGAACGGCTCTCATAACTTGTATCGGGTGAATTCTAGTATTTAAAATGTTATGCTTTTCTTTCAGTGTCAAAAAAATGGCTTTGGGTCCCCCCTCTACTCGTACGTTTAGACTAAAAGCTTATCCTTGTGATATAAGTAGTTTGGTGACGATGGAGAAAAATGCATTACAATTGCTATTGATATTGTTTAAACAAGAAAAGAAAATAGCCTATTGGGGCAATATAAGCAGGACAATAATAACTGAGATCTCTACTATTTGCGAAATAAACCTGCTTCATGTCGTTCTACCGAAAGTACTCAGTAAACACGCATTTGTGCAGAAGTAATTTTAGTAGACCGTCTAGTTACATTTGATTAAATATATACATTATCTGAAGTGACATACTGATATCAGTTATAGCAGCAAAGGTT
>OZ010577.1:134055540-134113040 GCA_963932145.1 Acanthosepion lycidas
TTTCGTCGTAATTCAGGCACAAACAAGTTATTTATCATCTCGATGTAACACTTGGTGTTCACAGGAACAGTATTTCCATTCTGGACTTCAAAAAGGTAAGGATCAATGGCACCAGCTTTTCCAACAGTACACTGAACCCTTACGTTTGAGTTGTTCAGTTGTCTTCGTGAACTCATCTGGGAATATCGACAATTTTGTTGATACACCTTCAATCATTAACAAAATGAGGTTGTCATTTGCTTCGAAAATAGCTTCCAACTGACGTGCGGAGTTAAGCTAACTGGCTGTCGATTAGGATCGTAAGTATCCTGTCATCAAGACATGACCAGCCCACCGCAACTGAGACTGTATGAGTGTCGATTCCACCAAGATTACACCTGTTAAAAACGTCTTACATCGGATGTCCTGCCTTGAAGGCTAACTATATATATATATATATATATATATATATATATATATATATATATATATTAAAATTAAATACGGTACCGTCATTTTGCTTGACGTGCCTTTACCGATATGGCCACAGAGGAGCGTTCGGTTAGCAAGGTTTAAATACAGTAAATTCGACCTTGCTAACCGAACGCTCCTCTGTGGCTAAATATATATATTAGTATATATAGTTAGCCTTCAAGACAGGACATCCAATGTAGACGTTTACATATATATATATATATATATATATATATATATATATATATATATATATGTAAACGTCTATATTGGATGTCCTGTCTTGAAGGATATATATGTATATATATATATATATATATATATATATATATATATATATATATATATATACACATTTAGTCCCTCATAGTTCGGTACAACTCTGAGTGTCATGCACGGTGTTAATCGTGAGACACAAATTAATTCGCACTTCACGATTACCATGTCCATAAAGTTGTGCCAGACGCTTAGGAAAAAATGATTATTTATTAGTTGTATAAATTATACCTTTGTCATTTTATATCGATCTCTGTATTATTACAACTAGTACTTCACCATATTTCCTATTATATATTATATATATATATATATATATATATATATATATATATATATATAGAGAGAGAGAGAGAGAGAGAGAGAGAGAGAGCGAGCGAGTTTGAGAGAGATGAGATTTGTGTGTAGGTGTGTGTATTGAAATTATTCGTTAAAACAGACAGAATCATAAAGAAACAAGTATGAATATATTTACTAAAATGACGTTTCAACATTATTCTTTAACTTCATCAGAAATTTTATGTCATATAATGTTTCAGTCTTTTTAACTGTTTTACGTGTTTGCTTTATATTCATTGGTTTTGTTTTTCCGGTTCCAAAGGATGTATAATCATTCAGATTGTTAAACAATATACAATGTCTATTTTGACGCTTCAGATCAGTTCACAATTTATAACGCTCAAAAGTTTCATTTTTTAAAATGTATGTTTTTTCTGTGTTATGAGTGGTTGTGTGGGCGTCGCATGTATATATTATGATGTCTGTGTTTATTTTTACTTCTTGAAATATTGACATAGTTTAAGTGTGTAATACAAAACTGTATTTATTTTATTATTATATTTACGTAAATACTAACGCTACAAGATATACACGTAACATTTGCACAGCCAACAAAAGCAAAACAACATAGAATTTTAGAATTAACGCCGAAGTATTCCACTTCTAAATGTTTCTGATAAAGCGAAATATGTTAAATTTATTAAGATTTTCCTATTTTTACTCTCAAATATATATATATATATATATATATATATATATACCGAGAGGGATGCCGACAACCAGGCAGACAGACAAAGACAGGGCGATGTATCAAGTATACAAATTGTTTTTCGAACGCTACCATTTTCTGCTAGCATTATTTCACTGGCGCAACAAAATCTTGTTACCCAGTCTATCACTTATTTCGCTTTGTGCCAGATTAAATTTCAATAAATATTGAAAAGTAGTAAGTTCAAAGTGAATTGATAAGTGAAAAAAAATATCTAATTTAATATCGATTAAAAACGATAAAGAAAGCTGTTTTCAGCTTCCTTATAAGCTGTCTGAAAAGAAAGGTTTTCGACAGTCATAAATGCTTACACTAATTACTTATCTCATAAAAATCTTTTTCGCCTGTGTCGTGAATCGCGACAGATGATAAAATCATTTAATTATCCACGCATGCGCTGTTGGATTCATTAAAACATTTGTTACAGTCTCCCAATCTTTTGAACAGCGCAATATTCTCTTCAGACAAAATAAATGGACGCCTTGAAAAAAAGCAAAATGATTCAATATTGAAAATTTTCCGATAATCTAATTTTTCTACGACCTACATTTGATACGAGTTTTTCTAATTTACTTCGACGTGTCAAAATTAAACTTTTGAAAAAGCAATATATATAAATACATACATATTATATATATATATATATATATATATATATATATATATATATATATATATATATATATATATATATGAAGAAATATAGTCTTAACGTGTTCTATATTTAGGGAATGATGGTTTATTAAACCGAAACGTCAGACGTTGACATTTCATTCATATTAAAACAACATAATTGCATTTAAGGATTTTTGTTTGTTTTTTCCAAATATTTTTCTTCATTCTGTCGGATTTATATCCATTTATATTTGCTTACATACTGTCTACTGGAAATACAAACCTGAATTGCCTTGTGCCACATTTTATCCTCGTGGGTGGATAGATAAATACAGAGATTCAACCAGAGATCGACTGTCGAACTCTATGCATTAGCAGAGAGGAACCCGGACGATGCTTTGCCGAAGGGCAAGGTTTCGTCCGGGGAGGTAGACAGGCCTTGAACTCATCTAGGCGGGTTCAAAAAGGCTATATTTTTGGCCGAGCCTACGGGCTCGGAGATACCCACATTAAACTGGCCTTGTGCCACATTTTATCCTCGTGGGTGGATAGATAAATACAGAGATTCAACCAGAGACTCTGTCCGACTGCGACTCAGTCAGCACATTCTCCAGGAACGGTCTTCCCAGGAATATACAAAAGACTATATGTAAATATTGTTTACACTTCTTGTTTCAATACATTTTGTTCTAAGTACATTTTTTGTTGCATTATTATTCCATGCATTAGTCAAGTTTCAACAATGGCGACGAGGTAGAAAGAACCATACGAAAAAAAAGAATTAATAACTGATAGCCTTCAACAATTGGGACAAGTCATTAAGGAACCCAGGCTGAAGGAAAAAATTATTAATTAAAAGTCCAACATCTAACGGAACGGCGAAGGATTCTGAATTTCTGGATATTTAGAACTCGTTAAAGGACGACTAAGCATAAGGAACGTTCACTCAGAAAAATTTGAAAGGTGTCGTAAACGAATAACGGTGATTTTAAATTGAAAAAGTTATCTACAACGAGACACCCGTTAAAAAAACTGGCCGATTACAAAAACGTGCATGGAATTAAAAGGCGCGCAAATACACCGTGTCGATTTTGAAAGGTAACGAACTTTTAAAAATTTTTTATTTTTTTTTATTTTTTATTTTTTTTTGTTTGTTTGCTCAACAATATTTTATAGTGACGAATTTACCTCTGGTAATAAAAATCGGAAGTTTGTCATGGAAATACGCGAACAGAAGTAAAAAAAAAAATACCAAAGTTGATTATCACGGGCTTGAATGTAAAAGCAAGACATAAAATAAAAAAGCCGTAAGTTGTTTAGATTTTTCTAGTCAGCTTATATTATATCCATAGATACACAAATTAAAGGTATATTCTTTGTTGCATGAATACTATCAGCTAAAGATGGATGAATTATCCAAAGTCATATCTGAATTATTCAAATCCCAGCAGTTGAGTCAGCAAAGTCAAAATGAACAGTTTGCCTTATTAATAAGGGAACAACAGATAGCACAGCAAAAATATCAAGAAAAGCAAGAGGGAAGACTTTTTTGAAATTCAAAAGTTAACATTGGAGAAATTAAACAGCAATCAGGCAAATGAGGGAAATTCTTCATATTCTAATAACACCATATTTAATTCGCTGGAAACTTTCAACTATGTGCCAGACGAAGAAAAAACGTTTGAAGCGTACTTTAAACGATATGAAGATATTTTCTACACAGACTGTGAAAACTGGTCGAATTCAAGAAAAGTCAGTCTATTACTAAGAAAGCTAGGTACAGCAGAACATAGCAAATTTGTAGATTTTATTCTACCGAGAAGAACGAATGAATTGGAATTCTCGGAAACAGTGAAATTGCTAAAAGAGCTGTTTGGAGCAAATATGTCGCTTTGGCATAAGCGATGGTTATGCATGAATGTCACTAAATCCGACAATCAGGATTATTTAACATATGCATCTATAGTGAATAGACATTGTGACAATTTCAGATTGGCAGAGATTACGGTGGAAGAATTTAAGTGTTTAATTTTTGCTCAAGGACTGGTATCCAGTAAGAGTACCGAAATAAGACGTAGAGTTTTGTCTAAACACGAATCTGAACAAAACCTTACCCTGAAAAAGTTAGCAGAGGAGTGTCAGCGGGCCGTAAGTTTAAAGAAAGAGTCTCAAAAAATCGAAGAAGCTGGCATTGCTTATATTAAAAAAAATAAAAAACAGTCAAATTACCCATCAGAAAAAAAATTGGAGTAAAAATTCGGCGTATTTTAAAAATAGACAAGAAAAATTAATTAAGAAGAACGAGGAGGAAAAAATGTTCCACCATATAATTGCAGACGTTGCAACGAAAGACACTGGGAGGTAAATTGCCCATATAGAAATAAGAAATGTTTCGTGTGCCACAAGAATGGACACAAAGGATCGTGTTGTAAAACGAAAAAATTCAATAGCCGAATTAGATAAACAAATTCGAATATCAAATCAAATAGAGATTTGAGGAAATATGTGACGACTGAAATATTTAAAAAGAATATCAAATTTCAACTCGATTCGGGTTCAGATTTAACAATAATGAACTATAAAACATGGAAAATTTTAAAAAGGCCTACAATAATGAAGTCAACGAAACGCGCTCGAACGGTAACTGGAAAGGAAATTAACTTCGAAGGCGAGGTTGTACTTCCCATGAAATTGAACGGGATCGTTAAAAAAATAATGGTTTTCATTCTGAAAAATGGAGAAAACTTGATGGGTACAGATTTTATTGAAACATTCGAATTGTGGGATAAACCGTTAAACTCATTCTGCAGAAAAGTAGAAAGTAATACGCAAACAAGACAGGACATCAAAGATGAATTAAAGGAAAAGTTTCCGGAAACCTTCACACCTGGTCTTGGAAGATGTAACAAGTTTGAAGCTAAATTTGAATTAAAGGAAAATACTATGCCAATTTTTAAAAAGAAACGTAACGTGCCTTTCGCAAGTGTAGAGAAAATTAACGAAGAACTTGATAGGTTGGAAAAAATGGGAATTATTTCGAAAGTAGAATCTAATTCATGGGCTGCGCCGATTGTGTGCATAAAAAAGAAATCAGACCAAATCAGTCTGTGTTGATTTTTCGACAGGGTTGAACTCGGTAATCAAGGACTACCATTACCCGTTACCGAATCCGGAGGAGATTTTTAACAAGCTAAATGGTGGAGTTATATTTTCAAAAATCGACTTATCAGATGCCTATCTCCAAATTCCCTTCGAAGAGGAATGTTCGAAGTTACTAGGGATAAATACGCATAGAGGGTTATTCAAGTACAACAGGCTTCCTTTTGGTATTAAAGTGGCACCAGCCATTTTCCAACAAGCTATGGACGTCATGTTGAATGATTTAGACTTTGCGTGCGCCTTCTTAGACGACATCATAGTAAGGAGCGCAACCGTCGACGAACATCGAGAGCATCTCAATCAAGTATTTAAAAAGATTCAGGACTTTGGATGTAAAGTCAAAGAGTCAAAGTGTGAATTTGGTTTGCAGGAAATTAAGTATTTAGGTCACATAATCAACAAAAATGGCAGATTTCCAGATCCGGAAAGGTCCATTGCGATTAGAGACATGCCGACGCCCACTAATGTGGCGATGCTACAGAGTTTTCTGGGGCTCGCAAATTATTATCAAGCGTTCATTAAAGGAATGTACAATCTAAGAGCTCCGTTGAATGAACTACTAAAAAAAGACAAGGCATGGGAATGGACGGTAGAATGTCAGAAAGCCTTTGATGAAATAAAGAAAATGTTTACATCAGACTTCTTTTTAACCCATTACGATCCAAAACTTGATATTGTAGTGGCAAGTGACGCCAGTTCATACGGGATAGGAGAATGTATTCAACACATAATGCCAGATGGTTCTAGAAAACCAATTGCACATGGTTCGAGAACTTTACTCCCAGGAGAAAGAAGTTACTCACAGATCGAAAAAGAGGCGCTGAGTATCATTTTTGCCATAACAAAATTTCACAGATACATCCACGGCAGACATTTTATGCTAGAAACGGATCATAAACCTCTGATCACTATTTTTGGTTCAAAGAAAGGGTTACCCGTTTATACGGCAAATCGTCTGTTGAGATGGGGAACCATTCTTCTCAATTATGATTTTCACGTAAAGCACCTATCATCCAAAAATATAATTCATGCGAATAGTTTATCAAGACTCGTACCGAGTCAAGAAGAAAGATTCGAAGAATCAATTATTGCAAATATCAGAGCAGATTATGAGGTGAAAAGCATGGTAAACAACATTTTAAGAGAGCTACCGGTTACATCAAAGGAAATCAAAAAAGAAGCTGAAAGCGATAATTTTATTTTAGAAATAAAAATCAAAATGGTAGCAAATGACCAAAAAGTGCAGGAGATTTATTCAATTTCTGACGGATTTTTATTATATGGTGAGAGAGTAGTAGTACCAAAAAAGTTGCAAAAAAGAATACAACGGAACTATCATATGGGTCACCTGGGGGTTAATAGAACAAAAAGCTTAATGCGAAGCTTTGTATATTGGAAAGGAATGGATGTGGATATCGCAAACGTGGTTCATCGATGTAAAGGGTGTGCGTTAGCAGCTAAGGCACCACCTATAATACACAAACCATGGCCCATGACGGATCATCTGTGGACAAGATTACACATTGATTTCGCTGGTCCAGTAGAAGATTATTACTACTTAATAGTGGTAGATAGTTTTACAAAATGGCCGGAAGTACTGCGCTGCAAAAAGCCTACGTCCGATATCACAACTTTCTTGCATGAACTATTTGCACGGTTCGGTGTGCCAGAGTGTATTGTGAGTGACAATGGTACACAATTCACTTCTGAAGAATTTAAGGAATTTTGTGAGTTATATCAAATTAACCACATAACGACGCCGCCGTATCATCCGAGGTCCAATGGACCCGCAGAAAGATTTGTCGGTACTTTAAAGCGCGCGCTGAAGAAAGCCTCAGGAGTTCCAACGGAAAAGGCGCTTCAGCAATTCCTACAAGTATACAGAATCATGCCAAACCAGAGAACACACTCAAATATGGCACTAGCTGAACTAATGTTCGCTAGGAAAGTTAAGTCAGTGTTTGACAAGCTTTTGCCAGGAAAAAATAGAGTAAAGAATACTATGTATACAGCGAGAAAAAGATACACCGCCGGAGAGAAGGTGTTTTTCAAGTGCTACATAAACAACGTTGAGTTCTGGGAGCGAGGCATAGTGGACAAGAGAATCGGTGACCTGATTTACATAATTAAAGGGCCGAAGAATACTCATAAAAGGCACCAGAACCAACTTAAAAAATGTTACGTTCTAGAGCATGAAGAGAGTATACCGGATGAGGAGGAAGATCCCATTGGTGTAATGTATGATATGTTTCAAGTAGAACCTCCGCAGAATATTCCTGAACCGAGAAGATCCGGTAGGAAACGAAAGTTCACGGACCCATTGGATGTGAATCCAAAACGGAAAAAATATTAGAATTAAGCGGATGGACATATGCATATGAAGTATGCAAATGGATCTACAAAGAAATAGCCATAATCATCAACCCATATAGGAAGCCAGTTTGAAATCCAAAAGGGATTCCAAGGCTTGGGAGGGGGTGTTGTGGTAGGATCCACCTAATTTGCATAGTGGAGTACCGACCATATAAATATGGTTGGTACCGGAAGAAATGAAGAGATTCAACCAGAGACTCTGCCCGACTGCGACTCGGTCAACACATTCTCCAGGAACGGTCTTCCCAGGAATATACAAAAGACTATATGTAAATATTGTGTACACTTTTTGTTTCAATACATTTTGTTCTAAGTACATTTTGTGTTGCATTATTATTCCATGCATTAGTCAAGTTACAACAATATTTGAATAGCATTTCACAAAAATAGCGAATTAAAAAAATAGCTTTGTTTCGTGAACTAATTTTAGAATGTGACAAAAAATCACTTGAGTGTCACCAAAAAAATTGAAAGAAATAACTAATATTTTTGTGGTGAAGAACAGAGGAGAAAAAAGATGCTGTGATCAAGATTAAGACAATATCGAAAATAGCAGAGGGATGGAGAGAAACAGATTGAGACAGGCATAAAGGGTGAAAGGAAAAAAGAGAAAAAGGAAAAAGAGGTCTACCAGGAAGGTATTCTCTAATATTAATCCATATCAAATTTCTTAGTTTTTGTTTGATACGAGGAAGTATTGATAAGTACATTGATAGGTATATCAAGGGACAGATAGATATAGACGGATTATGACACATACATATATATACATATAATAATATGATATATATATATATATATATATATATATATATATATATATATGAATAGAATTAGTGCTAGATAGAGAGATAGATAGATATTTGCATAGATAGATATATAATCAGATACATACATACATAGATATGAATTGTATTAGATAGATAGATAGATAGATAGATAGATAGATAGATAAATAGATAGATAGATAGATCTCGCATACACCACATTAAATTCGGCCTTGTGCCACATCTGACCGTGGAGCGGTTGATAGATATCCTGATGTTGGAGATTCATTGTGGAATTCACTTGATTCACTTCAAATATGCTCTTAAGGTGTGCTATATTTATGGGATAAAGTGAAGTGCACAATATCAGAGATAGAGCGCGTGTAAATATAAAAGTAAACATTGAAGTCAACATTTAGAGGCTACAGGCTGTTTCATGCTGGACGCAATCGCCAGGCTTGACATTTGCGCAATCGTCAGGTGGCCTGACGATAACTGGAGACAGACAGACAGAGGTAAATATAGATAGAGCGATTGGGACTTCGATAAAAATGTGTTTATTAAGCTTTATTATGCACGAAACCGAAGGGTTCTAAAATGTAAATTAAAACGAATTTGTTGAGCTAAACTTCCCCTAGTGGAGAGCCTATCTAACTTCATAGCTTACTGGTCATTATTCGCTCCCACCGAGCATTTATTTCGGCTTAAGTACAAACTGTTTTTACTTCAAACTGCATCAGTGATTGGGATTTTGACAACTAAGCGATATTCTTTTATGTAAATTGTATATTTAGACAGTTGCATATTCAACCCTTACTTATTTTAGTCCGTAAAATTGTAGTTTTCAAAAGATTTTAATTGGCTCTTCTTGATCCACCTTGTTATCATTTGTTTTCAGTTGATACCTCGCTTAATTGTGAATTACACAGATTGGTAAAATGTTGAAATGGTTCAAATTAAACAGATCGTTTTATTGCATAAATCAGCTAAATTTCAAATTCCGGACATTACTCATTCGTACTAATGACTTTGGAAATAACATTAATCTATCTCTCATAGCCCCCGCCCCACGCTATGGTTTAAATAGCAGGGTTAATTGATATTTCTTGGTTTGAATGGTAGCATGTCTAAGAGGAAGGTAACTTTGGTTTCAGAATCATGGAGGAGGCAATAGAAATCCGCTCCACTATCATTCACAAGAAACTCAGAGATCACGAAGAAAAAGTTATCTGTTAAGAGCCATAAGCATAGCCATCCTGAAAATGTCATTTAAAAATTCCGTAACCAAATCATTTCTAAAAACCGTCACTGGAATATGTTAAAGCTCATAAAATCTCTATTACGACCTTTCCTTTGACATTTCCGACTAAAAGACCGAAATACTGGTATATGTAACATAAATATTATATATTATGTTATGGTTGGCTGGCCGTTTCCGGGTTTGCCTGTCAGCGAGGGTGGCTTGCTAATGACTGCTGCAGGTGACTGTTTCGACACATGTTTTTTTTAATATCTTCAGAGAGAATATATGGTTTATACTGCAAGTATAATGAACGGACCTTAGCTTCCTATTCTAGATGGAAACCTATTTGTCAGACGTGATCAGTAATTAAACAAAACCCGTAGTTATTCGCAAATTATCGTTACAGAGGGATGGAACCTAAATTACTATATATTATAAGAGCTTGAAATATTAGTTTGAAGCAAAAAAATAAATTCCGTTTTTTCTTTTCATCTTTATTCTACAAATACTAAAATAAAATTACTTATATTCAATTGTTAACAATAATTTATCTTATCAGAAAGCGCTTCCATAGATTTTCGGTAAAATGCTGCACGGGTTTTTGGGAAGTGGGGTTCTATTTTTCTACAAAATCGTAAAAACGGCTTCCATTAGAGAAGGTTTTACCCATCAGAGAGATAACTGAAAAAGCTAATAATTGATTGGTTGAAGATCAGGTAAACATAGCTGGCAGAACAGAACAGACCAAGCGAGTTCCAAATGTTTTATCTGTGTTATTCTTTGTGTTTGCTGTTTTGCGCTGTCACAAAGGAGAACATCATTTTTCTTACTGACGGACGAATGACGTTTTCGTCTAAACTTCTATGGACATATTGAAGCTGCTGGAGCTGTAAATGTGCATTTAATATTTCATTGCATTTAAGAACTTAATAGTACTCTTACGATTCCACAACACTCACAAAAGTACCTATTTTTTATGAGGCTCAGCCATTGGCGTTGGTCGTAAGTAATTATTCCTGCCAGTCAACTATCTTTTGGTTTGAACATCATCACATATAAACCTGTTATTGTATGCTTAAGGATCAGTTTGTTAATAGGATACATTCGTGATTACATTTGGTTTCCGGAAATTATATATAACCTAATAAATTATTAGTTCTCCGAATATTGAATAAGTTTTACACTCG
Source organism: Acanthosepion lycidas (assembly GCA_963932145.1). NCBI lineage: Eukaryota > Metazoa > Mollusca > Cephalopoda > Sepiida > Sepiidae > Acanthosepion > Acanthosepion lycidas. Next base: position 134,066,662 of record OZ010577.1, read on the forward strand.
AGGTCCATTTATATTTAAGGAAATAATTTTGCCTGATTCCTATATATTTCTCTAATGAATCTTCATTGCAAGTCCAAAAATATGTGAATAAGTAACTGCGATGCACTCACCAAAGTTAAGGAACGTTGAGCCTGATCAGTACCCTGATAGGTGGCCGCTTGCGTAAAGCATGTTTTTCATGTGCAGGTGGTCTACTGGATGTTAATCGGAAGCCTGAGACACAAATTGCGGGGCATTCTTCATATCAATCTACACGCAAATAACTTTTGGGAAAGGTAAGATTCCACATATTCCCTCAACTATGGGTTAATTAGTAACACTGGTATCAATAAACCGTTATATCTAAAAAAACAATTCTCACAATCTAAAAATATTTTCTGGCTTTAAATAACCTGCAAAGGGCTGATAAAACATAGAAAACGAATCAATCAAGTAATTGTGACTTGATTTTTATGTGGGCTTTAATAATTTCTTCATCAAAAGAGGTCCTAAGTGGCTTATTGTACTCTTGGGAAAAGAAAACCTGAAAGTTCTAACATTGACCTGAAGGTATCGAGTAAATTTTCTGTTAGTTGGGTCTGCACACACACATATACAGACGTGTTTTTTGTGTCGTTCGTTCTCGTGTTTTTTTTTTTCAAAATCTCAACAGGAATGGCGCTTCATTGCAAATAAAAGCAAAAGAAACAAACAATTCCCTCCTTACAGATTTCATTTGCTTTCCAAATCCTCCGAAAAGATGTTTTTACTCGCCCTGAAGAAATGAACCTCATCTGAAAACGAAGAAGATGAAAAAACTTGAATGAAAAATGGAGTACCCAAGAGGTCTTCCCTGATAATGACTTTCCAATTTACAGCGTGAAGTGACCGTCATGTTCTATTTGCAACATTTAACAATGAATTACATTTACAATTGAAAGAATGGACGTACGGAGAGACACACGCATGTACACGTATAGGCACACATGGGCATAAAAAGACACACTGAGACACAAAGAGACATTGTAATAAACTTACACGGAATACACACTTGTGCACACTAAATACAACGTGTGAAAATGCTTACAGCAAATAACGGGTGCAATTTAGGAGGGACAGACGAACATATATAGGATTAAACACTCCCATTCTCAACACAATCTCTCTCTCTCTCTCTCTCTCTATATATATATATATATATATATATATATATATATATATATATATATATATATATATATAGACACACACACACACACACACATATATATATATATATATATATATAGACACACACACACACACACACATATATATATATATATATATATATATATATATATATATATATATATATATATATATATATCAGTTCCATTTAAGACGACTGACAAGATACTGAGGTTAAAGTTTATTCAATTTTTTCTTGCATTCCTACAACTGTGTATTTTTTTCTGGACATAAACTGTATGAAAACTGACCAAATGTTCTACTTATCCGAGTGATTCGGGCATTATATTAACCATTATTAAGGTATTTTTTTCAATTGAATATCTAGATTTTTATATATGTGGATACATAGTGAGTGGAAATTTTTTACAGACACGGTCAGCATATTGTGGCCGTGTTCATTGTTGATATTGTTGTGTTGTTTTTCTTTTTTATTATTATTAATGCTTCTATAATTTTTGGCCGTTTTTCAACGGCTAAAACTTATGTATAAACAAGACATTTCATCCAAAAATCCGCAATCACATATATAAATATATATATATATTATGTGTGAAGTGAAAAATTCTAAGGTAGAGTACATAAACTAAATATTTTTTCACTTCTGAATCGTTGTGTCATAAAAATATTAAAGATATCTTACTGGAATTCGCAGATGTTTTTATAACAGTATTGGACTCTACTTTGAGCAATAACAATATCCAATTACTCTGCAAGCTTAACAGAAGAATAAAAACGAATATGACATGTTCATCATTAATTAATCATAGCTAAGGCTCGAAAGCTCATGAATGGTTGAAATAAAGTTCATATATATATATATATATATATATGAACTTTATTTCAACCCTATATCTCCAGCTATGGATAAAATAGCAGGACAGACTGGGTTCTATAGCCTTGGATAGCAACTGGTCTAGGAGAAGGACAACTCTGAATTCAAAACCTGCGGTGGGTCGTTTGGGAACCTTGTGGCATTCGGTGCACTAGGTCTCTGTATTCGTCCCTCCAAATCAGACTCTAAGAAGCGCCGCTCACCCCCACATTCCGTGGTGGAACTCGACTGAGATTCTCTCTGACCATAGGACTGAGCCTTCAACTTTGATTTCATTTTCAAGTCTTTTTTCTCTTCTCTTTAAACTGTTATAGCTGAAACCCTTCTCTCACATACCAAACGCCTTATGGATTGAGTTGGATCTTTTCTAATTGATCTCTTTAGCTCTAAGTTGAAATGATGATCCATCTCCCTGTTGTAACTTCCTGATCCAGTTTTTCTCTCTATCGTTTTTTTTTAATAATGGTTAATATAATGCCCGAATCACAAAATCAGAAAATTAAAAAAAAATATAAGAAAAAATTAAATAGAAACTTTAAGCACAGTATCTTGTCAGCCGTCTTAAATGGGACTGATATATATATATATATATATATATATATATATATATATATATATATATATATATATATATATATATATTATACCGACCGCAGGAGAGTGAGTTTATGCAGAACTTCATCTTTTGTAATTTTGGTAAAATCCAAACTTTGCAATAACATTATCCTGTCATCAAAGTATTTTCGAATATTTTTAGCATATCACCACAAGCATATCACCCCAAGTATATACCCCAAGCATATCACCCTATGCATATCACCCCAAGTATATCACCCCATGCATATCACCCCAAGCATATCAACCTATGCATATCACCCCAAGCATATCACCCCATGCATATCACCTCAAGAATATCACCCCATGTATATCACCCCATGCATGTCTCGACAAGCATATCACCCGATGCATATCACCCGATGCATATCACCCGATGCATATCACCCCAAGTATATCACCCGATGCATATCACCCCAAGCATGTCACCCCAAGTATATCAGCCCATCCATATCACCCCAAGCATATCACCCCAAGTATATCAGCCCATCCATATCACCCCAAGTATATCACCCTATGCATATCACCCCAAGCATATCACCCAAAGCAAAGCGGAAGTACTACTAGCACGCCACGGGTTTCAGAGAATGAGAACAAGAGTAAAGAGGGGTTTTGAGGTAAGGATAAAGAGAAGTACTGCGAACAAGATCAAGACATCAGAAGATGTCGACTGACATTACATTTAAACATTTGAAGATTATAGTTAAGCGGCAAGCAAGTAAGAGGAAGTGATATCCACTGTCGGGAAGTGCGAGAGAAGTTGTTGGATTAGAAGAGACGGCAACATTGAACCGTTTTGCCAGTGTAATGGTGGGAGCATATTGCCAAACTATAGCACGGTTAAATTTATGCAGTTTAGGTACCAGTAAAATTAGCATGTCTTTGAGAGCGTGACTGTAGACGAGATGCCAAATCAAGACCTATCTCATTGCATATCCATCTCTGGATTTTTTCGAGGACCTCGAGTTGAACAGTGAGGGCACCAGACCACATATATGGCAACAGTATTCAATGCAAGGACGAATGGTTGATTTGTAGATATGAAGGGTGGACTCAAGCGAGAAAAACCTTCTGGCGTGACACAGAGAACCAAGCTAAGTAAATATCTACTATCATTCTAATTATGTGTTTCTTATTTGTGTTCGAGCGTAAGGAAAAAAATTAATGTTGATTTTCAAAATAGGAAGACATTCGTCCGCTGTCAAATTAATTCAATATTTTATTGAACACTGTAAAGCGGTCTATTCGCATTCACTGAGAAATATTATTGGGTCGTCGGAAAATGTCTACATAACAGTACACAACATTTATACAGAGACATTTCCACTACTTGTACAATCGATGCCAAGAGTTACTGCATTTCAGGGTGTTAGGGAATCCTACACGATGCAAGCATATATTGCATAACTTTAGTGGTAAATATACATATATATGAAAAATCCACAGGTGCATATATACACATGTATATTTTTTCAATAAAAAATTCCGAGAGGATAGAATCCAGGTAGAACTCAATGTCCAGGACAGAGTAAGGATATAATAAAAAGGCTTAAACACTAATATTCCATGGTCATAATTTATTCCATTGGAATCGTAAATACGATCCAATTCATCAGAGCTACAAATTCAAAAAGAAAACAGAAAAGAACAACTCAGGAAATAAAAATAGAATTTAGAGAGAGTGTAATTATGAGAGTGCGGGACGAATGTTAGTTCATAAGAGAGGGGTTTAACAGAGAGAGTTTTATTTAAAACTAGGTGTGAGTGGAAGGGGGAAAAAGATTGTTGTCGGATGTCTAAAACAATAAGGATACATTTCGAGGTGACATACACATACCATGGCCGATCAAATCTTAAAGAAGGAGGGAGAGGTAAGGAAAGAAGTGGTGGAGAAGAAAGATGGGGCGGGTGAAATTAAAATTGAAAGGGACGCTGTGTAATTGAGAAAATTTGACAAAAATAATATCGACTGCAGGTTACAAATCAAATATGAACAATAAATATGACGATTATCTAATCTAGCGAGGACCTATATTTTTATGTTCAAAACGCATGCAAATCCACACATACACAATAACTTATACACGTATATACATACACATCGCCGTGTACCTACATACACACATACATATATCCATGTAGACATACACATATATCCACATACTCACACATACATTCACACATACATATACATACACACACACACATAAACATATATCTGATTCAATATCTCTGATACTAAGCGCTTTCTAATAATTACCGCGCATATGATATACAAATAATTACACCTACATATATACATATACTCATACACATACACACACACCTCCATATATATATATATACATATATATATATATATATATATATATATACATATACATACACATATACATACATATACATGTACACACACACACATACATCCATATATATACATATATACATAGACACACACACACATATATATATACACACACACATATACACAAACATCTACACACATACATACATGTATATACTACACACACACACATACATACATATATATATATATACACATACACACATACATATACATGTACACACACATACACATATAAATACATACACATACATATACATATATATACATACGCACACATATATACACGTATATCCACCTATACACATACACACATATCCATAACTATAAAAATGTAATATACGAGGCAACTATCTTTCCCGAGGAAAATATAAACGAGAAAAAAAGATATATAGGTATATCCGCCGATAATTGGAAGCAGCGTCTATACAACCATAGACACTCTTTTAGATGTAGATGCCTTAGAAGTCAAACTTCCTTATCCAAACACTACTTGGATCTGGTGGATAAGGGGTTAACCCCACTTTTGAAATGGAGATACCTAACAAGAGCCAAAACACCTAATAACTTCCGCGATCGGTGTGATCTGTGCTTGGCGGAAAAAAATTTTATTATCAAAAATAAAAATCTAGATGGACTGTTGAATCTTCGTAATGAGATATTTTCTAAATGTAGACATAAGAAAAGATTCAAAACATAAACACCGTTTTGTAACTTTCTGTCACATATGTCAGTTCCATCTTGGTTCAAAACATCGGGCATGACATTTTAACGGAATGACTATTATATTTATTTTGTTTATCTCTATATAGATCATTGTGTATGTTTTTGTGATGCGCTATGGTTTTTTTTTACGCCCAAATTGTTGAAATTTTACTTATTTAGTTCTTAAATTCTAATTTATATGTATGTATTTGTACGTATTTGTATGTATGTGGGTATATGTGTATATATAAATTGTTGAAATTTTACTTATTTAGTTCTTAAATTCTAATTTATATGTATGTATTTGTATGTATGTGGGTATATGTGTATATATATATATATATATATATATATATATATATATATATATATATATATATATATATATATGTGTGTGTGTGTGTGTGTGTGTGTGTATTGGTATATGTATGTATATGTGTGTATGTGTATATATTCATGTATACGTATGTGGGTGCATGTATATATAGATGGATATATTTGCAGGGATGTGTGTATATGCATATATATATGTATATATATGTATATGTATGTGTGTGGGTGTGCGTATGTTTTGGTATATATGTACCCATATATATGTATGTGTATGTATGTATGTGTATATATATGTGTGTATGGGGGTATAGATGTGCGTGTATATGTGTATGTATGTATAGCTAGACGGATAGATACAGGGATACATTGTTTTTTTGTTTAATTGTATAGAAATGTAAGGTTTTAGGTATATATGTTTATGCGCATGTATGCGTATGTTCATATGTACATGTGTGTGTAAATGTGTAAGGAGTGGATGCCTATGGATGTATGTGTGTATATGTAGGTATGTGTGTGTACAATTTTGTATGTATATATATATATATATATGTGTGTGTGTGTGTGTGTGTATATCTGTTTTTTGTATGTGTGTGTATGTATATACGTGTATGTGGGTGCATGTGTATTTATGTATATGTATGTGGAAAATGTGTGTATAGGGTATAGGTGGATATACGTGTATATATGTGTGCGTATGTATATATATGTATATGTATGTGTATGTGTGTATGTATTTATATGTGTATGTGTGTGTACATGTATATGTATGTGTGTATGTATATATATATATATATATATATATATATATATATGTATGTGTGTGTGTAGTATATACATGTATGTATGTGTGTAGATGTTTGTGTATGTGTGTGTGTATATATATGTGTGTGTGTGTCTATGTATATATGTATATATATGGATGTGTGTGTGTATACATGTATATGTATGTATGTGTGTATGTATATATATATATATATATATATATATATATATATATATATATATATATATGGAGGTGTGTGTGTATGTGTATGAGTATATGTATATATGTAGGTGTAATTATTGTCCCACACTCTCATAATTACACTCTCTCTAAATTCTATTTTTATTTCCGGAGTAGGTTTTTTTCTGTTTTCTTTTTGAATTTGTAGGTCTGATGAATTGGATCGTATTTACGATTCCAATGGAATAAATTATGACCATGGAATATTAGTGTTTAAGCCTTTTTTATTATATATATATATATGTATATAGATATATACAAAAATAAATATAATTAGAAATCAATATATGTTCATACAGACACACAGAAAATCTTCCATTTAATCAAATGCATGTTTAAAGTCTATATTCAAGTTTAAAGTTACGTTTGCATGCATGCGTGTACACTTAGTCCTGGCACATACTTTGGCAAGCCTAAGGCAGAAGAACGATACAACTTTCAACTTCCACAGGATGTTGCTTTTATGATCGTCATGAGTTCGATAATTTCAGCTCTTTGGCACTTAGTCAAAGTGAGCATTAAAATTTTGCCTACTAATGCTGACTCTAATTCAACTGCCATTTTTCACATTGCTTATTGTTCGTATCTGGCTCTCATCGACAGAGTGAATTGTTAAAATATCACAATTAGAGCACTGACCCTGCAGAGGTTGATCGCTGATATTTGTTCAGCTTGAATTAAATTCAACTTTTTATGCTTTACTTTACTTTTCATCGAGATTTTGTATTAAGACAAGAGTTGCGTGCCTCGGAAATCATGTCATTAAACACCTTCAACGAAGCATCTCTTCTCCAAGGCAAGTTATTTAACGGAAAATTAAAGGAAACCTTATTTGCTCCAAGAAACATTCTTTTCTTTTGATTTATTTTTCTGCTTTTGCCGGTTGATATTAACTCCAAGGATTCACTTGCCTCTACACAAACACCAAAATGTAGATATGTTTGATACTTTAAATTCCTACTTAAATCCTTTTTTATATATTCAAATATTCGAGCAAGCCGTGATATGATTCTGAGGATTTATCAAGCAAATAACTGCCATTTTTCATTCTTTCTAACGATAACAAACATTGATACAGTAAAAATGTCACCCAACAGAACAATGTAAAAAATTGTCTCAGTTATCATATTTAAGATCGAGGGAAATAGAAAGTGGTATGCATAAAAACTGTTTTCCATTTCTTTTCCATTATTCATCGTCTTTAAAAAAAAATTCCCTTAGGTCTCTCGCTTACGTTTACTCAATTTATAAACACACTGTCTACTTCAAGCTGCATGTGTATATTTGATAATTAAAAGCCATGTTTGCTAATTTATGGCCTAAAGTTGTCTTTAAAAATTATTTGCACTTATGTTCAATGTAGAAGTACAGAAATTATAGAAAATATATCAGAAAATCAGAAATCAGAAACAGAGGAATTTTCAATGGTCAGGAACTAAGGTAGATATTGCTAAGAGAATAATACTGTTATATGAGTTAAGGAAATGCATTAGTCATGAATCTATTCTAGAATTCCATTAAAAATCTTTCCTGACTGCCTTCGGACACCATTTTAATGCGAAACAAACTCTGGTACAACGAGAATTTATCAGAGAATATAATCTTAATGTAACATTTCTGCAATAAAAAAAAGTAAGCCAACGTATCTAATAGATCAGGGGTATTGTGATTTTTTACTCTAGAAATGCCTTGAAAATCAGGACATGTTTTGTCGGCGATTCATGTTACAGATGCAATCGGGTTATTATATGTATAATATAAATGCATTGACCATGTTTATTTTATATAATTGCATTTAAAAGTAATGCATAGTCACTGGTCAGGAATGAATGCAAGCATTGCTGAAAGGATAAGAATATAACATGCATGATGTAATTGAATCGTAATTACACTGTTCAACAAAGATTTTGCTACAGAAACATGAGTACAGTTTTCTAGGATGATTTTTTTTAGTAGATCACCAAAAGGAACTCCATTTTTCACGAAATGATTCCAGTTTTTTGTAATTTGCAAGTCACTTTTCCAAATGTCGAAAATTTTAGATTTTTTTAGAGTATTTGTGCTTTTTCTATGTTTAGGATCTAGACTGTCTCTATGAAGAATCCGTCAAAAATCACCTAGCATAGAAGGACTCTACTTTTCTATTTTGACAATATTTTGATGGAACCTTTCACCATGTTCGTCGCTGACTACTGCTGCGTTTTCCGGAAATTAGGCCAGATGTGAGTACAAAAAAGAATCGCCTTTAGTGATATAATGCAACCTAAATCATTAAATATTTCAATCCTAATTTTAAAATGGTATTTCGTAATTTGGTGCTTTGCGCCTTCTAAGGAGAGACCATTACACGCGACCATAACACTTTCCAGGCCTCCAATTCCAATTCGTTTATTGTTGCTTCAAATTCGTTAACTCTCATGAGATATCGAATTTGAGTCCCGATAAAGATTCTTTCTTTAATTTTAGCATCACTAAGCCCTGGAAATTTGATTTTTAAATATAAAAATCGCAGATTATTGTGTTTTAAAGCTTTCACAAGTTGTTTCATTAAGCCTAATTTTATATGAAGTGGTGACAAGATTATGTTTTCCTTGGCCACTAACGTTTCATTAATGTTATGTGAACCAATTTTTGACTGCTTTTTTAATGGTCATTCTGTGCGTGTGTGTGAGTTTTTCTGTATGCGTGTCTGTGTATGTGTCTGTGTGAGCGTGTCTGTGTGTGTGTGTGTTGTGGTATTCACTTCGAACTTGACTGTCCTATTAAGAAAAAAACAAATTTCGTATAGCTTGCCTGCAATCCATTCAGAATAGCGTACCTTAAGATCTGTACAGATTAACCACTTATACGCATTGTATTTAATTTCTCTTTAAAATAAAATCAATATTTTCGTGCGTTTCTTTTTCAGACAATAGCTTGAACTAAAGGAATAGATGGCTGTGTATTTTGAATATGCAAAAGAGCGACTTTGGTCATATAAAAAGTGGCGTTCATGAAAAGCCTTCACTTAGTCGGTTCATATCAAATTTAGTTCTTCAAAATACCAAGTATGTCATTACAATTACATAAATTGTTGTCAAGAGAAAGTTTTTTCTTGTAAAATGTACGAAACATTATAATTCGAATATCTTGCGTTACTAATTGCCTCTCTTTTAGACTTGAAGATAGCAGTTCATTTTGTTGTTTTGTCAAGTCTAAATATATTACAAACTCATACTGTGACAGAGCTTTTAGCGTATGTAAATCAAGTTATGGAGCATAGGTATCGTTTTCTGGCCTAGAATATTCCATTTCTGATTCGTTTGAAACAGCCAGGACAATTTCCGTGTGTTTCAGGTACTGGAGATGTTTCTTTTTCGTGCAGTACAGGTCGAATAGAAGATTTAAGGTTGGAATATACCGCGGATGAAGCACTCTTCAATGTTATACCTGAAAAAAAAGAAGAATAAACGTTAAACGCAAGCATAATGTAATCCTAATATGTATGAAATTATAAAAAAAAAACAGTTCTATGTTTCTATGTATAAATAGAAACAAAATATAGTTTGTATGTCTGCAAACCAAAAGTATCAGTCAGTGGCGTAAATCTCGGGGTTCACGCCACAACATTGGCACATCAAATGGAAGGTTATTCAGTTTCCTTTTTAACCATTTTGAGAGAGCATTGAAACATGTTGTGCAACAGATATGTTTTGCCCATGATTTATCTTGGTCGCTAAGTTTGTTTCCAGAATATAAATTACATAGTTTTTTTTTTTTTGTCTTTTTGTTTTTTTGTAAGCGGGGTAAAATCTATTTTATTCTTTTGAAACGTTATAGAGCCACATGTGTAGCAGAAATTATTTGGGCTATTTTTCTAATTTCTTTTTGGCATTTTTAATTTTTTTTTTTTTTTTTTTGTATAAACTGAAAATGAGAAATAAAAGAGTTAAATTTTGCGAAAACTTGAAAATTTGAAATAGATGGTAATTGGCAACTTACCAAAAACCTGGAGCCATTTTGTCAAAAATTAATGTTATTTTCATAATCTACACCCAAAACGAACCTAGAAAACGTTATTCTCATCTTTGTTGTCGACAAAAAGTTAAATTTTGTTGGACAGTGTTATTTTACTAGATGAATATTTAGGGAATCCGAAAATGATGGATTGTCAGTGGTCAGGATCTAAGACAAGCATCACTGATAGAATGAGAATTGTATATGTAATTTGTAAATGCGTTGCTTATGATTTTCTAAAGAGAATGCATTGCTGGTGAGGAATTTTGGCACTGTCACTGGTTAGAAAATACGAAATTAGTAGTGGTCAAGAAGTATGGTATTGTCAGTGTTCAAGAATTCGTGCAAGCCTTACTGCTAGAAGAACGTTATAATTTGTATAATAATCGTTGGTGCTATTTGCGAATAACGGAATGACTAAGAGATTAAGAAAAATCAGGCCTTGTACAATCATCATCATCATCATCGTCGTCGTCGTCATCGGCGTCATCATCGTCATCATCGCCATCATCGCCATCATTGTCGTAATCATCGTCATCATCATCGTCATCGCCTTCATCATCATCATCATCGTCAACATTATCATCGTCATCGTCATCGTCATCGTCGTCGTCGTTGCTCAATTCAGAATCTGTGTCTCGTTCGGTCCGGTTGGGCGCATCTGATTAGTTTAAAGTCTCCAGTGTATTATTACGTTTCACTATTGGACATTTTCCCCGTTCCATTAGAAAAACCAGAACATTTTCTAAATTGGTATCAGATTTAGTAATTGAGTGTATTTCTGAAAAAAAAAGCTTTTCATTATTGATGAAAATAACCTAGTCTGACACAGTGCCACAAATATAAAGCACTCATTCAGAATGTAATTCCCTCCAGGTCATTTGAAATTAAATTTCTAAGAAACACTTTGCCTCATGGTGTCTGAATTCCTTTCCGTATTCTCATGAAATGACAAATCAGTTGTTACGCTCATTTTTTTATTTTCTCTTTGGAGACACAGACACATCTGCAATGAAATGAAAAAGTAAGCAGTTTTACTTATTGTTTCCAAACGATTATCAAACTGCTGAACTTCAAAATCCTCCCATAAAAAATAAACAAAGAAAAAACAATTTTATTCTATTTATTTGCTTGGATTAGCAGAAAGCTTTAAGAGAAGGTTTCTTGAAGAAAGTCACTTCCCTAATATTGGTTGGTGAGGTGAGTTTGCCAGACAGGCAATCAATGTTTCATAATCACATTGATAACAATTATACCTGCACAATGCTAAGCTATTGTTTTTGGTCACAATATTTTGAAGAATATTATTTGGTGAAACATTTTTAGTTATTTTTTTCTAGTATTTTTTCGTCTTAATTTCAGATGTATTTTATTTTAACTTCTAATACTATCAGCCTACAGCCATCAATAAAAGTCGAAGCGATCATTAAGAATAAGCGCTAGGTGGGATACAAATTTACATCCTTTTTATTCTTTGGAAATTGTCTATGGCCAACAGATGCTCTTCTGTCTGAGCTGCGAGAGAAAAGGGTTATTAAACATGTGCGTTTAGTAGTAATATTTCTTTTTTCTTTTCCTTCTTTTTCCTTCTGTCAAGCAAAGACCAACGTAATATTCATCAAAAATTAATTATGGAGGAAAATAATTATTTATTTAACAACAAGATACAAAATCTTCTTATAAATATTAATACAGTTAGCGCATATAAAATTTAAATGACACCGAACTATCAGCCGAGTGAAAATCAAGAGTACACCTATATTAAGAGATTTTGTTATCACATTAGTTAGCGGTAGTATCTCAGAAGTAGTTCATATATAGCCAGCTTTCCCTAAGTTATAAATGTGACTTCAAGTCTCAAATGTAACCTAATTTTTTTGTCATTCCAAATCGCATTGTTTACTAAGGGTTATAGGGTGTCGACTTGATGAGATACAATGAAAAAACAGATATATGTTTAAGACGAAATAAATGTAATGTTAATTGTTTTTAACGTTGTTCATACGCTACAGCCTCAGTGGAAACTGATAGAATTAAAATGTCGACAGCTTCACTCACAGTTAATGACCATTTTAAATCATCTATTAGATCCTTACTTGTATTGATATATACTAGACTGAGAATAATACATCATAAAATAATAAATCTATGGGTCGTAGATCAATATAACTATACGTCTAAATTGATCTATAGTGAGGGTGAGAATGGCCGTTTCAATACAAAAAACAATTGTTATTAATTGAACAAAAAGTTAGCCATATTATCGATTGAAATTTATAAAATATTTTTCATCGAACAGTTTTTTTTCTGCACAGTAGACTTCTCATGGTGAGGGTGAGCGTTCCATCATACAAAAAAACAATCGCTATTCATTGCATACAAAGAAACAATCGCTATCATTGACCAAACAGTTAGCCATATTAGTGATTTAAATTTATAGAATATTTTTCTTCAAACAGTTTTTTTTTTTCTGGACAGTAGACTTCTCATGGTGAGGTTGAGAATGGCAGTTTACATACAAAAAACAATCGCGATTCTTTGGCCAAACAGCCATATTGTCGATTGAAATTTATAAAATATTTTTCTTCAATCAGTTTTTCTTCTGGACAGTAGACTTCTCATGGTGAGGGTGAGAATGGCAGTTTGCATACAAAAAACAATCGCGATTCTTTGACCAAACAGTTAGCCATATTGTCGATAGAAATTTATAAAATGTTTTTCTTCAAACAGTTTTTTTTTCTGGGCAGAAGACTTCTCATGGTGAGCGTGAGAATGGCCGTTTGCAGACAAAAAAAACAGTCGCTATTCATTGAGCAAACAGTTAGCCATATTAAAGATTGAAATTTATAAAATATTTTTCTTCAAGCAGTTTTTTTTTCTGGACAGTAGACATCTCATGGTGAGGGTGAGAATGGCCATTTGCATACAAAAAAACAATCGTAACTCATTGACCAAACAGTTAGTTATTTTGTCGATTGTAATTTACAAAATATTTTCCATCAAACTGTTTTTTTTCTGGACAGTAGGCTTCTCATGGTGAGGTTGAGAATGGCCGTTTGCATACAAAAAGACAATCAATATTCATTGACCAAACAGTTAGCCATATTGTCGATTGAAATTTATAAAATATTTTTCTTCAAACAGTTTTTTGTCTGGACAGCAGACTTCTCATGGTGAGGGTGAGAATGGCCATTTGCATACAAAAAAAAACAATCGCTATTCATTGACCAAACAGTTAGCCATATTAGTGATTTAAATTTATAAAATATTTTTCTTGAAAGTTTTTTTTCTGGACAGCAGTCTTCTCATGGTGAGGGTGAGAATGTCCGTTTGCAGACAAAAAGAAACAATCGCTATTCTTTGACCAAACCGTTAGCGATATCGTCGATTGAAATTTATAAAATATTTTTCTTCAAACAGTTTTTTGTGTGGACAGCACACTTCTCATGGTGAGGTTGAGAGTGGTCGTTTGCATGCAAAAAAACATTCGCTATTCATTGACCAAACAGTTAGCCATATTATCGATTGAAATTCATCAGATATTTTTTTTCAAACAGTTCTTATTCTGGACAGTAGTCTTCTCATGTTGAGGGTGAGAATGGCCGTTTGCATAGAAGAAAAAAAACGCGATTCATTGACCAAATAGTTAGCCATATTATCGATTGAAATGTATAAAATATTTTTCTTCAAACAGTTTTGTTTCTGGACAGTAGACTTCTCATGGTGAGGGTGAAAATGGCCGTTTGCATACAAGAAAACAATCGCTATTCATTGACCAAACAGTTAGCAATATTTTCCATTGAAATTTATAAAATATTTTTCTTCAAACATTTTCTTTTCTTGACAGTAGACTTCTCATGGTGAGGGTGAGAATGGCCGTTTGCATACAAGAAAACAATCGCTATTCATTGACCAAACAGTTAGCCATATTATCGATTGAAATTCATAAAATATTTTTCTTCAGACATTTTTTTCTTTTCCTGGACAATAGACTTCTCATGTCTACTGCACTTATTGATCTTTCTAACATTGACAGAATTTTCCTTCCTAACCTTTTATTTTATTTTATTTATTTTGCCTATCTTGTTACATGTGCTATCAATTTTAGTTGTTGCTGTTGTTGGGAGATTTGAAGAGTTTTTTTTATTATTATTTGGTAATGTTCTAAGTTTGTAATTCAACAAAAATTTCAACAAAAAGGGTTGCCTTCTTTAAGTAATAGAGGATCAATTCGCTTCAAGACATTTTTAATCATTCATCTGAGAAGACTTTAGAATATAGATGATAATGGTGAAATTTCTGAAGGCTCTTTAAGAAGATGACTCCAATTCTAATGTTAATATCTTTGTTTTGTAGCATAGCAATATTACCTTAACTGATATAATAATTTGTTATAAATGATCCTGATGTAGGAATATATCTAATTCAATTTCTTGTTCAATGATTAACTGAAATAGCTGAATTCGTGTAAAAGCATTACAACAGAAATGCATTAATTCATACTTGACTTGCTTCACGAGGGGGTACTAAGACGCAAAGCTATAGAACAATGTTTAGCTAATTCGTCTGCAAATTATTTTGCTGTAATAAAGTTCGGCCCATACTGAGTATATCGAATAAGTGACGTTTTATTCCAGTAAAATTTGTCAATAATATAATTAGTCATTGCAGAAAATTAGTAAATGAGTTTAATTTTAAGATTACTACCCACATTTACACGACAAAACAAGGAAGTAAATTGTAACAGGCCCGAACAAATCACGACTGATCACAAACGCTGTGACACTTACCAAACCAGAAATGGTTCGTAAATATTAACAGACGCGACCAAACCACGACTGATCATAATCACTGTGACAGTTGCGACCAAACCAGGAAGAGCCAGTAAATTGTGACAGGCCTGATCAAACCATCACAGATCAGTCACGCTGTAACAGTTACGACCAAACCAGGAAGGGTACGTAAATGGTAACAGGCCCGGCCAATCCCCGACTGATCACAAGCGATGTGACAGTTAAAATCAAACCAGGAAGGGCCCGTAAATTGTAACAGGCCCAACCAAACTCCGACTTATCACTAACGCTGTGACAGTTAAGACCAAACCAGGAAGGGTCAGTAAATTGTAACAGACCCGACCAAAACACGACTGATCACAAATGCTGTGACAGTTACGACCAAACCAGGACGGGTCAGTAAATTGCAACAGGCCCGACCAAACCACCACTGATCACAAGTGGTGTGACAGTTCCGACCAAACCAGGAAGGGCCCGTAAATTGTAACAGGCCCGACCAAACCACCACTGATCACAAACGCTGTGACAGTTAAGACCAAACCAGAAAGGGTCCGTGAATTTTAACAGGCAACACCAAAACACGACTGATCACAAACGCTGTGCCAGTTACGACCAAACCTTAAGGATCAGTAAATTGCAACACGCCCAACCAAACCCTGACTGGTCACAAGCGCTGTGACAGTTCTAACAAAACCAGGAAGGCACCGTGAATTGTATCAGACCCGACCAAACCCCGACTGATCACAAACGCTGTAACAGGCCCGATCAAAAAAGCTGTGACAGTTACAACCAAAGAGGAAGGGTCTGTAAAATGTAACAGGCCCGACCAAACCACCACTGATCACAAACGCTGTGACGGTTACGACCACACCAGGAAGAGCTGTAAATTGTAACAGGCCCGACCAAACACCGACTGATCACAAACGTTGTGACAGTTACGACTAAACCAGGAAGGTCCCGTAAATTGTAACAGGCCCGATCAAACCACCACTGATCACAAGCGCTGTGCCAGTTTCGACCAAACCAGGAAGGGTCTGTTAATTGTAAGAGGCCCGACCAAACCACCACAGATCACAAACGCTGTACGAGTTACGACGAATCCAGGAAGGGTCTGTAAATTCTAACAGGCCGACCAAACTCCGACTGATCACAAACGCTGTGACAGTTACGACCAAACAATGAAAAGTCCGTAAATTGGAACAAGACCGACCAAACCACGACTGATCACAAACGCAGTGACACTTACCAAACCAGGAATGGTCCGTAAATATTAACAGGCCCGACCAAAGCACGACTGATCACAATCACTGCGACAGTTACGACCAAACCAGAAAGAGCCCGTAAATTGTGACAGGCCCGATCAAACCATTGCTGATCAGGCACGCTGTAACAGTTACGGCCAAACCAGGAAGTTCCCGTAAATTTTAACAGAGCCGAGCAAAACACGAGTGATCAGAAGCGATGTGACAGTTACGACCAACCCATGAAGGGGCCGTAAATTGTAACAGGCCCGACCAAACTCCGACTGATCACAAACGCTGTGACAGTTAAGACAAAACCAGGAAGTGTCAGTAAATTGTAACAGGCCCGACCAAACCACGACTGATCAAAAGCGATGTGACAGTTGAAAATCAAACAAGGAAGGGCCCGTAAATTGTAACAGGCCATACGAAACGCCGACTGATCACAAACGCTGTGCCAGTTACGACCGAAACATAAAGGGCTCGTAAATTGTAACAGGCCCGACAAAATGCCGACTGATCACAAACGCTATGCCAGTTACAACCGAACCAGAAAGGGCCCGTAAATTGTAACAGGCCCGACCAAACCACTACTGATTACAAAAGCTGTGACAGTTACGACTAAACCAGGAAGGGCCCGTAATTTTTAACAGGCCCGATCAAACCACCACTGATCACAAACGCTGTACCAGTTACGATCAAACCAGGAAGGATCTGTTAATTGTAACAGGCCCCCGACTAAACCACCACTGATCACAACCGCTGTGAGAGTTACCACGAAACCAGGAAGGGTCTGTAAATTGTAACAGGCCCGACCAAACCACCACTGATCACAAACGCTGTGACAGTTACGACTAAACAATGAAGGGTCCGTAAATTGGAACAAGGCCGACCAAACCACCACTTATCCCAAACGCTGTGCTAGTTACGACCAAACCTTAAGAGTCGGTTAATTGCAACTGGCCCAACCAAACCCTGACTGATCACAAGCGCTGTGACAGTTCCAACCAAACCAGGAAGGCACAGTGAATTGTATCAGGCCCGACCAAACCCCGACTCATCACAAACGCTGTGACAGTTACGACCAAACTAGGAAGGGTCCGTATATTGTAACAGGCGCTATCAAACCACCACTGATCAAAAAAGCTGTGACAGTTACGATCAAACAGGAAGGGTCCGTAAAATGTAACAGGCCCGACCAAACCAACACTGATCACAAACTCTGTGACGGTTACCACCAAACTAGGAAGAGCTGTAAATTGTAACAGACCCGACCAAACACCGACTGATCACAAACGCTGTGCCAGTTACGACCAAACCGGAAGGGTCAGTAAATTGCAAACGGCCCACCCAAACGCTGACTGATCACCTGCGATGTGACAGTTCAAACCAAACCAGGAAGGCACCGTGAATTGTATCAGGCCCTATCAAACCACGACTGATCACAAACGCTGTGACAGTTACGACCAAACAAGGAAGGGTCCGTAAATTGTAACAAGCCCGACCAAACTACGACTGATCACAAACGCAGTGACAGTTAGAACCAAATCAGGAAGGGCCCGTAAATTGTAACAGGCCCAACCATACACCGACTGATCACAAACGCTGCGACAGTTACGACTAAACCAGGAAGGGCCCGTAAATTGTAACAGGCTCGATCAAACCACCACTGATCACAAACGCTGTGCCAGTTACGACCAAACCAGGAAGGGTCTTTTAATTGTAACAGGCTCTACCAAACCTCGACTGATCACAAACGCTGTGACTGTTATGACCAAACCAGGAAGGGACCGTAAATTGTATCAGACCCGCCTAAACCACGACTGATCTTTAACGCTGTGACAGTTCCAACCAAACCAGGAAGGCACCGTGAATAGTATCAGGCCCGACCAAACCCCGACTGATCACAAACGCTGTGACAGTTACGACCAAACAAGGGAGGGTCCGTAAATTGTAACAAGCCCATTCAAACCACGACTGATCACAAACGCTGTGACAGTTACGAGCAAACCAGGACGGGTCAGTAAATTATAACAGGCCCGACCATACCACGACTGATCACAAGCGCTGTGACTATTACGACCAAACCAGAAAGGGCCCGTAAATTGTAACAGGCCATAGGAAACGCCGACTGATCACAAGCGCTGTGACTGTTACGACCAAACCAGGAAGGGCCCGTAAATTGTAACAGGCCCGACAAAATGCCGACTGATCACAAATGCTATGCCAGTTACGACCGAACCAGAAAGGGCCCGTAAATTGTAACAGGCCCGACCAAACCACCACTGATTATAAACGCTGTGACAGTTACGACTAAACCAGGAAGGGCCCGTAAATTGTAACAGGCCCGATCAAACCACCACTGATCACAAACGCTGTGCCAGTTACGACCAAACCAGGAAGGATCTGTTAATTGTAACAGGCCCGACCAAACCACCACTGATCACAACCGCTGTGAGAGTTACGACGAAACCAGGAAGGGTCTGTAAATTTTAACAGGCCCGACCAAACCACCACTGATCACAAACGCTGTGCCAGTTACGACCAAATCAGGAAGTGTCAGTAAATTGCAACAGGCCCAACCAAACCCCGACTGATCTCAAGCGCTGTGACTGTTCCAACCAAACCAGGAACGGACCGTGAATTGTATCAGGCCCGACCAAACCCCGACTGATCATAAACGCTGTGACAGTTACAACCAAACCAGGAAGTGTCTGTAAATTGTAATAGGCCGACCAAAACCCCACTGATCACCAACGCTGTGACAGTTACGACCAAACAATGAAGGCTCCGTAAATTGTAACAGGCCCGATCAAACCACGACTGATCAAAAAAGCTGTGACAGTTACGACCAAACCAGAAAGGGTCCGTAAATTTTAACAGGCCCGACCAAAACACGACTGATCGCAAACGCTGTGACAGTTACGACCAAACCAGGAAGGGCTCTAAATTGTAACAGGCTCAATCAAACCACGACTGATCACAAACGCTGTGACAGTTATGACCAAACCTGGAAGGGCCCGTAAATTGTAACAGGCCCGCCCAAACGATGACTGATCACAAACTCTGTGACAGTCACGACTAAACCATACGGTATGGTAAATAATTTTTGCTTTCAGTACTCTTACTTTTGTCGTTTTCAATTTGACTTCCTCATGCTACGGCATCATTTTTATTTGAATGGAAACTGTTGTTTGACTTTTTTGCTAACTAATGCCTCTGCAATTTCCACGTGTGGTGGGGTATTAGGATCAGCAAACAAAACATTCATTTGGAAATTTTAAAATTCATGGTTATATGATTGCTTAGAGAATAATCTAAACTCTCCTAATGCCATAATGACGCTAATTCCAAAATTAACATTTTAGCTTTCCTAATATATTATTTCTTATTATTACCGAATTGATATTTAGCTCATTGTTGAATACTGACTTTAAATTATATGTTTATTAATATCTTTAATGATACAAGGAATCTGAACAAAGTTTGAAAAGGAATCTACCTGGCTTTATATACTTAGTCAATTTATGATCTCTTTCCTTTAATTCAGATTTTTATTATTACCCTTTACTCTCTGCGCTTGCAGTTCTAATGAAATCATCTCCGTTCTTCAAAAACTGCCGAAAACATTCAATAGCACAATATATAGAACGGATCGATGGCAATGAACAATGAATATTCTGCCAGCCTGAAACATCAAGGATTTGATTTCATTTTATTTCACTTATTCTCTTGTATTGATTTCCTGTTAAGTACTCACATAAAACTATTTTACATGGGACTGTTTTCAAGCAATCTTGTACAACTAGTTCTACGCATGCGTGTTACGAGTGTCTTTCGACATGCAGAACAATAATTCCAATTTGTTACAAAGCTCCGGCAAGTAAACGTTTTTATTTTCTTGTAAATCCAAAAGCAACCAATGGATCTCCCATTGTGGTCAATTCTTTAATGTCCCGATCATTCGTAAATAAAATAATATTTTATGAATATTCTGAAACTGAACATTTTTCAGGGCCTTTGTAGAGATGAAAGGGATGAAACAAACGATGAAGCAAGCAAGATTTAAAGTGTAAACCATGGCTATAAACGTAATATAAAATTGTTACTGCATTGAAGGCTTTAAAAACATGTGCATATGTATTAAATTGTTTGTATTAATCCAAAGACATTTGACGAGACGTGACTGTCAGCATATGGAACCATATAAATGCAAACATTATTTCATTGATAATGTTTTTTGTTATGCACTACTGTTTGCTTTGTCTATGAACACGAGTCTGTTCATATGAAAAACAAAAATATTTCGTTTCATTAAAAGTAATTATCACCATTCAGATTTTAAACAATGAAAAATATCTTAAAATCAACTTGCCCTTTTTAACGAAATTTTCTTGTAATTTTTAAAACCTTTGTTCAAGATTTGTTGTTTTTTTTATTTTTGTTTTGTTTTGTCAATTTTAACCGTATGATCCCTGCGTTTCTGAACAATTTTAACACTTCTACCTGAGTTCCTGAGTGAAAATAATTGTTATATAATGTTTCACGGTAGATATAAAAAGTTTCATGTGTTTACCTACCCTTCAACCGGTGGCTGGATATTGAGGCATTTTTTCCTCTACCACTGTTCAAACTGTGTCTGGGCATTGCGTCATTTTTCTCTACCACCGGTAAAGCAGTAGTCAGGGCTCAAAGGGTTAATGCGAACGTTTTATATGACAAATGTGTTTCTCAGTGGGGCTTAGAAATGAATATCATAAAAATTGACCTCTTGTAATGAGGGCAGAGGATCCCTCACGATAGAACCAACGGCTACCTGGGCGTAATCAAGGCTAGACTTTAAGTTAGAGAATATCGCCTGTGGGTTAACCTGAAGAGAGACGGACTCTGTCAGATCTACTTGCCCAAGACAAGCTATGAATGCCTCTCTCACTTTTAATCCAGATACGACGAGGGAATTGATCATGTGCTCAACTGCAAAGTTATCCTTCGACGACGTATATTAGGTTGATCGAAAAATGACGCCCGATTTTAGACTAAAACTTTTGTATTCCAATATATATTACTATAAGAGTTGCATAAAAATATGTTACTTATCACTGAAGATTAAAGTATAGTTTTGTTAATTTTATATCAATGTGGTAAAGAATTTAACTTAAAACATTTTATAGCCCTCACCCTGAACATGAAATAAGAAGAGATAAGTATTTACAATTTCTTTGGCACAAATTCAAATTGAGTCATGATGCATCTCAAAGCGCTGCCAGCATTAACAGAGCATGAGGTGAAGGATTTCACATGTAATCGGATAGTGTGTTTCTGGTTTCTGATGTTCTGCAGTGGATTACGAGTCTTGGGGATTATGGTCGTAGATGAAGTCCATCTGAAACGGACAATCAACATCTGAAAACACTAGCCAAACAAAATCCACTTGTCAGCACTTCAACAATATCGGACCATCTCATGAACAGTGACAGGAGGAAGAAACACGATAAATGGGTTATTGAAAGTCAAAGAGTTCGATTTTTTCAATGTAGCATCTGTGAAATTCGTATAATACATTTTATGACTGAATAGAGACTTCTGCTGAGAAATGAATTCTTCATGCTCATAGAACCAAACATTTTCCAAAATCGACATAGAATCAATAGATTATGGTGATTGATTGGTAGTCCGTCACTGGCGTTATCCATAACATCTTTGTGGAATATAACCAAAGCATCAAAGTCTTTTGTCAGCGACTGGATGAAATGGATATTCAATTAAGTAAAATTCAACCGGTACTGATTAATCAAATAGGTCTAAATCTCTTTGGTGATAATTCTAGGCTATATACTGACAGGATAAGACTGCAGAAGCTCAAAGACTTGAGATACGAGACTTTGCCACACCCACCATATTACACTGGTTTATCTGTTAGAATTTTTGTGTATCGTAGTACTAGTGAGCCAGCCAAAATGAGCTGACTCATTTCATAGTTCACCAATAGAAGGCTTAACCAATCAGAAAGCTCAAAATATTCAATGCGACGTGTATAAAGGCGGCCATGCTTTCCCTGAATATTCACTGCCAACCTCTGATATCGAAGACTGAAGAATTACGGAACAGCTGCTGGTAGTATTGGTGATATAGTCAGATTCAGTAGAGTGTCTGACTCGTTAGTATTAATCTTTAACGTTGTTTTATTGAACAGATTACATACTGCGCTGTATTCTATATTCATAGACTTAGCGAAAATGGTCACACTCTCGCCCACTGACTTCCACTTTTTCAAACATCTTGATAATTCTTTAAGCCAAAAGAAATTCCATTGCAAAGAAAATGCAGAAACCGCATTCAAATATGTCTTCTCATTCAAACATTTAGAGTTTTATCTTCTAACTCAATGGCAGAAATGTAGAAATCTTCAGTATATATATATATATATATATATATATATATATATATATATATATATGATTCTGAATAGAACTCTTATAAAAAAGATAATAACTCTAGACACCTATCCTCCATACAGAGAGAAACTGCTAAATTTACATTTAATATAATATTGCTGATAGAATGGGTACAACTCCCTTGAAAGACGCCTACCTACTATTTAATAAACCTAACTTTCAAAATAATATATATTCCAGACTAATAAATCCCTCCAAATCAGAGTTAGGAATAATTTATAAAAATATTCTAAAAAGAATAAACATATCTATATTAGAAATATACCCCTTAAACCTTTGGAAAGATTCGTAGGACACCATTAACTGGTTCCAAAATCTAAAATGTAAAAATAAAACCACTTTTATCCAATTAGATATTATCGACTTCTACCCCTCTATTTCTAAAGATTTATTAGAAAATAGCTTAAATTTTGCTAAAACCTATACTGAAATTACTGACGAAGAAGTAAAAATCATAATGGATTCTAGACAGTCTATACTAAGACTTAATGACACAACTTGGTTTTAAAAAACAGAGACAATTTCGATGTCCCAATGGGAGCATTTGATTCTGCTATAATAGCAGACCTAATAGGTATATACATTTTAGATATTCTGAGCAGATTCCTTAACCCCCAAAATGTAGGGCTTTACAGGGATGATGGACTCATTGTTATACCTAATACCAATGGTCTTCTAACATCCCAAGTACAGAAGAAAATAATTAAGGCCTTCAAATTTCTCGGATTTAGAATCGAAATATCATCCAACCTAAAAATAGTAAATTTTCTAGACGTTACATTTGATCTCGACAATAACACTTATAAACCCTTCCAAAAGGGAAACCAATCGCCCCTATACATAAATATCAACTCTAACCATCCGAAAACAATTATAAAACAAATTCCAAATACAGTAAATACAAGAATAACAAACTTTCTTCTAATAAAAATATTTTTAACCAAAATAAATCGACATACAATCAAAAACTATGAAAAAGTAAATTTAAACAAACACTAAATTATATAAATAAATCAATTAATAACACATCCTCTAAGTCCAAAAATAGGAAAAGGAAGATTATATGGTTTAACCTGCCTTTCTGTAGACTTTCGTATATTAATATAGGGAAATACTTCCTTAAACTAATAGACAAACATTTTAGAAAAAATGAACTATTGAAAAAGATGTTCAACAAAATGAAATTCATTAGTTATTCCTGCATGAGCAATGTAGAAAAAATTGTTAGCTGTTACAATAGCAGAATTATAAGAGAATTTCATAATAATCAACTACAAAAAGATCTTAATGCAAACCAAAAGAAAACATCTAGAGGGAATATGCATGACAGAAAACGTAATATACGAAGCTACAATTTTCCACAAGGAAGAAATTAAACAGAAAAAGAGATACAAATGAATATCGGTGAGAAATTGGAAGCAACGTTTTTATAACCATCGCCAGTCCTTCACAAATAAAACTAAAAAACACCAAACAGCACTGTGAAAACATTATTGGGATTTGTTGGAGAGCAACTTAACCCCACAAGTAAAATGGAAAATCGTTTCGAGGGCTAGAACTCCAATAAATTTCAGAGAGCGACGTGACTTGTGTATAAAAGAGAAGATCCTAATGATAAGGCATAAAAATCCGGACATATTACTGAACAAACATAACGAGTTAATTTTTAAATGTAGACATAAAAACTACCTCAATCTAACTAAATATATTTAGAGATAACTATATAGAAAGGAAAATATTATTTTTGGTTTTGAAATGATTGTATGAACACATGGATGCGGATGCATAATCGTATGTATACAAATGTGCAGATGAACTTGGATATTGATATGTGATTTTATGTATGTATGTATGTATGTATGTATGGGCATTTCGGATAAGGATGTATATATGTATGTAAGGGTATGTATGTATTGTATAGCGCATGTGTATATATATATATATATATATATATATATATATATATATATATATATATATATATATATGTATATATGTGCGTGTGTGTATGTGTACATGTATATGTGTATGCGTGTGTATGGGTGAATGCGTAATTTTAGCTAGGTATTTTTGTATATATATATATATATATATATATATATATATATATATATATATATATATGTATGTATGTATGTATAGGGTCATGGATATAAGATTGCATGTGGTCTGTAGATGTATACGTGTATATGTCTATAGATGTAAATATTTGAGAGTTAATATTTGTAATATGTGTGAATATATGTAAAATATAGTAATATCAATACATACGCATGTGTGGATGTTTATGGGTATAGATCTGTTTTTTATATACTCATATATATATATATATATATATATATATATATATATATTAAGTATATATGTATGTATAGAAAATATTCTAACGGAAGGAGATAAAGTTATTTTATTGATGTTTTAATATTACTTTTATTAATATTTAATCTCCCTTTCTCTTTTAATATTCTCTAATTAGAATTGTGAGATTAAATATTTATCATCTGGAGATATTTTCATTTTAAATTGATAATTTAATTTAAATTTAAATATATCAAACTTTAACTTCAATGTTAATATTTTAATTTGTTAAGGTTACGGAAAATTCCATCATTTTGGTTCTGGGTGGCTGGGTTTTAATTTCCCTACACAACTTATGTATCAAATATAAGTTAATTTCAAAATCAGATTAAGTTAATGTGGGGTAGGGGTGCAGTCTAAAATATTAAGATTTTCTGTGCTTATAAATGACGTAATATGGTTTGTTAAGATCCTAAAAGACAAAACGCGTTAGCAAAAACTTTTTTCCCACTTTGCCATAGTTCTTTTCCATATATATATATATATATATATATATAACAGAAAAAAAAATGCCTCAACATAGAGTCAATTTCAAGCTGTTCTGTATACGGATATTATCAGTATCTAAGTGTCTGTCTAAATGTTTTAAATTTATTTTCAATTTGTTTTAAATTAATATTTTTTATCCTGATTTTTTCATCTAAAATAAAATATAAATATCAATGCAAACTATTAAATCAACGGATAGAACAAATCACGAAATGTAGACATAGAAATAAATTACAAATTACATAAGAATACATCTGTATATTGGTGATGGTGTATATGTACGTATAGTGGCATATATGTATGGACATGTAAATGTCCATATATGTATGAAGATATATACGCATATAAATGTGTTGGGCAGCATGATTTACTCCATTGGATCCTCCGGTATTACCCACAATCTATAAATCTATAACTCAACTAATTTACATTAATCTTAACGGATTTCAGTTTAAATCCGCCATCGCTTATTAATATTATTAATAATAGTGGTCACCTGTAGTAAAAAAAATATATATATTTACTGTGAATCCCAGAAAAAGACACTCTGGGTCTTTTATAAGAAACATCACATAGTAGGAACTGATATTAAACCACAAACAAGCCATGGCTATAAATAAACTCCAACATCAGACCGCTTCCCCCGGTATAAGATACTTTATGCCTCCACCAATCGCTAACACAAACCCACTCATTAACGTGTCTACAAGAGGAGGACTGAGATTGAAACTAAATTTAAAACAATGCTCCGAGACAGACACTTAGAGACTGAAGATAGCCGTGTACAGAACCGTTTGAAATAGACTATCTCATGTGTTGAGGTACTTTTTGGGTTTTGCTGTAAAAAAAATACATATGCTCTGTTATAATAAAAACATGGAGCTCTCTGTGGATCAGTTTTAATAATTAATATTACTAGGATCCACCAGGATTATATACCAGCGGATTGATACCTGCACTATATATATATATATATATATATATATATATATATATATATATATATATATATATATATATATGTGCGTGTGTGTGTGTGTGTGTGTTTAAGGTGAATCTGTTTGATTAATAAAAAACCCTTTCTTTCTTTCTTTCTTTCTTTCTTTCTTTAGGCTATATCTAATATATATATATATATATCATTTTTAATCTGACATTTTATTGTTATTTCGTCGTCATATTAGCAGTAATGTCAAAGTGTTTATGAAGAAGCGGATTTTATGTTCTTGAAACATTAAGTGGCTTTTTAAAAATTGGTCTTTTTATTACTGATAGGGAACTCTGTAAAAGAAACGGCATAAGTCGGAAATAAAGCAAAATTATTGATTATTTTCCCAGAATGGTAAACAATACTTTGATCATAGCTTTATATTTCACAGAGTGAAAAGTGTCACGAATACCAAATACTTGAAAATAGCTTTGTGGCATTGTGTTTAAACTCAGACATTAAAGTCTTTATTCAATAAAAAATTATACCTAATTTAATTATCTCCCTTTGATGGCATTTGCTTAAAGGAAAATTTGCCGGTAATAAAAGAGCATTTATTAAATAAAAACATATTAGAAACGTTAAGGAAAATAAACATAAATAAAGAATCTTAAAAGTATGTATTCATAATTTAAGGTTTTCGCATTTAAATCATTTAGAAATTAATTTTTAAATAAATATGCTCTTTTAAATAAATATGCTCTTTTAAATAAATATGCTCTTTTACAATTCATACAAAAATTCGACTCCTAACGTTTAAATTAAAAAAAATATTTTAAATATTTTATTTTGCTGGTATAGTTCTACATTATCGAAGGTAAGTTCGTATCATTTTTTTTTTTTAAACACCATTCAACTTCGGTCTATATTTCTGAAATGAGGTATTGTAACTATTTATATTATACTATTCGAGGTTTGTCCTCATATTTATTGCCATATTCACGACGTTTCCAGCCCTCTCCAGGTGATATATGTTGGAATTTCGAAACAAACCTTTTATTTAGTCCACTGGGATATATTGTTCTAATTCCACGTGCCATGCCTTTTATGGGTGTGTGGATATATTACATTCACTTAATTTCATTTATCAATAAATTAAAAACCTGATGAGAATCAACCATTTTATATTCAGGTCGACTCACTTATCAACAACAAATTTATTGTCTAAATTTATTTAACTGATTTAGGAAAATTTTGATGTGCTGAATCCAAAAATCATGTTAGTTTTGCTCAATCAAGCTAACTTGATGAGCTAGAGCCATATGCTGTTTTTTTATGTTTTTGTCTATATTCTCATACCCATTAAAATATGCAGCATATTTCACAATAAAAAAAAATATTATGTTAAATATTAACTTCTTAATCCACCAGAATTATTTTAAGCCCCAAATAGCTGCATAAATATTAAAACACGCCCCCAAAATATTTACAAGCCAATAACACGCAATAAAGAGCTTACATCTCAAAACACGCCAATTGAACTGTACAATACAAAACCATAGAATACAAATCAGAAAGGTTGTTTTATTAGTCATTACAATTTATTCATACCACCAAAATATCGCGTGTATGTAGTAGTAAAAGCACAGCACATGACTTTTTAGAGCGAATTATGAATAAGTAAAATTATATAATTCATGAATCAATTTCTCGGGAATAACGGTATAAAAATGACGACAGAATCTCTGAGATTCCACTAAAGGTCATGTCTCTCTAACTACTGACATTCAAGACCTCATTCACTTCCACTCACACTATCTCAGCAGCAATGATCAAAGCTCAAAGGGACCGCCTTCCGACACCGGCTCCGTCATTTATGATAAGAGCTTCATTCTGTCTATCTCCTTTATGACCATTACTACAATGTACGCATGCGCATACCATATCACACAAATGCACTAGTAATGACATTTCACCTTTCTTACATACGTAGACAATACAGTTTGTACAATGCACAAGAACTTTTTTAAAAACCAGAAATAAGACATTTACTCATTCAATACATTTCAACCAATTATATATCCCAGCTTGAATTCTTGCCATTTAGGTACCTCAAAAAATTCGTATACCTGAGGTTTAAATATATTTTTCATAAAGGAAAAATCATTTTCGAAGCTTTCCAACCGTTTCAATTGAAAGCTAAAGGATTAAATATTCTAATTCCAGAAGATAAAACACTGTAGAGTATTTCAAATAGGAATTTGAATGGTTTTAATCGATGCTTCCGAGAAATTAATCGAAATGACTATTTTCAACTTTTCAAATGTAAAGGAACTTATTTTTCGGTTTTGAAAATCCCGCTAAAATAAAATATACATTTCTGAAACGTTACTTTCGTAAAATTATCAAATTTAAAGTTAAATTAATCTGTTCTGAAACAAAAATCACTTATAGCATAAAATTTACTACACAAACATTTCTTGATCTCAGGATCTTGTTATTTTCACGTCTCTATCGAGAATTTGATGGCTGAATGTTTTGACAGGTTTAATACGGTGCATCAAAAGTGACATAATGTTTTTTTTTGTTTCTTATAATAATTTAAAATACTATAAAAATTTCTTACATTATTCAGTTACCTCTATTTCTTTCATTATTTAAATACTAAGATAATGATAAATAATTTTATTAATTATTAATATTACATTAAGTTATTACATTTTTAATTTAATAACTGAGTTAATAATTAATAAAATTATTATTATATTAATAATTAAAACATCTCACTCAGTTATTAATTGTTTAAATTGATAAATGGGATAATTTTATTATCTCAATTTAATTTTTAATTTAATAACTCAGAGTGATATAAGACCTTTACATGTGAAGGGGCTTTCCCCAAGAAGGAGACAAGCTTTGAAACGCGTGGACTTTTAACCATAATATCAATTATGAGGTCTCATACTAAAAAAAGTAACATTTTGACGCACAAAAAAAATATTTTTAATTATTGTAAAAAGTTTTGGTAGCATTATTTGTATTAAGCTTTTAATTTTCACTTAGTAAATATAGTCTTCACTTAAAAACTTAATAGCCGACCCCACACTCTGCTTGAAAGAATTTTAAAACATTTTTTTAAATTAAAGAAAAATGGAAAAAAAAAACCTAAAACAAAAATGCAAACAATTCTTGTAAAAATTCTTTATTCATCGAAATTTTTTTTCTTCAGATAATAATATCCCTAACGTATATTATTTATAAAAGCAAATAAAAGTCTATCTAATTGGATAATTAGATAGTTTATGGCAGTTTTCATTTTACGATTTGGAGCAGATTTTTTAAAAGTTGGCAGTATTTGTGAAAAAGAATTGATGATTTAATTTCTCCAGTGAGTCCTGCTTATAAGTAATATAATATAAAACAATTTGCGTATTCTTGGAAATTCTAGAAAATTTCATAAAATTAATTTATGGGGGATAACAGATGTAAAAAAATATTTTTACGAAAGTTTTCTAAAAATAAAAATTTCAAAAATAAATTGATTCATATTTGAATAAGTCCTGAAAGTTTCATTAAATCAAACAATTATTTGATTTTTGCAAGAATTTCCAAATTAATGGCTTTTCACCCTGAAACTGCTGCAATAAAATTGCCATTACCACAAATATTAAAAAGTTAACAAAAAAAACGAGATTTTTTACCTAAACTTAGAACGTGTTAGGAAGAAGAAAATTTTTTTTTTAAATATTTAAAAAATAATTTGTTCTTTCCTCTTAATAATAACATAAACACTATAGCGATGAAATTTTGTTTTTATTAAGTTTCAAACCTTTTATTATTATGCTATACTAATTATTTTAGCCACTTATCAGAGGTACCCATATAAAATTAAAGTCGACCCAGCTTCTCATTTCTCTCTCAGATATATCAAGAGCATTAAAATGGAGATTTTTAACCTATTGTACGAAACTAAAAGGCAGACTATTTTTGCGGTGCTAAACACTAAGAACGCCTACTCAGAGATAGTGAGCTTTTTGAAAATAGTTAGGGATATAGGAGGCATAATAGATATCTCAGCGTTGGTCCAACGAAGCTATTCACTAGGATGGATGTACACCAAGTTCACGTTGTTTCTGATAATCAGCCCCCAACATGTAGAATCAATATAATCTCTCTATTTATTTCGATAGAACACTACACAGTGCAATCAAAATCTCCGTCATTAACTCCATGACAGTCTGAAGACTAACTGATCCATCCTCCCGTTCTTTCTTCTTTCTTTTATGTGCCGTGTCCCTTCAGGACGTTGGTCATCATGGTTCTGTATTTCCCCCTATTCTTTGTAGTTGTCAATATCTTTTATCATTTTGCTATTTCTTCCAGACCCTCTTCTGCCATCCATTTCTTTAAACCTGCTAAGTATCTCATGCGTTGCTTTCCTTTCTCTCTCTTTCCCTCTATCCGCCATGTGAATATCAGATTCTCAAAGCCTTCCTTTCTCATTACGTGTCCCAGAAATTTCAACTGCCTCTTCGTGATGTTAAGTATAAACTTCTTCCTTATTTGAATTCTTTCCAAAACCTCATCGTTGCTCACATGTCCGGTCCATGTTATCCTCAGCATCCTTCTGTAGAACCAAATTTCCGTTGCCTCTGTCTCTTTGAGGAGACCGTCCAACATTCGTTGCCGTAAAGGAGGACAGATATCACGTAGCAGCTCAGTACTCTTTTCTTTATTACCACCGAAATCATCCTGTCTCGTAATACTCTGCCTAGCTTTTGGAATACATCTTTGGCCATCCCAATACGTCTTCGGATCCCAGCGTCGCACTTACCGTCCTCTGTCACAATGCTTTCCAGATATTTAAATTTCCCGCACCTGCTTGATTTTAGTGTCCCCGATCTGCAAATTGCATTTCGGGTTCGTCGTTTTACTGATGGCCATGCATTCTGTCTTCTTATATTTTATGTTTAGTTCCTTCTTCTCGCTCTCTTTCGCTACCTTCTAAGGGATGTTTTGTAATTTCTTCTCCGTATCTGCTTATCCGTACCGTACCATCCAAAGTCAAATAGGGTTACGTTGAGACACCGGAAAATATCATTTTGGTAAAGAAATCTAATTGTCGATTTCATTTTAAGATAATTGAAGCTCTTTATAAGAAACAATTCAAGTCAAACCTAAACAATAGCCTATTTGACAACATTAATAAACGTGTTGACGGTCTTTTAAAACATACTCCAACAAGGAATCATATTTCTGCTCCAGCTTGAAACAATAATCACTATAAACATTTTCTACATTCCCTTTTCTTTTCTTTTTTTTTTTTAAAGGGATATTTTGTTTACTTTTTTTGATTGGTTGTTTGCAAAATCTTGCTAAAGGTGTTTATTGTGAAACAGTCATTAATTGACTTTCAATAAAAAAAATTTTTTTGAAGATTTTTTTTTTTATTTTGAAATTATGCATCATTATTATTATAATATTTTTACCTTTGAATGATTTCGAAACTCACGAATGTGTCTAGAGACAAGGAAATCTAGTAAAAGTATAGAACCGTACTGGATTTAGAGAAACATAATGAAAGATTTATTTCCCTTTGTTGCAATCCGCCATTAGATAGATATTATTTCTTCGGTAAACAAATAAATCCAATTTGTCTGTTTTCAGTCCTGGAAAAATAGGATTGAGTTCTAATCTAATGTATAAAACGCAGCAGACATTTGGACAGGATTTTGCATGAAAAAGACCCTGTGTCTTATACACACAGGGTTATGGTACATACACCTGTGGTTAAATGTTTTCAAGTTACTCAGGTAATATGCTATTTATCAATACTCGACCTCAAAAGATAGCGATTATTTGTGTCGCCTGCTGAGTTTCTGATATTTAGAACTAAACTATGACCAAGCTAGTTTCTGACAAATGGGTTAAAAAATAAATTACTTGAAAAAATATTCAGGAATTCAGGAATATTTGACAATAGAAATCTTAATAAAAAGGCAAGAACTCCTAGCCTAAAACAAAGACGAAGTGAAGCAAGATTTAGAAATTGATTATTTCCTTGATTATATAATAGCGCAACGCCATCAGCAGTCCAAGTTCAATCAGCGAAACAAACCCACTTGCAAACGTGTAAGAGACTATACTCTACATTGTAAATGCATTTCATTCATAGAATATAAACAAAAAAGTCAAAAACATAAGTATATTGAAAATATTCCAAAACAATTAATTTTAACAGCCATCAATGGATCAAAATCGTTAGATACAGAGGAGGAATTAACAAATTTCATTCTTTCACAATGTTTTGGTCAATGTTTGAGTTTGAAACAGTCAAGCCGAAATAAGTTTTGGAAAAAAAAAATCAGCCAGAATATCCTTATTGGAATAACACCTTTTATTAAGTATTCAAATGTACCGCTCTGTT
Source organism: Acanthosepion lycidas (assembly GCA_963932145.1). NCBI lineage: Eukaryota > Metazoa > Mollusca > Cephalopoda > Sepiida > Sepiidae > Acanthosepion > Acanthosepion lycidas. The sequence continues at coordinate 134,100,414 of OZ010577.1, forward strand.
TCAGAATACTCACAGAAAAACGGGCTGGTGGGTGGGATTGTCTGAATATTGAATAAAAAAAAATAACAGGTTGTTGGGATAAAATATTCCCGTGTGGATTTTTCTTCAAGAAGAATAATCATCTTGGCCCATCTATTTGAAACTTCCTAAGGTAATTCTATTTTTACAGATCCTTTACTGCTTAAGTGAAATATGTTTCTTAGTGTGGGGGAGTTGCAAACCCCTCCGTTATTAAATGGGTTTATGTTGTGTCATAAGAATGTTTGGAGACAGTGTGTGTATATAGGATTCGCTCCTATCCACGAATTTCACTGTGAACGTGATCTATTAAGAGTAGATAACGAATTTTTGCTATGATTTTAAAAAATAAACGAAAAAGGCAGCATCGGATCAAATAAGTGCGTAACTGTCGCTTTTTTCGACAAAAGTGTTGGCCGATTCGGTTGCCTCCTGGAATTACATCTTTCAAATAGGAACTATTTTTTTTTTAAAATGAAAATCAGTTTCGCTATCTTCTTCTTAAGGCAAAACCTTTAAAAGACAAAACTAATGCGTAACGAACTTTGCTGTTGCCTAAATGTGGCACTAATACCTTACCTTAAGCAAGAATCTTATCTCTGTTCTAAAGCTGGCATTGGGAATCGGTTCAAATCTTTCAAACGTATTCAGCTAAATTTAGCCACCGTTTTGCAAATAGAAACACGTGAAGAAAGCTTTGCACTTGATTCGATTCCATTCTCTGTCTAAATGGTTATTATTTTACAAAGAAGATTGACAGATGAAATTTCGAAGCAGACAGCACTTAACAAAGATGTGTAGACATAAATGTCGCTTTGTGAGGAAGTTTATTTCCCTCAAAATGAAAAAGAGAGAAAAAATACACGATTGATAAGTCCATTTCTGTTACTCTCCAGGTTCTTCCAACAAATAAAAATAAAATAAATCGGTCGTAGATTATAGAATATTATAATAAGTATTTAATGTCCTGTAAAATCTCTTTGTTCAACTGGAGAGGTTTACAGATTTTTATATTTAGAAACGTGCTTTAAGTGATCGTCATTTCCAGGATTAAATAAAAAAAAATAAAAAAATAACAATGATATTATTATCTGAAAGTTTTGGCAACAGTTATTTTTTTCTTTGCGCTCATAAATAAATATGGTCTATGGTGGGAGGCGCCAAAGTCGATGATGATTAATAAGCTATTTTTGCCTTCGTGTATTGGCTTCGGCTGTCTCTGTAATGGCTTCTATTCTGTCTCTCGACAGTAGAATAGCAGCGTCGGACAGCGCGATGGCTATCAGCAACGTGTAAAGTTCCCACCCTTTCTGTCTTGTTCACCTCGAACTATTACCCTTAGAGAAAGCATGAATTTGTACCATCTCTCAATCAGATGTGAGTTGAATATTAAGACAAACTGGACTCTCTGCCTTGCATTACATCAAGTCTTGGTGAATAAACAACTGTGAAGCACTTGCTTAAGAAGACATTATGACTCAGAGATAATAAAAGAAAGGAATCTATGAAGTCCAATGGTCATCTAAGGACAGAAAAGACATATGACATTAGAAAAAAAGAAAAACAGAATAAAATCACTTATTGTAATTGTCATTGGATAAAGCAGCATTGTGACCTTGCGCCAGATTAAGCTTAGAGGATATTTACTGAATGTGCCTGTAAAGAGATTATACTAAACTAGTCTCAAAATCAGTCACTAATGTAATTAAGTTTATTATCACTCTACATCTCAACGTTCACCTAATACAAGGCTCGAGAACAACTCAAGGCATAGCGCTAATGTTAAAAGGATTATAATGAATGGGATGTGTGATATGAATGTAAAAGAAGTTGGTATGAAGTTACTATTGTGAAAATAAGGAGGATAGATACCGCCAAACCTTAAGATTACACTGTTTAGGGAAGTATCCACACGGGAGTCTTTCCCACAAAGTCATAGTTCATGTGGAAAACCTCTCTGAGTGGAACTTTCTTTTTATATTTGGATGATCCAATTCCGTGGCATGGAGCATCCTATTTCTGATTTACTAAAACTAAAGAAGGGAATCCATCTGAATATTTGCCATCGATATAGCGACAGAGAAGTGACCAGTGTGTGATGCTTGCTCAGTGGAGTAGAGGGTAAGTTTTCCGCAAGATGACAACATAAATGATCCGCATTTTGTCTAATCTGTCACTTGGAAATATCATAGCATAGCAAGAGAATTCGGGTACTTTTCTAGAGAGTCACAAGGAACCGACTATTTTTCCAGCATTTTTACCGATGGATCGTATGTACAATTTTAACTTGAGGTCTGAGGTGGGGATAATCCTAAAATATGTTCAAGGCAAGGGTCCAGATTGAAATTACAACCGCTCACATCAAGACTGGGTAAAACTCAAGATCGACTCGGTAAGAATGGTAAAGTACTACTTTGGTTTTGGGGCTATTAAAGGTTACAAACCAGTTTTTCCCTCCTTGAACTGTTAGAACAAAGTCAAGTGAGAAATCACTTGCATGCATGTATACATGCATAGATAGATAGATAGATAGACAGATAATGAACAGAATGAGATATATATATATATATATATATATATATATATATATATATATATATATATATATATATATATATATATATATATAGATAGATAGATAGATAGATAGATAGATAATTAGGTTGGTGCAAAAATAATGTCGTTTTCTCACATATGTTACTATGTGAGAAAACGACATTATTTTTGCACCAACCTAATAGATAGATAAATTTAAAATACTCAATAAATCCATTTACAAAAAAACTATTGAAACTATTTACATTCAACAAACGCAATCATCCATAAATACAGTCCCAAACATAAGATCCTTGAATGCATATAAAATAAATTGCACGCCCTTACTAGGGACTAATGCATGTTACCGTTACATGTTGCTGTCATGATTTCTTGCCTTCACATCTACTGGATTCAATTTCCAACAAAATATAAGGGCACTCTTAAAAGAATACGCTGCTTAAAATGCATATTCTTTTTTTTTCTTCACATTACTTTTTTCACACACCTGAAGATGAATCATGTGAAACGAAAGCTTGGACATAGCATTATATTTTTAGCAATAGCCATGTTTACGAAAAATGATTCGTAATTTAGAAAAGACGATAAACTCAATTGACATAAAACATCAATGCTTTTTAATAAAATTTATTTGCAAGGACAACTGTTGCTTTATTTACCAAAATTGTATACATACATACACACACACACACACATACATACATACATACATACATACATACATACATATATATATATATATTAGTAAAAAATGCACTCACTTAAATTTTCAAAAAAAGAAAAATTCAACCATAGCGTTGCGACTGCACGCTCCAAAAGTTTGTATCAGCTATCAAAACACATTTAAAAAAAACATATTTCGATTCGCATTATATTTTTTCGCCTCGGATGCGACCTGAATTTTACTAAAAACAAAATTATTTCCATGCCTGAAGATGACCGAATCTACAGTCGAATGTACTCGCGTATTTAAGAAGGACCTTATACAGTTTATAATTTTAAAAAACAAGGATCATAACATTCATCGAGTGATTAGTACGTTAATGCAACTTTAAAATTTTGTTAGCGAACGGATTTCGCCATTATATATCATTAACTTTAATACTTTACTTTTTGTATGATTGATTCCTTGTAATATATATATATATATATATATATATATATATATATATATATATATATATATATATATATATATATATATCAGGGAACAAATAAATAAACCAATTTCTACACCTAAAGAAGACATCCTAATGTACAAGATTAAAAATAAATCTAGCCGCATCCCTCTAGTAACCACTTTCAATTCCACTCTGCCTCCACTATCCCAGATAATCAAACGTCGCTGGGAAATACTACATCTCAAACCAGACCTAAAAAAATTGTTTAAGGAACCTGGCCTTCTTGCATATCGTAGACCTAAGAACCTAAAAGAAATCATAGGTCGTAACCACATTTTAGGGGACAAGGTAATCCGTAATAAACTAAGAACAAAAGCAACAGAATTTTCCCAACCATGTAACAACAAAAGAAGTTTATGTTGCAACCATATTAAAAACACGAATTCATTCACTAGCTCAATCACTAAATCTACTTTCAAAATCTACCACGATTCTAACTGTAGAAGTCATAACATAATTTACCTCCTAGAATGCACACTATGCCAGAAACAATATGTAGGAAAATCTGAATGGCCCTTTCACTACAGAATTAATAATTATCGTAATCGAATTAAGTCGACTCCCCATGAAAAATTATTACCTGTAGAACATTTCCGCATGGAAAAACACGATTTCAAAACCCATGCCAAATTCACTATAATTGAGAGAATAGAAAAGTTCAGAGCAGATAACATTAGAAAGATTTTAGAGTCCCATGAAAATAAGTGGATACAACGTCTAAAAATAAAATATCCAGCCGGGCTAAATCATAAATTTAACAATACAGATAGTAGCAATATATAAATCAACAAATCAAAACCTACCCACATTTCTCACCCACACAAGACAGACATGCTTACGGAGGTGTTGAGACCTCACACTTATACACTTATACACACACCCACACGAATATACACACTTACACACATCATACTCACTCACTCCCTAATGAGCCAAATGATAACACACACCCACAGCAATACACACGCTTACACATGTCATACTCACTCACTCCCTAAGAACCAAATAACACACACACAAACACTAAACAGAGACACATCCTCTCACCAGGTCCAATAAAACTATGAAACTGACCAGAGAATTCGGAGCAGCATGTATATCCAGCTCTTATCTCAAATAACAACTTAAAAGAGACTGTTTGACCAACACAAGGAATGTTAAAAGATTCATGTTAAAAATATAAAAAAATAAAAAAAACAAATGAAAACTACAGACGAAAGTTCATTTTCTCCAGCAAGACATTCATTTCTGTAGTTCACTGCCAGCAGCAAGCAGAAATATTTCTTCTCCCGATGATGGCCATTTCGGCCGAAACTAGTCGAGGAATCTAAATGATATAATAATAAAAAAAATGAAAGAATATTAATCTACAACCCAGTGTGTCTGAAGATTTTAATTTTTTAATATTTTTTTTATTGTTCAAAAAAAAAAAAAAAATATATATATATATATATATATATATATATATATATATATATATATGTATCCTTGTGCAGGTATGCAGAAAATAGAAAAGAACACGTTGGGTGCATAATCCGGGGTTCCTTAGTATTTTTGTTTTTATTTTTAAAAAACAGTGCTCCATACAGAAGTAGAGCTTATATTATAATAATAATTTTGTTTAATGTATTTTATGTAGCGAAGGAATCATATTTTTAAACAAAATTATTATTATATTATATATATATATATATACGCATTTATAAATCTTGGTTCCTGCAATGATTAACAAGGGACATTTAATTTTTTTTCAGGCACCATGGCATGTCAGTCGCAATATATTTTAGCATATCTTGTGAAAAAGGTAGCCGTAGGGTATGCGTGTATAATTGTGTCAAAATTCAGATCTAAATAAAAAATATATATCATCTGTAAAAAGACAATAAGAATCAAAGAAAAAACTCTTTTTACTCAAAAAGGTCATACGCAGAAATAAGTGCAACAAAAAATTTGATCTAAAAAATGTCACACTTATTAAAAGAGAAAATAACTTAAACGGAAAGTTCTTGGGGGTGCCGCCATCAAGTACTGACATCATGCCAGAATACGCGCCGAAATTTTTCCAATATCTCCTTTCCTAAAAGATATACTCCCTTCCCAAACATACATGACCATCAAAAATTATTAAAAAAATTAGAATCAAAACATTCTAGTATTTAAAATAAATAATCACAGGAATAATTTATCAGATTAAAATAAAATAATAATATTATTAAAGCAGTAGGAATATATATAAAGAAATAAAAAAAGCATTCAACAACATTTACTCGCTTTCCTTAATTAAGCATTAAATTATATCAATTAGAATCCTCCATAGTTCACCTTCACTATCACAGACTTATAAATATTTTTGAGCTTTCTTTAATTTTAAACATTTTGAAATTTTTACAGAGAATGTCTAGCAACTGGGATTTTTTTTTTAGAATTTTTCACATTGATCATTGTAGATACAGTCAATCAGCCATACAATGTTTTCTCTCTTGTCATTTTTAGCTTCTGACTGAACGCTTTTCCAAGACATTTACTTCAGAAAATAAAAAAATCTTGAAACCTGTTACATCAGTTCACACGTTTATTTCGGTTCTTTGATCTCAGCATTAATAATAAAAGAAAGCCACTCCCTTTCAAAAAATAATGCCTATAAAATTCAAAATATTATAATTACCCACTTGACATGTAGGTCAAATGATTCTGACAGGCTTTCTTTCATATCATATCATATTATATATATATATATATATTTATATAAGTGTGTGTGTGTGTGTGTGTATTTAGGCAGCAATCCTTCTTTCATGCACATTTCATCGCAAACGACAGACAAGGTACATTTATTTAGTTTTTTATACAATTTCTCATGCGATCTAATTTTTTTTTTCTTTTCGGGTGATAAATTATATAAAAACTGTCCGAATGTTCTTTTTTTTTTATCCTAACGCTTTCGGCTATACATTTAGCCATTTTCAAGGATTGCTTTGAAGCAAAAAAATGAAAACATTTTATAAAACATACATACAACAAACTATTTCTAATTTTCACAGTTAAAATATAATCAGAACATTCGGACAGTTTTTATATAATTTATCATCCGAAAAGGAAAAAAATATTAGATCGCATGAGAAATCGTATAAAAAACTAAATAAAAGCACTTTGGCTGTCGTTTTCAATGAAATATATATATATATATATATATATATATATATATATATATATATATAGTTGTATATTTAGGCAGCAATCCTTCGTTTATGCATGTTTCATTAAAAGCGACAGACAAGGTACTACGGTTAAGCTTTTTACTTAATTTTTCTTGTGTTTGAACAAGAGCTTTCTTTTGTGGATAAAAGTTGTGTAAGAATTGTCCAATGTTTTATATTCCCGAGCGCTTTCGGCTAGACCTTTAGCCATTATCGATTCGATTTTTCAGTTTAATTTAGTGTGTGCGTTCTGTGTATGTCTTAGTGTGTGGTAGGGATGTTTTTAATTTGATAAATTGTTGCGCGTAAGGTAATTTTTGTATTCATAGATATACGTTTGTTTTATTTCCTGCAATGTACTGTGAGTAACAATTCTGGCAAATTCTTTTGTACGTACATACTCCAGAATAATTATTATTGATATAGGTATTCTGGGTTCTGATAATATCAATAATAGTTTTGGATTGTGTGTGTGTGTGTGTGTTCATATGAGTGTTTTCTTTAGTGGACATAAAGTGTCTACAAATTGTCGAGCGAGAATACTCACGATACAATCCTCTGATCACAGCTCAATTCGGGCTCCTTTTCATACACCGAAACCTAACAAAGCCCACTTGCAATATACTTGTAGAAAATACGAGTATAAATACTGATAATCGCTAAAGCGTGAAACCCATTGTTACAAACTCATATCCATACAACTAAATATCTTCGCTCTATCACTGATATTGAGCATTCTGCAATAAGTTCTGCGCATGTAAAATAACAATATATATATATATATATATATATATATATATATATATAATGTGTGTGTGCGTGTGTGTGTGTGTGTGCGTGTGTGTATGTATGCATGTATATTTGGGCAGCGTATCTTCATTCAAGCTTGTTTCATTAAATAATACATACATAATATGTCTATTTATTTTGCAATAATGCATGCTGATTCTCTAATTAGCTTGTTGATGTTAAGTTGAAAACCTTCAAGGAATGCGCCGTGGTTATCCGAAGTACTTTCGATCTTCTCAGAGATCATCCTCAGATGTGAATTACGAAGACAAACTTAATGTAATTGTAATCGTTCAGGTGGTGACTTTTGTAAATATGTGTTCTTGTAAACGGGCTCTATTATAATTACAATTGTTTTAAAATTAATTCTTGTGGTTACGAAATTTGTAAACAAGCGTTCCCAATGCAAGGGAGATAACCAGAGATATTAAATTGCAACATGATCTTCAATGTTAGTGAACTCAAATGTATTTTAAAACATTGCTACTACACTTGTAATAAATCTTGTTGAGTGTTGGTTGGTTGCTTTTGATAAACAGAGCCTCACAAACTTTAAGTATTTAGTTTTTTTTCGTGGTGTAGTATATTTGTTTTGTCAACAAGTATTTTCCTGTATTGTTAAGGTGGACAGGAATGTATCTTTAAATGTTGTGTGACAGAATTTGTATCTGTCAAATGGCGAGTAAGACGTTTTAATAATGTTGTTGTAGTCAATCCAACGTATATACTTACATTTGTGACAGAGATATACCACAACGATCAAAGCTCGATTAATTTTATCTTCGCAATTCACCTCTGAAACATGATTAAATATATGTGTGTGTGTGTGTGTGTGTGTTTGTGTGTTTTGGGAAACAAGAGTGACAAGATACTTGTGTTTAGTTATTTTGTTTCCTTGTATACGTATAAGAAGTTTCTTTTTAGACTTAATGAAAGTGAAAATTACTTAAAGTTTTGTCGGAAAAATTGTTATCCATTTCCAAGAATGTTTTGTTATACTACTATACTAATAGTGTGTAATGAAACGACGTGTTAGTGCCGTTGTACATTTTGCCAAAAGTACATATATTAGGAATTTTCAAACACAGCCAGTACATTGTGGCCGAGTTCATAATTCATTTTATTTAGAGTTGTTTTCTATTAAACAAGTGATTGTAAAATCAAAAGACAAGGTTTGTCTAAGTTTCTATTGCTCATCTGCTCAAAAATTAAGAATTAACAAAGTTTATATCTATTCTGTTTTATTCGAGTATTTTCGATCATCTTTCTCATGATCAGCAATAAAATGTTTCTCGTATCGTAGACAAAACTATTCTCACTTTCTTCCTGACATATTTTGTGAGGTGAGGGACGCTATATTCCAAATTCCAAATTTCCAGTTTCACCCCAAGCAAAGCGGGAAGTCACTAGCACGCAAGAGGTTACAGGGAGTTGGAGCGAGAGCAAAGAGGAGTTATAAAGGAAAAGATGAAGAGAAGGTTAGGGAATAGATCAAGGCATCTGGAGACGTCGATTGACATTACATTTGAATAGTTGGAGATTATAGCTATCAGGAAAACAAGAAATGGGGTGGGGGTTCCACAGGCGAGAAGTGCGAGAGATGAAGTTATTGGAGTAGAAGAGACGGCTACATTTAACAGTTTCGACAGTGAAAGGGTGAGAGCGAGATGTTAGCATCTATCAATGACAAATTAACCTTCGGGTTATTGTGATGCAAACGTGGTTAATGATGTTTTCTTACTGGTATCAAATTTCAATCATCAGAATGAAACAAGTATTCATAAACAACATTGTTTTTACACGACGGTATTTTTGAGGACCAAAGTTATTAGCAATGATTAGTTGAGATTTGTTAAACTTCTTATAGTAAATGATTAATCATAGTTATTTGCTGAAATCGTTAACAGATATGTTCTACGGAATGATATTTTAAATTGCTTTTTCATCTTGTTTATATCTGACTGCGGGAGATTAAATTAATGTTGTTTTCATGTTTGTTTTTTGTCTATATTGTAGTGGTTACTTGCGTAGCTTTTATAAAAGAATTTGTGCGAAGAAATTATTTCTGCTTAGTTAATACAGTTTTTTATAAAAACTGTTTTATATTTAGGGAAACATTTACTTATGTAAATGTTTTGCTCGCCTTCTTATACAGTACGCTAGAAAAAAATGCGTATGTTAATATAAATTAAAACGTTAAATGAAGACATTCTGTTATGAAATGTCAAACACATAAGTAACGTGTGGAGCATTGGTTTCATAATTATTTTTATTTTGTTTCTTGTTCACTGATATGAATGCAATCCGTGTACCGTACATAACACATAGATTAAAGATTTTGTTTTCTACGTGCGTGAATCATGTAGAAAATTGATAGATAAGGGCCGAGAGGTGAGCCCATAGTGCATATATATTGCAGTAATAATCTTAATTAGAGCGACCTTCGAAGTCATTCGAGAGGAAATAATGATCTAGATTGATCTAGATTAGGTGTCATATGTGAATATGGGGCAATCAATAACAATCTTAATAAATTACTTTCGTTGTGCAGAATAAAAAGAAATTTACATGGAATTGTTTCCCTAAGATTGGGAGGTGGTAGCGAGAAATGCTTCTAAAGAATATTTTTACCATAAATTTAGTCGTTTTGAAGGCGACATTGGTAAAACCAACGTAGCTAAGTTTACATGATTGCAGTATTTCTATACCGATATACGATAAATGTGGAAGTAACACAATATTTGTTTGGTATGGTAGGAGCAGTTGGTTAAAAGTTTTAGATAATATGCCAGGGTGAAATTATGGGATGTAGACGTGAGTTAGGTTTTTGTGCTTTGACGTTCCCATGTAAAGAGGCGGATTAATACTCTATACCTTACGATATTGTTGAGTTTGACTTCAGCGTTATCGACTACGTGAAGCATTATAATCGACCTTGTTTATAAAAACAAAACTGTTAGATTTATCATGCTTATAAATTAAACTGCTTTTGTTGTTGCAAAGTTCTCGAAGCGATTATTATGCATAATAAACAATATAGATTAAAAAAAATTACAGCACAGAAGAGGGTATCATATATTTAATATGTTTATACAATAATTAAAATACGCATCAAATATTCATATATCATTAAAGCTGTTGTCAAAATCCTTGAAGCCGTTTTACACATGATGTCACTTAAACGATAAACATACTGTAATTTCAATATCTGTTTAGGTGTGTGTGTGTGTGCGCGTGTGTGTGTGTGTATGTGTGTGTGCGTGTGTGCGTGTGTGTGTGTGTGTGTGTTATATTCTCCATTGTTGAGTTAACTTTATTGATAAGGAAGGAGATTACGCTGAAAAATATTTGTTACGTAAAAAGAATGTTTTATATTACTAAGTTATAAATTTACTGATGTAACGTGTGTGTATATGTGTTTATACATATACTTTCTTTTCTCTCTCTCTCACACACAGACACACAGACACACGCACACACACACATTTAATCGATAGGCCGGGTGTAACAGCAAAATAGTCCAAATCATGTAAGAGTAAAATTGTCCAATTGTTAGAATGATAAAATAAAGAACAATTAGGAAATGTATGCCAATCAAACATTTTACTAAATCTTCGCTAGAGATTGAGAGAAAATAGACAAAAAATACAAAAACAAAAGTAAAACATATATATATACGTTTCCTATTTGTACTTTATTTTATCATATATATATACAGTGTGTGTGTGTGTTTACTCGCGCTCGTACCTGTGTGTGTGTGTGGGTATAATGACGCTCCGCCGTTTGGGACGTATGACTGTCCACTTCAATTCTTAAAACCGAACAGTCCTTTCATATTTACGGACAAGCTTTTTTTCAAAGACAAAATTGATGCGTTCATCTAAAAGTTAAAAATTATTATGAAAATTATTCATCTGCAAGTTAATTTTTTTTACCTGCGAAGGGAAGAACGCTGATTTGAGTAGTGTGATATTGGTTTGAGTAACGTTTCAGGGGAGGTAACAAAGTTATGGTATTGTCGAGAGTTTTTCTAAGAAATTATTTTAAATCTATTCATACAAACCTCAATATTTTAAACTTCTGTAAATATTTCAAAACATTTATACAGTATTCACAATTAATTTTATTATGGTGTGGTTTCAGTTTTGTTTTTGAAAATAATGAACACTACAATATTTATCTTGAAATAAACAACACTCTGATGATGACATCGTGCTAATATCGAAAGTACTCGGAATAAAAGACTATATATATATATATATATATATATATATATATATATATATATATATATATAAGACGCTGCTTGACGATTGCAGCTAGCATGAAACAGCCTGTCGCCTCTGAGTGTTGACTTCAATGTTCACTTTTATATTTATATTTATTTATATTTTATATATATATATATATATATATATATATATAGGTAGCATATTTTTATTCAAGAATCTTTGGTTAAATAATTTAGACCTAGTATGTATATTTATTTTAGATTTAATCCGTTCAAGTCTATGAATTAATTCCTTGGTGTTTGAAGAAAATTGATTAAGAAAAATTCCAAAATTTTTGCTTTTTTTTCCCATGAAGTACTGATATATTTTCGGTTAATAAATTCTCATCATCGTGGTTGTTGTTAAAGCAACATACGTATTAAAATTTTCGTCAGAGATCAAATCAACCAAAAGACATTCAAATTGATATTTGATGTTGGTCATTTGAAGAGGCTAGTTAAATTTAGTATGATATATAATTAATTATATTTTTTAATTGGATCATTGGTGGACATAATAGTGTTCATGAGTCTTTTTAGAATATTTTCCTTCTGCTTATAATTAGAATGCATTTGATTAGATTATAGTACAGTTTGATATGTTTAGAGTTATTTAAGG